>CM038115.1:33772264-34372264 GCA_001642375.2 Mentha longifolia
GTAAATTTTTATTAGCACCATTTAATCTTATTTGTGAATTTTTAATTGTTGTTTATTTTTGGCATGCTTAACTTAATTATTTCTGATTAACTTAGGTTACTTTTATAATTAATTAGGTTATTTATAATTGATTATTTCATAATGGCTTTGTTAATTTTTTAGTTTAATTTGTAGCATGCAAATATTTCTTGTTAATTAAATTAGTACTATGCATTGTGTGGTAAACAAATTAGATTAGTACTCGTTAAATTAAATTCTAAATGTGATTTAAGTTCTAGTTGATGTCAAAATAAATTGAATGTATTAATTTATTTAAATTAATTTGCTATGATGAATTTTATCTTGCGACTGGCGTACTTGTTAATTACTTGTATTAGTGCAGGTAATCTAATTTTATGCAATTTTTGAATATTTTTTTTTGAAAAAATAGTACAAACCCGAACCACGCTATCGTCACCCAGAGTATATCAACCAGCCATTGAAGCCCAATTCATGCTATACTATTGAGATATTGGTTGACATCGAGAAGGCATTATTCACGCACGGGGATGATGCTTTAGTAGACCGATTCAGACAGGGACCTTTCGGTCATTTCATCGGTTGGAATCCAAAGCAGATCTATGGTGGCGTGGTTAACAGTATAATATCTCGGGCAATTCATTCACATCGGGGAATTTGGTTCAACATAGGTGGTCGGAATATAGAGTACACAGAGCAGGATCATGCGTTGATTTCTGGGTTGAGATTTGGGCCGACATCATTTGATCCCTGTGTCCCACGGTATCCTAGGCAGTCACAGCTCTGTCAACTTGTTTGTAAAGGGGCAAATCAGAGCGCCGCATCCTTAATCCAAATTTTAAAACAAAATCCTAGTCCCTTCAATGATCCGAGTGGTGATATTCACTTGCGCCTGGCCTACTTGTTGATGGCCAATATTTTTCTTCTCGGGCACGAGCCCCGAAAACCGGTGTATCCTTGGTTGTGGTTCTTGGTTGACGACATGCACTCATTTCTCGAATTTCCGTGGGGTGCATACACGCACAAGACCATGCGGTATTATATGAGAACTTTTGGTGGGACCTCTTTGACGAAATATCATATTCGTGGTCCGGTTTGGGTTTTAATTGTATGGGGGTTTGAGGTAATTCGAGGGCTTGGAGGTATATCTGGCATTACAGCTCCGGGTGATTTTTATCCCCGATGTTTGAAATGGAAATTTAAGAAATCGGTCAAACCTACCACTGATGATGAGTTGCACGCGTTGTTTGATGACGAGTACTCAGTGCTAGGGAATCTGAGCCCCTCCGCATATGAGAGTGATACTGTTTGGTTTCGCTCCGTACACGTTGTGGGGTTTTCTTTTGTGAAGTTTAAGGTGCCGACAGATGCAGCGAGTGCCCACCATGAGCAATCTCATGAGATGTATGAACGCGGCCCGATACACGTCCCTATGCCCGATGTTGGCACAAACTCCGAATCTCGTCCCAGGAGGATTGTACGCAGTAGAGTGATTGAGGATATAACCGAACACATGGGGAACACCGCCCGCCCGCAACGTGAAAGACGCGACAGGGGAAAGCGTGAGAGGGAGACATCTACTAGCAGGGGTCCTTCTAGCACGCCGGAACAGTTCAGGGAAATCGTAGAGGAGGTGGTGGGGCGATATAGTACAGAACTGAAAGAGAAGATGGAAGCTGACAAGAAAGAGGTGAAAGAGGAGATGAGAGCCACCGAGAATCGTCTTTTGGCCAAGATGAAAGAGTACTACGGAAATATCAAAGAACTCTTCAGCTGTAGTTCCTCACGTCGGTCGCCTCTGGTGGTTGAGCCACGTCGTCGGAGCCCACCTATCGTTTCATCAGGTCGGGATTCGGGTGTGCATTACACCCGGGATAGCATTGGTGCAGACCACCTTGAGCCTCGATCTTCTGGGATTGTCGAGACGGTCGGGAATCGTAGGGACACATCTCTCCCTATTTATACACAGGTCGACACCGCATCTGGACACGTGGAATCCGGTGATGCAACCTTGCATATATTCACTTCGATTTTCGAGGAGGTAATTATTTCTTACCTATGTCCCCATTATAATTTTTGCATTACTTTTAGTATTATTTGTGAATTAACTATCTATGATCTTCACAGACAGCCCCCGTTAGTACCCCGCCCAGATCATCATACATTCCGACATACGGAGACGCCAGATGGAATCCGTTGAGCTATGGTTACGAGCAGCCCCGACATTCGATGCTGGAGTTCTCCACCTCCACACCAGAGTTCTTGACACCGACGCCAGGGGTATCGACCTTATCTGCACCGTTCGTTACAACTCGGGTCCCAGCGCGTAAATCAGCTTCATATGTGGATCTCGGTCAGGTAATCTTAAATATTTACTCTTATTAAATTAGTACCATTTAAGTATTATTAATTTTTTTTTATTATTATTTTTGACTATAGTCTTCTACTTCAACCAAGAAGGCGAAGTCAAAGAAGGCAAAAAGCACTATATTGATCCCTACCTTCCCGCCTTCCCCTCCGTCTGACGTTCTCGCTCATTACGATGAATTCATGGAAACTGGAGACGATTCGGGTATACGAGTGATGGAGGCTACTGAATTGGTTACAGTGTGGGACTTCAAGCAGTTGTGTAAGGAGGATATTGAATGGGATCCGCTAGTATGTAATTAAACAGTTTAATTGATTTTAAACTTTTTTTATTGTTCAAAAATATTAATTCTCCCTATTTTCACACTTATCTAATTTTCGTGCGCAGATGCTTGACTTGGCCATGATGACACTGCGAAGCCGGCTAAGGAGTGGTGTCCAGGTGCACCCTAGGTTTGCACGCGGAGAATCCATCATATGCAATCTGGATGTCATGGTAATTTTTTTAATTTTTCAACCAGTTCAAATTTTCCACATTTATGTCTTTACTTATACATTTCTATGTCTTATGATTCAGAGGGAATTGAGAGCTGATTTTGAAAACCTGAAACACAGAGCTATACATGAATTTCGCAGCACTAACTGGTACGAAATTAATAAGGTCATCACTTCGATGTGGGTACCCGGGCCACCGTTGTGTAAAATCGTAATGGGAGAAAGCGCGGACTATGATACACCTAACTGGTGGAAAGCACATACGGTAACAATCTCATTTCACTTACAATTTTTAAATTTTAATAAATAAGAAAAATATTTTAATAAAATGTAAATTCTTAATTGAATTTTTGTTTTTTAATACTGATCTTAGGTTTTCATCCCTTGGATGGTTCATGAGCGATACATTTTTGTTCTGCTCGACTTGGTCAAAAAACAAATAGTCGTGCAGGATCCACTCATGAGAAGAGACGAAACTCTAACTGAGCTAGTTGCCTTGATCACTCTACTACCAATTTGGATGGAAAATGCAATGTATTGGAAAATGAACCAATTACGATTGGAGGCAGGTGACAACGTTTTCACAGTTGATTTTTACCCGGATGCAAACCTCATATCGTATCCCTGTCCGAATTGTAGCGGTCCAGTTGCTTGCATGAACTTGGAACGAACCCTCAGTGGGATGCCCGCCCTACAATCAGGGGCTGCCGCCGTGTTACATTATCGAAAGCTTACAGCTCAGAGAATTTTTGGCCATGCCAGGATATGATTGCGTGTTGCATTGACTTTTCAGTTATATTTTGTGAATTCGGATCTTCAAACATTATTACGTGAACATTATGATATTTTGTGTATTCGGTTCGTCTTGACTAATTGTATCGACCTTATCTATTTAATCGTATTTTTTGTTAAAAGTTTTATAAGGTGTAATATAATTATATATATATATATATGTAGTTATATTTATATATATATATATATTTTATTCATATTTTATATGTAGTTATATTTATATTTATATATTTAATGGAGTCCATGTAATTTAATCTTTAAAGCAATTTAAAATTTACTAACTTTATAAAATAACTAAAAGAGATGAAACTGATACAAATGAATCGAGAATGATTTAATCCGAAATATTTGGGCAGTTGGTTGCCTTGTGAGTTGTAAAAATATGCATATGTTAGATAATCACATAATTACAACAAAATTTCATAAATAAAAAGAATTAATAATTAATCAAGTACTAAATATATATTTAATCACTTATATGCATAGATTAATAAAAGTTAGCATGCAATTAACCATAGAAAAACATTCTAAGCAACATATATTTTCCACCTCCGGCTTAAGGCCGCCGGAAATTTCCCACCTCCGGCTACATACCCGTAGAGAAGGTTGCCGGCGGTGGGAACAATCCGGCAACCCTAAGCCGGAGGTGGAAAAAGTATGTTGCTTAGAGTTTTTTTCTATGTCCATACATGTGTTTTTTCAAATTAAACAACAAAATTTCATAAATAAAGAGAATTATTAAACTTTTTAAACTAGAACTAATAATTAATCAAGTACTAAATATATATTTAATCACTTATATGCATAGATTAATAAAAGTTAGCATGCAATTAACCATAGAAAAACATTCTAAGCAACATATATTTTCCACCTCCGGCTTAAGGCCGCCGGAAATTTCCCACCTCCGGCTACATACCCGTAGAGAAGGTTGCCGGCGGTGGGAACAATCCGGCAACCCTAAGCCGGAGGTGGAAAAAGTATGTTGCTTAGAGTTTTTTTCTATGTCCATACATGTGTTTGTTCAAATTAAACAACAAAATTTCATAAATAAAGAGAATTATTAAACTTTTTAAACTAGAACTAATAATTAATCAAGTACTAAATATATATTTAATCACTTATATGCATAGATTAATAAAAGTTAGCATGCAATTAACCATAGAAAAACATTCTAAGAAACGTATATTTTCCACCTCCGGCTTAAGGACGCCGGAAATTTCCCACCTCCGGCTACATACTTGTAGAGAAGGTCGTCGGCGGTGAGAAGAATCCGGCAATCCTAAGCCGGAGGTGGAAAAAGTATGTTGCTTATAGTTTTTTTCTATGTCCATACATGTGTTTTTTCAAATTAAACAACAAAATTTCATAAATAAAGAGAATTATTAAATTTTTTAAATTAGAACTAATAATTAATCAAGTACTAAATATATATTTAATCACTTATATGCATAGATTAATAAAAATTAGCATGCAATTAACCATAGAAAAATATTCTAAGCAACATATATTTTCCACCTCCAGCTTAAGCCCGTCGAAAATTTCCCACCTCCGGCTACATTCTCGTAGTGAAGGTTGCCGGCGGTGGGAACAATCCGGCAACCCTAAGCCGGAGGTGGAAAAAGTATGTTGCTTAGAGTTTTTTTTCTATGTCCATACATGTGTTTGTTCAAATTAAACAACAAAATTTGCTACTAAAATCTAAATTTATTGAATAAATGCAGCTTAAAAATAAAATTCTTACCTCACTAATTGTTAAACACCTCTTTTGCAGTTTGTTTCCAGCCAACCTTTTCTCGCTTCACTTCTATTCTAGAAAAATTCACGTAATTAAGTTTAAATTATTAATTATCATGTACTAAACCTAAATTTATTGAAGAAATGCAGCTTACAAAAAAAATTATTACCTCACTAATTCTTGAACACCTCCTTTTGAAGTCAGTTTCCGACCAAACTTTTCTTGCTTCACTTCTATTTTGAACACTTTTAAGATAATTTTTACAGCCTTTTCTTCTTTGTTAGTTCTGATGAATTGAAATTTTGAGATTGAGTTGTATATATAACGGATACTGCATGGGATGCTTCAATAATTCAAATATTGTGCTTCCTTTAATCAAACATAAAGAGAGCATGCATGACATTTTTCCCATGCATCAATCGAGTCGAGGGGGCCACATATGTTGAGTCAGACCAAAGTTAGGTGAATTGATCGGTGGATGTGGAACGGTAGATGTGGAACGCTCACTCAAATTTATATTAAAATAATAAAAGGGGCATTTTTCACATACTCCTTAAAAAGAGGGTATAAATTACATTTCAATTTTAAAAAGGGGCAATTTAATTTATTAAGAGTACAATTTAATGCATATTACTATCCATTAGTTATCTGTCATTTAATCAGAGAAGTATGTGGCATATACGGCTGTCCTAATTTACGTACAAATTTAGTACTACGAATGACAAATACATATTAATTATTGTCTTAATTTTTAATTAATTGTGTACTAAAAGCCCTTAATTATGTTTGAGTTGTCTCTTAAAAGTGGTTGATGTATGACTACACCTCAATGAAAAGGTCTCGTGCACTCAATAAAACAAACTAATTATGAGAATTATTTTTGTTGAAGTTATGCTTTTGGATTCAAAAACATCAATCTTTGAGTGCGTGTGTTGCTAAGGTATGTGTTGATATCTTAGACCAAAGTTCTTAAGTGCGAGTGCTTGATGGAGCAGTTTTTAAATTTTAGCTAATTGTGTGCGGTGGTGTAGTTCATACCAAAGTTCTTAAGTACGAGTCTTTGATGAAGTGATTTTTAAATTTTAGCTAATTGTGTGTGCTGGTGTAGTTCATAATTTTTTTGTGTTTTGAAGAGGTGATGAGTTGTTACGAAAATTAATGAAAATAGATACGAAAATTAGAAGAAAAAAAAAACATGAATTGTTTACACAGCTGTCACGAAGTGACTATGTTTGAGAGCGCTGCAAAATTAAGAATTTTCACTAATATTTTTCAAATACAGATTACAAAGAGAAACCATTATTTAACTAACAAACAAACCATAATTCTAAACTTATGAGGATTCCATCAAGCCCAAAACGTGGGCCTGAAAATTCGACCGGGATTGGACTTTTGTGTCATGCCATTTAAGCTCCATACACCAACAAATGAATCAATATTAACTTTACGCACACTCCAAATATTCAAGATGGTTCAAACTCTCAAATTTTAAATGATAAGCTAATCGTCTTGTCAACTGGATTGTTCTCCGTAATTATACATGCATATTAGTTATTTGTTCATTATAAATGAGCAAATTAAAAATATCATTTGCTCTCTCGTAAAAGGCATATATTTTTTTTTCTTTGAAAAACAATTTCTTTGTATAATAAGGTAATAACTATAAGCAAAAATAAATAAATTATTCCATAGTATATTAGCCTAGTTATTGAGAAAATAAGGTAGATAGCAAATAAATAGTTGGAGCAAAGTGGGGGAGGCCGAATTGGCCCCAAGCCTCTAAATGGTTAGACAATTTTTCCTTTTGCAAAATTATAAAAGCTTAGAAAAATTATGATTTGTTCATAACTTTATTAATCCATCACACTATTTTGCCAGCCAATTTTGTCGTCAATTCTCTCACATCCACAAATTTTTCTTATCCTTTTTATAACCAAAACGTTTGATATTTAAATTAAATTGGACAAAAATTATGAAACACAGACGACTTCAAACAGTCATAATTTTTATTATTATTTTGAAAATAAAATTATTTACTAGTAGTTACTACCATAACCGACACGTATTAAGTTGCAATATATAGTTTTATACTTATATAAATATTCATAAAAGAGAGAGTACTCTACGTTGCTCCATGCAGAATCGCCGGAGTCATCTCAATCAATCTCGGCCGTCCGATTGCGATTTTCAGTCACCGTCCGGTGAGATTAGCGGCGCCACGTCATCGACGGGATGGAATATGCGTATCAGCTAATTTGATTTGATGGACTCTTAACAGAATTTTCAGCCACATTTGATGACGTGGGCTTTTATCTTTCCTTTATTTGGGAGGTTTTTATTCCAATTTATAAAAAAACTGTTGGGATATTTTCCCAACATAATGACGTCATACTTTGTAAGCAATAGGTGGACTCATGGGTACGTGATAGTGGACGATTACTATAGATTTAATTATCTTTTCAACTATGACATAGATTTTTTAATATATTAAAGGAACTTTGTTCTTTTTTTATTTGTAATTTAACCTCATTTTAATTTTTTAATAAATGACTCAAACTTTCAAATACTTTGAATTTACGATCTGTATTTTGAATTTCGACGTTCTATAAATGACTTAATTTGCGATTCAAACAAATCGAGATTTTATACTACACTTCACCATCGTTGTTTCAAATATCTAAACTCAACAAGATGAGTCATTTAACGACATCGGAATTCGGGATACATGCCATAAATTGAAGTTTTTGGAAAGTTCGAATCATTTAAAAATTAAAGTGAAATTCATATCACCATTACAAATTGAAAAAAATCTCAAAGTTCAAATCCTTTAAATATGGAGTAAAACAAAACTCATGTCATAGAATTAAAAAATAATCAAAATTTGGCTCATAAACCATAAATAATCCTGTTTAAATTACAACTATTAAAAAAAAATCTACTATAGTGGGATGGAGGTAGTATAAAATAATTTAAAAGAATCAGTAACTAGCTAGTATCTCCAACCGGCTTTAACTGAGTTGTGGAATTGACACGTCGGAGGCCTTAAACTTGAGATTTTTGTTTTTCCTTTAATATTAAAAAAAAGAAAAGAAAAAGAAATTGTGGAATTTTGTTGCCGGTTTGACACGTGTGGGGGGAATTGCTGCCCGAAGGGGGCGTGGGGGAGTTATGGGCAGAGTAGGAAATGCGACGGGCAGTGCATGGGGCAAGTGGGGCAGCGGAATTATTGAAGACTTTGAGCTCAGCTGGATCTGCCCACGTGCGAACGCCAGCATGTGGGACCCACCCCCAACAATTCCTACTACTATTTGAGAGGAAGCCGCTTATTAATTTGATAAAAACTTGGGTGAGGTCCGCCACATAGTGTGGCCGGATCAAAGTGTTAATCTTTATATAGAAAAATGCTAATCTATACGAATAAAAGTGTCAATCTTTAACATAATTATTTTACGAATAAAATGTCAATTTTTAAAAGTGTCAATCTTTATACAGAAAAGTGTTAATCTACACGAATAAAAGTGTCAGTATTTTAGCAGTCCTCACGGTGCCTCTGGCTGACCCAAGTGTGTCCCTATTAATTTCCACTAAAATTCACTTGACCCATAATTTGCCAAAAGACAAAAACTTGGGGGACACACTTGGGTCAGCCGGAGGCACCGTGCGGTCGGGCTAAAACAATGACACTTTTATTCATATAGATTGACACTTTTCTGTCTAAAGATTGACACTTTTAAAAATTGTCATTTTATTCGTAAAATAATTATGTTAAAGATTGACACTTTTATTCATATAAATTGACACTTTTCTGTATAAAGATTGACACTTTGGGCCCGGCCGCACGGTGCCTCCGGCTGACACAAGTTTTTGTCAAACTTGGGTGAGGTCGGCCACATAGTGTGGCTGGGTCAAAGTGACAATCTTTATACAGAAAAGTGTTAATCTATACGAATAAAAGTGTCAATCTTTAACATAATTATTTTACGAATAAAATGCCAATTTTTAAAAGTGTCAATCTTTATACAGAAAAGTGTTAATCTACACGAATAAAAGTGTCAGTGTTTTAGCCGTCCGCACGGTGCCTCTAGCTGACACAAGTGTGTCCCTTGCCAAAATAATCACGGCTCTCACCATTTAGGTCCTCTATTGTACATCCGTGTTGCGTTTTTTATTTTTTTTATTTATGTTGTCGGAATTGACAGTCGCCACTTTCGGTGTGCATTGGGTAAACTCTCGTTCATGTGTAATAGCTTGTAAACCACACATGAGAAATAAATTATATTTGAAAAGACATCGTATAAGACTTTGATCCATGTGTAATAGCTTATTTGTATTATATATATATATATTGTAGTATGTGCAATAAATAAATAAAATAGATTATAGAAGTTTGTGTTACAATATTACAAAAATTGATAATCTCTTTGGATTGTAATTGCCACAACTTTTGGGACTTTGTTTCTAAGCCTTGATTTGCTCAAAGTCATGCCTCGACTTCCCTTTGCAACTTACCACTTTTGGGCTCCACAATTTGTAACTTTAAGAGACCAATTTCATGGATTTTTGGACCCATAATTTTGAATTGTATTATATTTAAGCGACCCATTATTTATTTATTTATTTATTATTTATTACCAGACACACTTATGCACGTATACACGTATTAATAATCACTCGAACCCTGAACTATTGATTACTAGATGATAAGCAATATTAATTGAGCTGACAAACCTATTGGTTAGATGATACGTATTATTAATTTAGCTGCAAATTGTTGTCAATCAAACTCATTCGGTTGAAAAATAATGAACATGGTTTTAAATACAATAGGTTTATGTAATTTCTATTTGTCAAGAAAAATACTTGATGTAGAAGTGCTAAAAACGAAAAATATGAGATAAAGAGAGTACTATAAAATATAAATATTTCCTCGTGAGTGAAACTATTCCATTTTGCTCATTTATTTAAATATTATGTTTTTTTTTTTTTTTTTTTTTTTTTTTTTTTTTCTTTTCTTAAACGAGAATATTAGTAGTATATTGGCATGTAATTTGTCCACGGGAAAAATATGTAGGTTATCACGAGATATTGGGCTTTGAAAATATTACTGTACTTTAATTGGGCTTTATCTTGTGGTTTCTTTGATTATTTGAATTGATTTATGGGCCCAAAATGAATGGATATTTCTACAAACAAAATGAATGGATATTTCTACAAACACTTTAGGCTTAATTCATTACCCATTAAAATACTTAATAGGGAGTAATAACAATAAGTATAAATCCAATATAAAGGCCCAGGCAAACGTCTATTTTATTTCCATATAGCTTTTATAAGATTAAATAAAATATTTTCTTTTCTTTTTTTTAGCAATAATAATGGTTAATCTGGAAATTAAATTTGATCTTAAATTACGATGAAACATTCTATACTAAAATATTTTATTGGGGTCTTTTTTTGGTTGAAAGTGTGGACGGTTCTCAAAGAAAGAAAAAGAAAATGTGAACGCTTTTCAATATTTTATAAAAGAAATGAAAGAAAAAAATTGAGTTACTCCCACTCATAAAATTTAAAATAGACAACTATTATAAATAATGTAATTTATTTCGATTTATAAATTTTCTAAAGCCATGAAATTAATGATAGTGATCCATATGGGCCTACTTGAAATATTCCATATACTTTTGGGCCTATCGTATAATAATATCCAAACACAGGGGGCCCGACTCCGAAATTTAAATTTCAAATTAAATGCAAAATGACGTAATAAATAGATAAAAATAGATTTTACAAATACTTCGTAATTAAATAAATCAAGACATCGTGCCCCCCAAATTTTCCGAATTTCGATTTACCGTTGTTCCAATCTCGGAAACTGGAAGAGAAAAATCGAAGATTGCATTTCCCTTTCCATGGTACCGATCATCTAGAACGACGTCGTATCAGGTTCAATCCGCAGCTTCTACTGTTTCCTACATGTGGAAATTTATGTATGCATGTTTTTCGTTTTTGTAATTTTTTTTAATCTCATATTATTGCTTGAGCTTGAAGAGTAGGGTGAATTGTTAGTTGCGTTACTGGTTTCTTGCGATTTTTAGGTATTTGTTGTGGAAATAGTGATACTATGTAGCAATTTTTAGTTTTGTGTTGTTCTGAATGTTTGAGCTGAGGATTGAACTTATGCTGCTTACTTCAGTGCGGCGGAATTGATTTTTTTGTGTTACAATTTTGAGCTGAGGATTGAACTTAAGCATGGATTAATTGCTTAGTTCGAGTTTAGACTGAAGGAGATTCTCTGTGATTCAATTTGTAACTCGCTTGATGTATTTTGAGAGTCATATATTTTATACTTCAGCTGTTAATGGATTGTTTTATTTAACTGCTTTTAAGTAATTTCTTGTATGCAGGGGTCTGTATGGATCTCGATTCCTCTCTGATTGAGGATGGTCTTCCAGTGCTGCAGTTGAGGAAATGGAGTCCCTCTGAATTTCCATACAATCCTTCTAGTTTTCGTGAGGGGTTTATCTCTCCTACGAGAAGATCGTTGTTATTGCTTTCTTATGATTCCGAGGCATTATGGTTTCCCTTAGTTAAAGGTGACTTCATAACTTACTCAACATTGGTCTTGAAGGCACATCCATTTACAATTTTCAGTGAATAATGCTCATTTGCTTACCTGTTCATATGTTTCTCACAGCAGGTCGATGTATAAGCAATAAGGATTCTGAAACTATTTCTGATGAAATAGTCAACGATCCACAAGAATCAAGTAAGCCTGGTATTACAAGTTCAAGGGAAAGTATCTCCGGCTCTTCTGACTTTGAAGAGTTGGATGGAAAAACTGGCTGTACATCTGCTGGTGCATTTATATCTGATGTAGATTCAGTGGCATGGAGTCTATGTGGGGATACATGCGATCAGCATGAGGAGAGTTCATTCAAAGAGCTACTTTTTGTATCTGGAAAACAAGGAGTAGTTGTACATGCCTTTTCCCAATTTGGTAGATTTACTGGAGTAGTAAAACCTGAGCAAGCAAAGGATGTTGGGGAAGGGAAGTGGGTTGAGTGGGTGCCCTCGACAAACTTATCTCCAACTTTTGGCGTTCAGGAAGAAAAGGAATCTCATCATAAGGCCTCCCAGGAGAGGTCAAACACTTCTAATGCAGAAGCCGCTGCTGAGGATGGTGGGTCAGCTAACCAAAGAATATGGATGGAAACTTTTTTGACTAAAGTTGAAAGAGTAACATCTGGTAATCACATTTATACCAGGTTTCCGAGGAGACCATTAATTCCGAAAAGTGCAGTTGTTTCTTTCAGGGTACTTGACCAGGAATCACATTGTTTGGACCTCCCGTCTCCTGGTGGTACATCATCATGCGGTCAAACAAATCCCAGTATCAATAAATCAGATTTGGATCTTAATTCATCCATCACAACACTTGCGGCTGATAGTGTAAATAGCTTAAAAAGTGGTGATATGAGTAGTTCGTATAAGTGCACCAAAGTGTTCTCTAACAATTCGTATCGTTTAGTTGGATTTGCTCTAGTAGATATTAGCTCCACACCTGTTGTTACCAATGAAGGAAACTGCGTCAAAGTTCTGGTTTCAGTAGCCAGAACCGTGAGCTGGGGAATACAATGGCTATACTCGGTAAAGCTTGGGGAGAAACTAGATGCAGGCCCATTTGAGTGGATAGACTTCAGTTTTTCTGATAGATTTCTTATTTGTCTCAGTACTTCTGGTACGATCTCATTGTATGGTACAATGACCGGTGAATATGTAGCCTCTCTTAACGTTTCAAGGATAAATGGACTTAGCTATTCTTCAAGCTCTCGGCACCAAATTGGTAGTCTTACCATCAAAAGAAAGTTTAAAAGGCTCTTTGTATTTCCTCACTCCCTATTGTTGGGTGTGATGGATGAATCTGGCATAATCTATGTTATACCTACTAGTGACCATGTCCATGAGGACCATTTTTCATTTGAAGACGTCCTTCCTTATAAATACTATTCAGATCATGGACTTTTAACAAGCTGGGAGGTAGGGGGTACTGAGATTGGCTACCAAAGGGTACTCTCTAATACATCAGCAGCATGGGGCATTAGTAGGTTAGCAGCACATGGTAGAAATACTTGTTTCATTGGTAAAGAGAATCTTGAACATAGTAATGTAAAGGAGTCAAAGATTCAGAATGGCTCGTATCTCATGTCCTTTTCTAGTGTAGCACAGACATCAAATAAGAAGAAGTTAATGCTCTCTGATTCTCTGTCCTGCCTCACAAGGAAAGCTTTTATACCCCCTCCTCGATGCTGTGAAGATGATGTTATTTGTTGTTCTCACTTTGGAGTCACTCGCCTTATTAAGAGATCTAGCTCTGAGAAAAAATGGTGTCAAGTTGTGCATGCCAATCTACAATTAGATCGTGTTGTGAATGATGACTCGGATATTGTCATGCCTGCTGGGGAGACCTCTCAATATGAAGCCGTTGGCTGCAATTTCAATGGATGCTTATATTTAGTGACAATTAGAGGTCTCTCAGTTGTTCTTCCCTCCATTTCAGCTCCCCCAAATTTCTTTCCAGTTGAAGCAATTGGATATTGTTTACCAAATTCTTCTAGTAGCATAAAGTATGGAGCTGGTGATCTCATGGGAGTAGGTAGAACTGCAAAACCCTTGTCGCCTTGGAAAGTGGAGGTTTTGGATAGAGTTCTTCTATATGAACACCCTGAAGTTGCAGAAAAGTTATGCTTGGAAAATGGTAAGACTCTCCTTGAAAGTATTTAGTACTTCCCCCCTCCTCTCTTCTCTCTCTCATGATGGTTGCTCTAGTTCTCTTTTGAGGATTTCTGCAAATGCTGTATATGTTTAAATCAGCCACTTTTAAAGCATAACTTTGTCGGGGGAATGTGCTGCAGCCTGCAGTATATGAAGGAAGTTTGCTGCTGCCTTTTTTCTTCTTCATATTACTATATGCATGCTTTCTTTCCTCTGGTTTAAGTGCCGGACATGGTTTGTGTGACTAGGAGACCTTGATGTAACCTATAGTTTACATAATCTTCTGCTTCTTCTAGATGCAAAGATTTACCAAAGTCGTTCTACATGTACACGTTTCCTATTGATGCCTGGGTGATCTTGCTATGATATTAAATTGGTTGTGTCCTTGTTGACCTGTGGCTCGTTGTTGATACAGTGTAAATAATGTAACAATGGAATTTATCTCTTACCAGTTACCACTTGATATTGAATTCGTTAGGTTATTTATTGATTGTGATCGTGCAGTAAGGTAATGATGAAAAGTTGGATATTTTATCACTACCTTTAAGCTTTTGCTTTTGCATCTCCTACATTCTGGTAACACTACTCTTCCTTAGGAGTCATATTAGATTGTGGATGTGCTAAGTTTGCTTGGGTTTCTTTATTAATGAGGAAAGTATAGTGCAAATCAATAATATTACGTGTAACAACTATCATTGAAACGTTTCAGGATGGGAATTGGGGATTTCTCGGATCCGTCACTTGCAATTGGCTTTGGCTTACCTTGAATTTGATGAAATTGAGAAGTAAGATTACATGTATCTATGATTATTTATTTATTTAATCTAGGTATAGTTTGATAATCGTTAAAATGGATGCATTCGTATGATAGAGAATCTGAAATTGTGCTTCTAAATTTGACTACCAGTTCTCTGGAAATGCTTATGAGGGCTGATATGGCAGTGGAAGGCATCTTGAGGTTGCTCTTTGCTGCTGTTTATTTGATGTTCAATAAAGTAAGCAACGATAATGAGGTTTCTGCTGCTTCAAGGTATGATGGTTTCTCAGCTGCAGCATCTTATATATCTGAAACATTTGGTGGCACATGGTTTATACTTGCATGAGTGCTAAGATGAGAAATAGGTGCGATATATGACAATTCCTATAACTATTTAAAAGTATATATTGTAGTCTTATATCTAGAAACTTCCATCTGAGGGAATTCCAGCTTGAATTAGGGTTTCTTTTCTTACTTGGATCTCCGTTACTGCAATACCAAAGTCATCTATCTCACAAGTATCAACATTAAGTGTCAAGACTGAACCAGTGACCTGAATGGAGAATAACTCCATCTAGTTTTTCTGCAGTATCACCAAAAGTGCCTCCTCTAAGATTAGATACACAAGGGACAGCATAATCAGAAATCTGACACCTCACCAAAGGCACTTACTAAAAATTATAGTTGATAGATGCGTGGGCCACATTGGTGAGTTTTTTTGATGGAACATATACATTTTACTTAGACAACTTATAAGAAATGCTGTATCTATTGCAAATTTTGTGCATGGAGGGAGGGATGGGGGTGCTAGTTTAACTTGGGTTTCAGGTTCTTCAGTCCAGACAGGTCATATGGTTCTTTCAACTCTGGACCAATTGAAGGAGAGCTCTGATCTCACTTGCCACGAGCTCTTGCCTTTCTCTTAGGTTAGAGAATGAGAAAGATACAACATTGGCTGGACCAGGGTTGCTTGAGCTGGTGGTATCAGGAATATTTAGGGGGTGCTTGGTTGATATGCCTAGGAAAGGAATGGAAAATGATGCTTGGTAAATGGAATGATTACACGAATAGTACTTTCATCACATTTTTGGGGAAATGCCAGTGTGGGGGGGGGGGGGGGAATTAGTGATGAAGTCTGTTTCTATCATCATCTTTCCAGACTTTCCCTCTTCCATTCTAACCAAATGTGCTCCAGCATTTGTTTCATAGTGGTAATAAATTATTACATGCAATGTGCTCAAAAAATTTCCAACTAAATTTTCTTTTGGATGGCTTGGTTATATTTCCGTAACTAGGTTCCAGTGACTGTGATGCAGGCTTCTAGCATTGGCGGCCAGTTATGCCACTAGGGTTATACGTAAATATGGCCTCTTGCATCATAAGAAAGTGGTAGAGAAGCCATTGGAGGTTAGCAGCAGTAATGAAGGTACTTATCTTCTATTAGAATTGACTGAAAAAGAGCATGATGACGAGGGAACTTCCAGAACGCTTGCAGAAACAGCACGGTATTTGGTGGTTATTCGAAGATTGCAGCAGCAATTAAATGAAAAATTCAGAAGACCAGGACAACTATTGGTAAGTTCTTAATGTTTTGCTTAATTTTCTGTAGAGAATCACACTTAACAAAAGCTCTTCCTGTGTTTAGACGGTCAATGCTGGGTTGGTGAATATAGTCAGTACTGGTTCAACAGAGGACGAATCCAAGATTCCAGCTGTTTCAGAAGATGCCTTATTGTTGAGTAGATCAGATCCACGTGGAACTGCACCCCCTGCTTCTGGAACTGAATCGAGCGATGCAGACAGTCTTGCTCTGATGCCTGTGGATACAGTTGGTGCTGAAACCGCAGATTCTCAGAACTTTGATAAGGCAGTCATAGTTTCTGAAGGAAGCACATATGGAAATAGAGCTTTTAGCATAGAGAATCCTAAAGATATGATAGCAAGGTGGGAGTTGGATAATATGGACATTAAAACTGTTGTGAAAGATGCATTGCTTTCTGGGCGTCTTCCTCTAGCCGTACTCAGATTACATCTTCATCATGTGAATAATATGCTACCTGGCAAAGAAAGTCATGATACCTTTAATGATGTTCGGATTGCTGGAAGAGCAATTGCATATGATTTATTTGTAAAGGTTAGTTCATTCTGGCTATTAAGTTGTAGAATTTATCATGGATGTTCTAATTATTTCTGAGTTACAATGAATAGGGTGAGATTGGTCTTGGTATGACAACATTGCAAAAGCTTGGAGAGGATGTTGAAACTACTTTGAAACAGTTAGTTTTTGGTACCGTCAGAAGATCTATGCGGGTGCTAGTTGCAGAAGAGATGAAACGATATACATACCTGGGGCCACATGAGTTGAAGATATTGGAAATGATATCACTAGTAGAGGTATGTGAGACAATTTTATGGCATAAAACTTTCAAAGATCTTGAATCTGATTACAATTCATAAACTGCCATGTTTTGGTGAAATGCACAAATATACTATGCTAAAAGAATTTTCTTAAAGCCGCACTACAATTAAAATGTCTGTATAACAATCCTGTTAACAGATGGGGCATATGCCTAGACAACTGGGTATCTATGCTGACTGAATAGCTTCTGCTAAAACTGGCTGATACACTTATGGACATATATTAAGTTGCATTTCAGTTTCATTCCTTAGGCTATAAGAGTAGATACATAAAACAATTACTACTATAAGAAATGATGATAATGCTCAAGTAATAAAATAGGTGGCCCATGTATCCCCCCTCCCACAATTTTTTTTCTCTCTCTTCATTCTGCTTTCCTATTATGTTCCAATAAATTGTGTGTGTGTGTGTGTTTATTATTTAGTTTTCAAAATGTTCGAACAAGAGAATAGGTTATCATATTACATCTCAAAAAGAAATCTAATGTGTGATAGTTATGTCCTATGGCAATCCTACTCTTAAAAGAGATCTAATGTGTGATAGTTATGTCTTATGGTCATCCTATTCTTAAAAGAGAAATCTAACACCATGGCCTTGACTAGTGGCGGTTAAGTTTTAAGCATTTATGCCCTGGAATTCTGGCACTTTGGCAGTCAAATTTTTTAATGAGTTAACACTATTTAATATGGTTTCTGTAGAGGGTGTATCCTTGCAATAGTTTCTTCAGTACGTTAGCTACCAGGCGAAAAGAGCTTAAGAGAGCATCTAACGAAGAACCACCTGGGGAGATAAGTTTGCACCTATTGCATCCAATATATAACAATCTTGTCATTTCATGTGGAGAGATTGATGGAGTAGTACTGGGTTCATGGACGACCATTGACAAACATTCTGTCACTGCTGAAGTAGATGATGACACCAGCCATTCTGCTTACTGGGCTGCTGCTGCATCTTGGTCGGATGCCTGGGATCAAAGAGTTGTTGACCGTGTAAGTAGATGATGCGATTTGTGAGTAATCATGATATCATTGCTTAGGCTAGCATTAATTTTCTCTGTACCAGTTACTGTTTTATTAACTGTGTTGTGTACATTCTTCTTTGTTGACTCAGTAAATGAATGATGATCTTGAGCTTATTGCTGTGAAATATGCATTGTATACTTTGTTTTTGTAATTTAAGTCTGTAGTATTGTCAAACAAATTTGTTCAGCTATTTGGAGATGTGTAGATTGTGCAGTATCATCAATAACTTCTAGAATATGTTTTCACGGGAAACTGCTGTTCATTTTTAGCATCTTTTACTTCCTGTGCAGATACTTCTGGACCAACCTCTTCTCATGGGTGTTGATGTATTGTGGGAATCACAACTTGAGTACTATGTATGCCATAATGACTGGTTAGAAGTTTCCAAGATACTAGAGTTAGTTCCACCATATGCACTATCTCTTGGAAGCCTCAGCATCAGCTTGGATGATATACATCCAGCTTCATCCGTTGAGTTTGGTCAGGAGCATCCAGAATTCAACAAATACTCAAGTTTTCTTGAAGAGTTGGACACTGTATGCATGACTGTCCCAAGCATCAGACTTTTCAGGTTTCCTACAAACAGGTCGTCTTCTATGTGGTTAAGGAGGCTTATGGAGCAACAGCTTGCAAAAAAATATATCTATTTGGTGGATTACTGGAATAGAGCTTCAGATATTGTACCTTTGCTGGCCCAGTCAGGATTTATGATTGATTTACATGACAGTTCTTACCTGGATGGAGCAAATGATAGTTCATCTGATTCACTACTGGTTATTGGGGACGCGTCTATTGATCCAAAAACAATTCAATCTCTACATAAAGTTGTTATACACTTCTGTGCCCAGTATAACTTGCTGTACCTTCTGGACATTTATCTCGACATTCACAAACTGGCTATTGACCAGAATTCCCTTTCCTTTTTATTAGATGCAGCAGTAAGTTCAGCAGATGTTTGTTTCTAATTCAATTTGTGCTTTCTGGTTTTAGGGGAATGCATGTAGTGGTAGCTGACATCATATGATATATTTTGCTATTGAGTTGTGCAAATTATCAGCCACATGAAGTAGATCATGACTGTCACGTAGATTTTACCCATTCAAGTTGTATTTCTTAGTATTTCTTTTGGGGGCAAGGGTAGTGCCACATCCAACATTTTGAAGTTATTGATTTATGCAGCTTGCTTTTTCAGGGTGATAACGAGTGGGCAAAGTGCTTGCTCTTGATTAGGGTTAAAGGAAAAGAATATGATGCATCATTTTCGAATGCTCGTGCAGTTGCTGCCCTAAATTCAGTTCCAGGTAATAAGCTTAATGTTGTGGAGACGGATAACATCATCCAAGCTGTTGATGACATTGCGGAAGGAGCAGGGGAAATGGCTGCTTTAGCCACATTGATGTTTGCTCCTTCTCCTCTACAAGAATGCCTTAGTAGTGGCAGTGTAAACAGGCACTGTAGCTCAGCTCAATGTACCTTGGAGAACCTTAGACCAGCCCTTCATCGGTTCCCTACATTGTGGAACACCCTTGTGGCAGCATGTTTTGGTCAAGATCCTGTTTCCCCCAATTTGGCTCTCAAGACAAAAAGCAAGTTCTTACAACCTTATACTCTTTGGTGTTTGCATGAAATATTTTACGATTGAATATTGCTCTATTACATTCTCTTGTGGCTTTCTAAATATTTCCTTTGCTATAGTGTCAGGATATTCTGAGTTGTTAGACTACTTAAACTGGCGGGAAGGTGTATTCTTCTCTTCAATACGGGATACTTCAATTGTTCAAATGATCCCATGCTGGTTCCCTAAGGCAGTTCGGAGATTGATTCAGCTCTATGTGCAGGTTATTTTGACACTGGATTAGTTATCTGTCTATCTGATGAGCTGTCACTTCCTCATCTTTCTTTTTTCGTTGGGGATGGGGGAATTGGAATTCATACTCCGGTCTCTCATCCTTACAAAGGGGAGGAAACCAGCTAAGCTACTCTGCTAGTGGTCACATCCTCTTTTTATGTAAATAGTTTATACTGTTACTACACTACACATATACCATGGGATTTCTACTTCCTGGTAATTTATGTTAATGAATCATGGGTTGAGAGATCAAATGTTCTACTTTGGATCTCCTTTTCTTTTTTACCTTATATTTTTGTCTGAACAGGGTCCCATTGGCTGGCAATCGTTGGCTGATTCGGAGTCCGAAGAACTTTCTCTTGTGAGAGACATCTATTATGTCGTAAATTCAAGTGGTCATGCTCAGATCAGTGCCACGTCCTGGGAAGCTGTCATCCAAAGACATATAGAAGAGGAACTCTATGCATCTTCTTTAGAGGTACTTGATCTATGTCTGGAAAATCAAGTTATGCACACCAGAAAATTCTAATAGTATAGTGCTTCAATTGATACACCTTGTGATATTGTCAGCATCCAAATTTTGAAAAGGGTACTTTTCCCAAATATTATCGTACAGTATCATAGTTTGCTTTGTCTTCAGGGAGCTGATGTTGGACTTGAACACCATTTGCATCGTGGGCGTGCATTGGCTGCTTTAAATCATCTCCTTTCAGCAAGGGTCCATAAGTTGAAATCTGATGATAAGCACTTGGGGCAGACTGAATCTCCATCAACTGGGCAAACAAATATACAATCTGATGTGCAGACTCTCCTTTCATCAATAACTGAGAGTGAAGAGTCTCTTCTCTCATCTGTAAGAATCAAGTTCATTATACATAGCATAGAGGAAGTTATCATTGATAAGATGCATTTGAAACTAACTGCATTTTTCTGCATGTTTACTATTTTTGTTCTTGTGGAATATGATTAAATATGCTAAACTCTTGAAAAAAGTGTCAACGTGTTTTCAAGACAGACTCAAATTTGAGAGTCCGGTGTTTTTCTAACCTTGATATGTCTACTGCAACAAGGTTCAACTTTATATCCCTTTCACGAGGATGCTAATTCAAGGACTTGGTGCATTGTGGCACAAAACTTACTGCCAGATTTTATTATCCAAGCAACACATAATAAGAGAAATAGACTGTATTCCTAACAAACCACATTAATTAGCAAACAAGCCCACAATGTAAAGTGGCTAGTTAGCAAAACTGGATTATGACTCAAAGTAAGTTTTTTAGGGGTACCCTCTGGTTCTGGTGTCAATCTGGCCCTCACTTTTCTCCCCTCTTTCTGATGTTCAGGTTATACCCCTTGCTATTCAGCATTTTGATGATTCTGTATTGGTGGCTTCATGTGCTTTTCTTTTGGAACTATGTGGTTTATCTGCTAGTACTCTCCGAATGGATGTTGCTGCCTTGAGAAGAATATCTTCTTTCTACAAGTCTGCAGAGAACAATCAATACAGGCAATTCTCTCCTAGGAGCTCTGCTTTTCTTCAACCACCTGTTGAAGTTGATGTAACAGAATCTATTGCTCGAGCACTGGCAGATGATTATCTTCACAAATATTCTAGTAGCTTAATGCACAAAGGTGACAGAAACAATAGCGTTTTGAATCAACCATCACGAGCTTTACTGCTTGTTCTTCAGCACTTGGAAAAGGCAAGTATACCATTTCCAACGAATGGCATGACCTGTGGGTCTTGGTTGTCAAGTGGCAATGGAGATGGAGCCGACTTAAGGTCTCAACAGAAAGCCGCAAGCCAGCACTGGCAATTGGTCTCAGCCTTTTGTCAGATGCATAGCATTCCTTTAAGCACTAAATATCTCGCTGTATTAGCAAGAGATAATGACTGGGTACATTATTTAATGTCTATTTTCTTGTACATAACCTGTTGATTTAATGTCTTTTTGGTAGCCAAGAGTAAGTCATTTATACCTTAACTGTGAAACAGGTTGGCTTTTTGTCTGAAGTTCAAGTTGGGAAATATCCTTTTGAAACAGTAATCCAAGTGGTGAGCTTCATATCCTTGAATGAAAGCGTTTCCAAAGACAAAAAAATCCCTGCCGCTGACTACTCATTTTTTTTGTTTTCCTTTTTAAATGATGGTAGCTGATGGCACTCCATAATCCATATCTGTCTTGTCTATCATGTGTCAGGCATCAAAGGAGTTCAGTGACCCACGCTTAAAGTCTCACATTTCAACTGTTTTGAAAGGCATGCAGTCTAAGAAAAAATCTGGCCCATTGAGCATAGATACTGGAGAAAGGGACAGAACTTTTCTGTCAAATGAGAATTTATGCATGCCTGTTGAATTATTTGGAATTATAGCGGAATGTGAAAGACAAGAAAGTCCTGGAGAGGCTCTTCTTCTGAAAGCGAAGAACTTAAGCTGGTCTATTTTGGCTATGATTGCATCTTGCTTTCCTGATGTCTCCCCATTGTCCTGTCTAACCATTTGGCTGGAAATTACTGCAGCAAGGTATTCTAAAATGATTTTTTTATATGTTTCAAATATTTGCACAAATCAGTCTTGTTTCCATGGCATAATTTAAATCCTTGACTTATTTTTCACGTGATCTTTCTTTGGTTTTGAGTACAATATAATATGAATTTCCTGTCTTTTCAGGGAGACTTCCGCAATCAAAGTTAATGACATTGCTTCTCAAATTTCAAAAAATGTTGGAGCTGCTGTTGAGGCTACTAACTCTCTTTCTGCTAGTGCTAGAACCACGACATTTCACTATAATAGGAAAAGCTCGAAGCGAAGGCGCCTTCAGGAACCTGTTCCACTGGATTCTCTGACTTCTGGAGATTCAGTAAGTTCTAAAAGCTCCATTGTTTCTAATACTCAAGGTTTTCTCCATGAAGAGGAAAGGGAGAAAATAGGCAATGAAGATGCCAAGTTTCAAACTGACTCTAATAGCATGGCTAATGCGTTGTCGAGAATGGTATCTGTGCTTTGTGAGCAGCACCTGTTCCTTCCTCTGCTACAAGCTTTTGAAGTATTTCTACCGTCATGCTCATTGTTACCTTTCATTCGTGCTCTTCAGGTTGGTGAATGCGCAGTTCAGTTTATCAGTACAAGTAGAAAATATCAGCAGTAAAATTGTACATTTTCTGAAAGTAGAGCTTGCTTCACCCACCCCCACCTCCCTCTCAAAAAAGAAACCGTGCATGTCCTACTTGTTAAGAGCTCTTCAGTTACTTTTCATGATCTGAAACAAAACTCAGTTAATAATAAGAATAGAACTAAGTTCTTATGCACGTTGCAGTACTTCAATTTCGTCATCAGTGTTCAGCTGGACCCTATGATCAATTGATTTATTATTCTTTCCTAGGCTTTCTCACAAATGCGCCTCTCAGAGGCTTCAGCCCATCTTGGATTATTTTCAACCAGAGTCAAGGAAGAATCTTCCCCATCACTGCCTAATTCGGAAAGGGAAGGGAAAATTGGGAACTCATGGACGAGTTCCACTGCTGTCAAAGCTGCTGATTCTATGCTATCAACTTGCGCATCTCCATACGAAAAAAGATGCTTGCTAAGGCTCCTAGCTGCTACTGACTTTGGTGATGGGGGATCTATCGCCTCACGATATGGGCAACTGTCTTGGAAAATAGATATGGCTGAACCCTCTCTGAGGAGTGACGAATGCCCCCTCCTAGGAAATGAAACATTTGATGATGCTTCGCTTCTAACTGCATTGGAAAAGAATGGGTACTGGGAACAAGCACGGAGTTGGGCCAAGAAGTTGGAGGCCAGTGGTGAATCGCGTTGGAAATTTGCAGCTAATCATGTAACCGAAATGCAGGTAACTTGATATCTAATTTTGTCTTCCATTTGTATATGCAATAAGATCTCTGTACTCTGATTTATTAAGAGTTTTCTATTGATAGCTCTTCATGTAATTACCCAGAGAGAGTTTGTCTTATGCTTAAACTTTCATTATATTTTTACATAAGGTTTATTTATTCAATATGCTACAAAATAGTGTGGTATTCCTTATACATTGCCTTATAGTGAGATTCAATTCACATTTGCTAGTATGAATACCAACTCAAAAGGCCTTGAAACCTCTATATACAGAGGTAATGGTGCTGCTGTGAGAAATTTCCTCCACCTGTAACCTATAAATGAAGATGCATACATTTGGATCTAAAAGATAGTTTAGTTTTTCATTTCTTATTGCATGTACATTTATCTAATTAAAAATTGGCTGTCTTGTTCAGCTCACCTCATGTTTATTTTCTATCCAAATATTTTTTTTCAACTTTTTCTGCAATTTTCTAGGCTGAAGCCATGGTTGCTGAATGGAAAGAATTTCTTTGGGATATTCCAGAAGAGAGGGTTGCTTTATGGAGCCACTGCCAGACGCTTTTCATCAGATATTCCTTCCCAGCATTGCAGGTAAGTATCTCACGAGTGAGGTTAAGGAATGGCTGGCATCGCATTATCTGTCATTGTGGGATATCTATCCGTTTCTTATTTGTAACATTTTCAATTCTTAATTATTCTCATTTCTTTTTTTTTTTTGGTTGGGTGGGGGGGGGGGGGGGTGCATATGAATGGTCGATGGAAGAGGAGGTATTTGTAGGGAAAATTTATGTGGTTGCTTTCCACCTATTTGCTCTGCATCTCTTTGAGTGAGTCTTGCATTAACTGAAAATACTGTTCTCCTGTATGTGTATCTAGGCTGGACAGTTCTTCCTAAAACATGCAGAAGCAGCAGAAAAAGACATTTCTGCAGGAGAGCTTCATGAGGTTTTGCTACTTGCTTTGCAGTGGCTGAGTGGAATGACAACTTTGTCGAACCCGTGAGATCTTGTTTTCCTCTTATTTTAGTTTTTACTATTGCTCTTCTATTCCAGTAAATATTCTGCTTAAAGTTTGCTTTCTATTGGCATGTTGAGGTACTCAAAATGAACAACTTCTGCAGGGTTTATCCATCGCACCTTCTACGCGAAATTGAAACCAGAGTGTGGCTCTTGGCTGTGGAATCAGAAGCTCTCGTAAAGAACGAAGGTGAAGATTCATTAATTTCACCTATCCGGGAACCTGGAACTGGCAGGGATTCTGACTTGATGGACCGCACGGCAAGCATTATTGCTAAAATGGACAATCATATAAATGGACTCAAGGTCAAATCTTCCGAGAAGAATGATAGAGAAAATGGCCAGACTCATGTTAGGATGACTCAAACTGTTGATTCCAGCTCAAAGACAAAAAGGAGAGCGAAAGGCTTTGGATCAAAAAAACCTTTGTCTGATACAGTAGATAAGTCTGAACCTACACCACTCAACCCAAGAGATGAGACACAGTTTCATGATGAAAACTTGAAAATTGATGCATCCTTATCGAGGTGGGAGGAAAGAGTTGGACCTGCTGAGCTCGAAAGAGCTGTTCTTTCATTGTTGGACTTTGGGCATGTAACAGCTGCCAGACAATTGCAGAATAAACTTTCTCCAGACAACATGCCATCCGAATTTTTTCTTGTTGATGCGGCTTTGAAGATTGCTGCTCTTTCAACTCCAAACAATAAGGTGTCGATTTTAATGCTGGACGATGATGTACTCTCAGTTATGCAGTCGCACAATCTTATGGCTGAGCAGCGGGTGATTGATCCCCTGCAGGTAAAAGTGCTACATTTTTATTATCATCAAGGATAATTGCCATATATGGTTTTTGTGCACGGCTTTTGAATTTAGTCGCTAAATACACGAACTTTGAAATGTTTTGCAATCAATTCACATTTTCCACCATTTTGAAATGAAGATGACAGATGTCATGTGGATGAATGTATCGTATATGGTGTCCACATGGAGGTACATATAAAAATGTGAATTGTGTGAATTTTTGTAAAAGAAGTAACATGGTAGCCGATTTTAGAGATGATCCAAACTTTCTGCATTGTAACACAGTCATCCCTTTAGATAATTATTGGAAATTCTTAGTGCAGTCATTTCAGCTTGTCTGCAAATTCAATTCATACCTTCGTGCTTGTCAATCTCTCCTCTCTCATGTATGAAAGAACACTATATTACTGATTCATCCAGTTGCGGCTTCTGTTATGTTTAGATCTATGTTGTTTACTTGAGCTGCTATTTGTCTCACGATACTTGGATTTAGGACAGATTTCCAAATTTGCCCTATGATATTTCATATTTTTATCTTGTTTTTTTTTCTTGCTTCAAGCCATTTTCTGAATGTTCCTTGTATACGAATACTAACCGAAATCCCATTTTTAATCGTCAATTGCATAACTTAGCTCTTGGAGAGTTTCACAAGTCTTCTTAAGGAAGGTAGTGGGCATGGACTATGCAGGAGGATAATATCTGTTGTGAAGGCTGCAAATGTTCTTGGTCTAACATTTTCGGAGGCATTCGATAAACAGCCAATAGAACTGCTGCAATTGCTTTGTCTCAAAGCGCAAGAGTCTTTTGAGGAGGCCCATCTCTTAGTTCAAGCACACTCGATGCCAGCTGCTAGTATTGCCCAAATTCTTGCTGAATCATTTCTGAAGGTGAATTTGATATTTGTGTAATGACACTTTGTTTTGGATTTTCATTTTATAATATTCGAGAGCTAATGCCATTATGTCGAAATCTTTCAGGGTCTGTTAGCAGCACATCGTGGGGGTTATATGGATTCTCAGAAAGATGAAGGACCTGCACCATTGCTATGGAGAATTTCTGACTTCCTGAAATGGGCCGAGCTTTGTCCTTCAGATTCAGAAATTGGCCATGCATTAATGAGATTAGTAATTACAGGGCAAGAAATACCCCATGCATGCGAGGTAACTTTATTCTCCTTCAATTTAACATGGCATAAAGCTTCATTGTTATCCTCAGGCATCGGGTCTTACTTATAGGGTGTGTTCTCTTTGATGGAAAGAAAATGGAGGGATAAGAAAATGATGGAAAACTTTATCCGATAATGTGGTCCCTCACTTGTCTTATGTATGCTCTCTAAAGTGGAAAAATGGCTTAACACGAGGCAAATTTCATCACTTCAAATGGGTGGGGAAGTATTATCATAATTTGGAGTGAAAAGGTGGAAATTATCCTTCATAGAGAACAAGGAAAAAAAGGGGAAAATTGTGATTTTTTTATTTTTATTTTTTCTTTTCCTTCCTTTTGCATCAACGTGATTGCACCCATAAGGTAAAGGACTCGGTGAAATATTCATGAAGTAATGTTTTTTCAAAGTGAATATGATACCTACATAATGTATTTCTACTTTACTACTGGGACCTTTCATATTTTCCTTCTCCGACGTGGAAATGTGAAGTAGGATTAAGTTGAAAACCACCTTACCATGCAGCTGCCACATTTTTTTGCTTCATGAGCTTTGTCTTAGATGATAACATAGTTATTATTTCTTACGCTGCTGCAGGTTGAGCTTCTTATTCTATCCCATCACTTCTATAAATTGTCAGCATGCCTCGATGGAGTTGATGTGCTCGTAGCTCTTGCTGCAACGAGGGTTGAAGCTTACGTATGGGAGGGTGATTTCTCGTGTCTTGCTCGTTTGATAACAGGAGTTGGGAACTTCCACGCACTGAATTTCATACTCGGGATTCTAATCGAAAACGGTCAGCTGGATCTCCTCCTCCAGAAGTACTCAGCTGCTGCGGATGCCCACAGTGGAACTGCCGAGGCTGTTCGAGGATTCCGGATGGCTGTTTTGACATCACTCAAGCAGTTCAATCCCACCGATCTCGATGCATTTGCCATGGTTCGTAGCCTTCCCTCTCTAAAGGAATAATTATGGTTGGTCTGTCCTTTGGGTCGAGTTTAAAAATATGGCGCGATTTTATCCTGTTTCTAAATTCACATGTGTGTCCACATTCTCAACTTTCTGTGCAGGTTTACAACCACTTTGACATGAAGCACGAAACTGCGGCCCTTCTCGAGTTACGTGCAAAGCAATTGTCTCAGCAGTGGTTTCTCCGTTACGACAAGGATCAAAATGAAGAGCTCCTCGAATCCATGTGTTACTTCATCGAGGCCGCAGAAGTGCACTCGTCCATTGATGCCGGCAACAAAACCCGCAGAGCTTGCGCCCAGGCATCGCTCGTGTCCCTACAGATACGGATGCCGGACACGAAATGGCTGAATCTCTCCGAGACCAATGCACGAAGAATCTTAGTCGAGCAATCTCGATTCCAAGAAGCTTTAATTGTTGCCGAAGCCTATGGCCTGAACCAGCCAAGTGAATGGGCCCTCGTCCTCTGGGAACAGATGCTCAACCCCGAGTTAACCGAGCAATTCGTAGCTGAGTTCGTCGCTGTTTTGCCTCTTCAGCCATCCATGCTAGCGGAACTCGCTAGATTCTACCGTTCAGAGATGCAAGCTCGAGGAGATCAGTCTCAGTTTTCGGTATGGCTCACCGGAGGAGGTTTGCCCGCGGATTGGGCAAAGTATCTTGGCAGATCTTTCAGATGTTTGTTGAGGAGGACTAGAGATATTAGGTTGAAACAGCATTTGGCCATGTCAGCAACGGGATTTGACGACGTGGTCAACTCATGCAATAGGGAGCTGGATAAGGTGCCTGATAATGCTGGACCTCTTATCTTGAGGAAAGGACATGGAGGAGCTTATCTTCCTCTAATGTAAAGCTTCAACCGGTTCGGTGATGGAGCTTGAACGAAATTCGAATGTTCGAATATTTCAGGTAAAGGTTACTTGTTAAGTTTTGATTCCGAGTTTTCGATTCGATGGAGTCATAGTATTGAGTAGTTTAGAGCGTTTGGAAAACGATGCAGGTAGGTAGTAGTGATGATGAGGAAATTCTTTTTTTGACATATGCGGTTATTAGGCAGCAGGTGATTATTTTGGTTCGAATTCTTTCGAATTGAGGGCGATTTAGTGTTGTGTGAGTGAAGCATATTCCTTTTTTCTCTTGGCGAAAGTTATACATTGTAAAACATGTACAATATGTATATATCAATTCTCTAGATAATAAAATGCGCTCTTATATTGGGTTTTTTGCATGTAATTTCGTACTCTCTTCTTCTCACTCATAAAGAGTTATTTGAATATTGTAATAATATTCAGTTTCAACAAAGTGGACTCTTTATGAGTAAGACGGAGGGAGTAGTTTCACTGTTATATGAGTTAGATATGTCGAAACAGGCCCCACACCCAATTGACCAATCTGATTTGGGCCCTCGGGCTGGATCGGGCTGAAAACTGAGATGTAGACAGCGAATTATGTAATGGGATCAATTACTTAAAAACAACTCTTCCAACGTGTGATGTTTGTGTGCCTAAATCGACGTTTATTGTATCTTCAAAAAGGCCTAACAAGAATCTATCTATGACAAAGAATCTACTCTGGTTTTGAATGGCTCTGATTCTGTGGACGTTTCTGTTCGAGGAATCGCTTCGTGCTTTCAAGAACTCCGAAGAAGATGGACCCTCCGATGCCTATCCACATCACCCTCGGCCCGATTCCCTGTCATGCGGAACACGGAGAAATCATGAATTTTGTAATCAAGATGTACAAGAATAAGATAAATTACATGTTCATTATCTTTAAAAATAATATAATTACATCGCAATTTGTGAAATATTCACTTTTGTAATAGTAATAGATTTTCTGCAGCTCTCAACTCTCTATGTACAAGTAGAAAACGAAGGGTGCATACCTTGAGTAGCGCAGAAGGGCCTTCATCTCGAACTATAGTCTGTACACAGTCGAAGATACCTTTGTATTGGTTTGCTGATCCCTGTATCCAAACATGGAGGTTAAAATCTACTAGCCAAACCATCGAACAACACCCAAACGAAAGCATGCATTGTTGTACCTGAACCATCAACCTAGTCTTGATCACATCAAGAGGAGTGGTTATGGCTCCCGTCAGAGCACCTAAGACGATAAAGAAACGTGTAGGAGATTCAGAAAATGAAAATATAATTATATATGGGCTCTTTATTGTGAAATGTCACTTGCGTTTGTTCATAGCATTTGCCATTAATTTTTTATTCTTCATGGTTAGGTTTAACCGACGAGAAGCAGATAAGATGCTGAAGCTCGGGGCGAAGAAAGTTCCAAATTAACATCACCCTTAAGATTTCCTGATCTATAATAATGGTTAATGATTAACATACTCAATCCAGAAGGAAAGGGAAATAACTAAGAGTAGATTTTTCAATGTTACTGCTGCGGATCATGTAAAACCATGTAGGATAAGCATAGAAATCATAGAGTTCTCTAGGAAGTCGATTTACCAGCAAATGCACCGATTATGGCATTTTCTGCATCTTTCAGATCTCTCTTGGCCTAGAATGAGAAGTAAATAAAAAAATTAAAATAGCATTATCAGATTGAAGTCTCCGGTGGTATGGCTATGAAAGAGAGGATCATTACCGCTAACTTATAACCCAGTCGAAGTTGTTCATAGATGCAGAACTGAATAGCGTCGAATGGCAAATCTCTTAGCAAAAACGAGCCATATCCCTATATTAAGACAATGTAGTTTCAAATGCTTTGCTGAGCTTTTATCTGAGCAGTAACATAGAATAAAGATTGCATCAATTGATGTTCCGAGTTGATGATGTTGATGAAGCATCGGTTCCTCTCCCCAGAATCAATATAATGAGATAACAGTAATACATAAGAGAAAAAGAAAAGACGGAAAGACCGGGACATGTTTTTGAAGAAAGATAAAATGTGGAAATATATTATACCGCATATAGACCTTTAAAGCCTTCTTTGGCAACAATCATCCGAACAGCATTAGGGGCAGAAATAAATTGACCAGTCTGCATTCGTTGCTTAACAACCTGAAGCATGAAGACTAGGCATGACACCAGCAATAACATCAAATATAAAAGGGTAATAAAGTAGGTTGATTAAGTAAAAGATCCACTGTAATTTTCCTGAAAGAGAAAGAGAGAGGACTAATAATAATAAGATATATATCTTTTTTTTTTAACATTTACCTCTGTGGGGACACGAATGAAAGAAGCAGCCATGCCTCCGAGGGCACCAGCAGTCTGCATAAGAAAAAAGTGACTCACATTAGGATGTTGCATTTTCAAGTGTCTAAGAAGAATAGATGTCATAGAGTGCCATGAAAAATCCGCAATATTCATAAGATTAGGAACCAAAAGAAACACAGGAAAGCTTATGCTGCTTGGTGGAGAGACAAGACATTGATTGGGTATGGATGATGAGGTTGACCTATTCAAGTATGGGGGCTGGACAAAATGGGTCATACAGTGGTATAGCTCCTTTTTCCAGAGAGTTGGATTGGTTGTATAGCACTAGATGAGACGTTGAGGAAATGTAAAAGGTCGCTTTAGGAGTAAATACAGATAACTAGAGTGCTTTATGAGGTTCAAAGCTATTCCCAGGCCAATATCTTTTTGTTCAATAAGGATTCTAATATCAGTGAGCTGAAGTCTATTCCAGACCCGTCTGCCTGGAGTAAGCTTGAAGCTACAAGCTTGTCTTAGGTTTCAAGTTTTCTAATATCAGTGAGAAACTTACAAGTAACACATACCTAATATGCTACTGTTCATGTTTCACTAGTAGTAAGCAAACATGGTTCAGCTTACCAGATGAGCCACGGCGCTGAGGTTCTCAGGAAACGTCCTCAAAAGTTTTTGCTTGGCAGGCTCATAAACACCAACAAAAACAGCAGACGCACTGTCAAAAAAAAAGTGAGCCGTTCCTCAACTTGCACATAACTTGCATATATCTGTTTGATGCTTAATATCTATAATGACTTTGTTAAAGATAATAAAATAAATATCTTGAACCAGGATGTGAAGGGTCAACAAACTCATTCCTGTATTTCACAACTTAACATTGTTAAGTGTTCAAAAACTAAACAGATTTAGAAGAGGTCCTTACGGTAAGACCCCAGCAAGATTTCCAGCAAGGCCAGAATATAACCCTTTGAGAATTATTTGGCCTCCACCCCGTGCAGCCTGAAAAGGAATTAAACTACTTAGACAAATAAAAGGTATAGAAGAAACTTTTTCAGAAGCATGTGCCAAGTACAACTAATGACATTCATCTTCATAGTCCCTCCCATTATATTGAGAGGACGGACCATTTTTTGAGTTATAATGATGTTAAAAGTAATAAATCTTACAAAAATAATCTATAAGATATGAGAGATGACCTGCAATCGTGTCTTTATTGTATCAATAGGATATAAAGCTGTTTCAACTACAACACCAGCTGTGCCACCAGCTATAACACCCTCTGTTAAAAGTAGCATTAGGGAGTTAATAAAGATAATTAATGAGTATAAGAAGCACATTATGTGCAAGCATGAATCAGGAACTAACAATTTTAACCTTAAGGACTTCTTATATATAAGAAATTGCTAAGTATAAGCTACAAGTAGAAGAACGAGGAATAGGTACTCCAAAAGAAGAAGGTACACCTTCACTCTATTAGTTGTTCTATTGGCATATCTCCAAAACTGAGCAGAAAAGAAGTTTCAGAAGATTTCAACCATACCAAATAGTAATCGCAAGAAATCAAATGGCTTTTCTTCTTGCGCATTAACTGAGGCGAAGAACTTTTTCGGCTCCAACTGAAGATTTTGCATTTTCTTTTTAGACGACTCTGCAAAGCAAATTAGCAGTTCAAATTAGGAATCCGGATAAACACCAACTCAAATACAGTCCACAACACTATGCAAAATTAAGCATAACTCAATTTCCAGATTCTTTCCATTTTACTTATCAACTTAATTTAGTTTATTGCAATTAGAAGGCATTCATTCATCACATAATTTAGAACCATTACAAGCATTACCCATGAAGCACTCCTAAAACTCATTTCTGAACCTCACTACGCCGGAAATTATACAAAGGATAAAGGATAACTACAGAGATTCAACGAACAAACAATGAATTTTCATCTAACTTTCGATTTTTACACCCCGCATTCTGGCAAATGCTGGCCGAAATAGAACCGCAGTTCAGCAGATTGCATGATTTCAGCCAAGTATAAACTGAATTGATCTAAATTACCTGAAGATAACGCAGAGGAGCTCTTCGAATCAACAGCTAATGTAAACGGAGCCATACGCACCTAAAACAGAGAGTAAAACTCGATAATTATTTAAAACCAAAACACAGAATTATTCAGCTGAAGATTTACAGAAGCGCTTCTCTCTACACACAAATGCAAACATCGAGAGAGAGAGAGAGAGAGAGAGAGAGAGAGAGCACCTGTGCTGTATGGAGTGCGGAGAGTGAAGGAAGAAAGGGGATAACAGTTCAAATAACGATTTTCTGCTTCAACTGTTACATTTATGCACCCTATTTATACTTATATATATATATTTTGTATTATTTTAATCAAATACTGTATGAATTATTTTTGTATTATTATTTTAATCAAATATACTCTATAAATTAGTCAACTTTATTGCAACTTAACAATTAATTAATTTTGTCTTGCGTAATTATAAAATTTAACTATGATACATATTCATCACTTATGTCTATATTTTGTATGTTGCTAATTTATCATCCCATATAAATCAATTTTTTATAACTAAGTAATTAAATGGTATAGTCTTGTATATTTACTATTTGTGAATTTTGATGCTATTACGAATCAATAATACTAACGTTTATTTTTTATTTTAAGATATTTTGGTCATCCAAAAAAAGAAATGTTGAGTATTGTATTAAATGGAGTATTTACTAGAGGCTGCTATAGATTTACTATTATTTAGTCAATATACCAAGTGTAGCGTTTATTACTTTCAAATAATTATCATAGTTGCTTGAAAAAATCATATTTATTCTTTCACTTGATTTTGGAATTATTTTTATTGATCATTATCCATCCTCACCCTTACTCAAATAATGAAACAAAAATTACAAAAAACATTTACACTATAGTAACATTTTTATTTTATCCGATTTTCCTTGACCACAAGAGATCGAAAATTCATCTATTTTCTCATGTTTTTCTCTCCTATATTCAAGTATTTCCATTCATTCCATTCTTAGTCACTCACCATTTTTCACCACCATTCATTCAAATCTCAAATTTTACTAGTACTTATCTCACTAGTACTCACCATTGAATCGAGTTCGATCGATTGTTATAAAAAAAATAGAAAAGATCTCGTGTGTTTCTTTTCAAAAGAACCACATGATATCAACAATTTTTTTTTCTAACATATCGAGTTGCATGCTTTTCTCGTTCCACTCAACTCCTTTTAGGATATTGAGCTCAAGAATCACAAACCACAACTATCCAATCACATTTCCTACAAAAAGGAACCCCTAAAAGAAGACGAGAGCCGATGACAAGTGCGGCTAGGGCCGCGGCTGCCGCCTTCGTGGCGGCAGCCATGGTGGTACAATTGATGGGTGCGGCGGAGGGGATTGGAGTGAATTGGGGGAACCAAGCTGCCCAAAATCTTTACCCTCGCAACATTGTACACATGCTTAGAGATAATAAGATTTATAAGGTTAAATTATTTGATTCTGATCCTTGGATTGTGAAACAATTTGCTGGGACAGGAATTGAAGTAATGCTTGGAATTCCAAACATACACTTAGCCTCTTTGGCCGATCGGTATAAACATGCCAAGGCATGGGTCAAGGCCAACCTCACTAGGCATATTTACGAGGGCGGCGTCAATATCAAGTAAGTACGGACCCATCTCTCATACTACCTCCGTCCTGTCGAAATGACTTTGTTTCTATATTTTAAACCTCATATATATTCAAGAAACAGGGCCATTTCGACTGGACGGAGGGAGTATATGAATATTTTATTAAGATAAAAATATATTAATAAATTATTCAAATATGAGATATGGGTGTATATTTCGAAGTTAATTGTATATATTTATAAGATCGACAACTATGTAGATCGAGATGACACATGTCGTGATATTATAGGTATGTGGCGGTCGGGAACGAGCCGTTCTTGACGTCCTACAATGGCTCGAACGTGCAGACAACTTATCCGGCGCTATGGAACATCCAGAAAGCGATCAACGAGTTTGGCCTCGGCGATAGGATCAAGGCGACGATCCCGCAAAATGCCGACGTTTACGGCTCCGGCAGCAAGGGGCCGTCGGCCGGCGACTTCCGCGCCGACATCCGGACGACGATGAAGCAGATCGTGCAGTTCCTCCGCGACAACAATGCCCCGTTCCTCGTCAACATCTACCCCTTCCTCAGCTTGTCCCTGAACCCTGACTTCCCGGTCGAGTTCGCCTTTTTCAATGGCGGTGCTCAGCCGGTCCAAGACGGCGGGATCACCTACAACAACATGCTTGATGCGAACATCGACACGCTCGTCGCCTCGCTGAAGAAGGCCGGCGCGGGGAACGTCCCGATAATCATCGGCGAGATCGGATGGCCCACCGACGGTGACGAGTACGCCACTGTCGACATGGCGAGGAAATTCTATGAAGGATTCTTCAAGAAATGGGTGCCGAAGAAAGGGACGCCACTCTACAAGAAGGAGATGGAGTATTACCTCTTCAGCTTGATGGATGAGAACCAAAAGAGCATCGCTCCCGGCGATTTCGAGCGCCACTGGGGCATTTTTAGGTATTTCATTTAAAATATTATCTTACCAACTCAGTTGTGCTTCGTCATCTAATTTTAATATATTATAATTATTTTTATTAGTTATGATGGTCAACCAAAGTTCCCAATAGACTTCACGGGCCAGGGGAATGCCAAGATGCCTGTGGGGGCGAAGAACGTGACGTACTTGGAAAGGAAATGGTGCGTGTACGTCGACGACGGCGAAAACGGCTACAAGGTCCCAGCCAGCATGGACTACGCATGTGCGAACGGAGACTGCACGGCGCTCAAACACAGTAGCCCTTGCAGCAAAATTGACAAATCGTCGCAAGTTTCGTACGCTTTCAACATGTTATTTCAAATGACATATCAAGATGTGGAGGTGTGCGATTTCAACGGGCTTGCGAAGATCGTAGAGAAGAATGCCTCCGTCGGAAATTGCCTCTTCCCGATTGCGTTGGATACCGATTCGGCTTGGAGGGCCGGAGCGGGGATGAGTTCCACCGTTCTTGTTGGATTGTTGGTGTCGTTATTGTTGTTCTTCGAGTCATGAGAATTGAGGTTTCATGTGAATTTATTTGTGTAGTATGATATTCTCATTATCTTACTATACTATTTCATTGTACTAACTAATGACTTTTATTGTTAGTTGTACAATCAAAATTCGTGGTGTATTTTGGTTAGAAATTTTCTTGTTAGTTGTGTGATTCCAATCTCGTGATATTTTTTGCGAGATATGATGATATATTTAAAAAAAAAAAAATGTGTTACTTCAGAATATTAAATTGTGTGGAAATTGGAAATTGTTTGAATGTATGTAAATTATCTCTTCTTAACAAATTATTATGTAATGAAAAATTCTAAGAGCTGAATTGAGAACTGATTTTATTTATTTATTACTAAATAAATCATAATATTAATAAATCTAGTACTTATTTGGGAACTGATTTCTTTATTAGTACTTAATAATTGTTTAATTATAGATTTTAAATTATTTCCTCATTTCGTTTTTAAGAGAAAGCCTCGCACCCAAATTCAAACCTCACTACTCCAACTCCCGCCGTCGAGTCCACCTTCCGTCGCACCGGGCGGCAGCGGCGGCGGTTTCTCTGTAATAACGAAGGTAAGCCCCTATTTCTCAATCCAATTACTGTTGATTCTTCAGCATGTAATAGCAGGAAAAGGGCAGTTTATTCAAAATCTGAACTTGTAGGTATAATTTCGAACATTTTTCATGGGAGGATTTTGTTACCGTGTGTGTGAAATTTATGTTGAATTTGATTTTCTCCATTTGATTTGGATAATATACGAAATACCATATCTTGAATTGGGCAGGGCTCTTTCTATTCAGCTCATTTTAACGACACCTAATTAGTTTGTACTGTGAAAGTTGGATGCTTTAGGAGTGATTGGGATATTTCTTTTAATCCTTACAGGCAATTAGTGTTGAAGCCTCAGTTTTGAGGCACAAAGCAAGAATTTTGTAGAGTTACTGCAATGGCAAATAGCAAGTATGAATATGTGAAGTCATTTGAGGTGGAGGATGAGATCATGCTGCCCAACATCATCGTTGTTCGTGTTGATGGTCGTGATTTCTGCAGGTATAGCTCGAAGCATAATTTCTAGATAAGTGTTCACATTTCATATATCCCCTGGTATATAATAGTCCTGTTGGATTAGGTTTTCGGAAGTGCACGAGTTTGAGAAACCAAATGATAAGAAGGCATTAGATTTGATGAATGAGTGTGCAAAGGCTGTTCTAGAGCAGTTCCCAGATGTTGTTTTCTCTTACGGTTACAGTGATGAGTACAGGTAAATAACGACATATCTCAAAAAATGAATCTCTTTCCGTTGTTTGGTCTATGATACTTCCATTGATTGTTTGCAGTTTCATATTCAGAAAGGAAACAAAGTTCTACCAGCGCCGTGGCAGGTCTGTGTTTCATGCATTTTTTTTTTGTTTCTAAAGTTTTGTCGATATCTTGATGTGTGTTATAACTTATAAATATTCACTGCGAGGATTAGTTGCCCTATATTAATAGGTGTTTAGAATCATATGTAATATTTTTTGTTGCGTTGAAATGTTTATATGAAAAGCATGATTGTGACTAAAAGTATACTTTGCAGCAAGATTCTCTCCCTTATTGTATCTTTCTTAACATCCACTTATGTCACCAAGTGGAGGGTGCATTTCCCTCAGAAAGATTTAAAATATGCCCCTTCGTTTCGGGCTAGAGTTATCTGCTGCGCATCTGTCGAGGTTCTTCAAGCATATCTTTTATGGCGACAATATGAATGTAAGCTAATTTATATAAATAATAAGTTTATTGATCTTTTCATGCGCTTAGTAATGCATCTCTTTACATCGTAGAACTGTCATTGATCTTATTGTTTGCAGAAACTATATACGATGTTCAGGTTTTGCCACACGTAAATTAAGATCCATTATCCTTTTGGCAGGTCACATAAATAACCAGTATGATACTTGTCTTTGGCAGCTGATTAAGAGTGGAAAGACTAAAGAGGAAGCAGAAGACACTTTGAAGGTAAACTCGAGATTGTTTTTAATCGGCTAGTTGTTTTTCTGTCTAATTATCTCTTGAAGATGGATTATTGAATTATAGGGGTCTCTTAAGCAAGACAAGAACGAATTGCTCTACCAGTGGTTTAACATCAACTATAAGAAAGACATTCCGGAGATGTTTCGCCAAGGTACATGCATTCTAAAGACTGAGGTAGCTGCTTAATCATTTTCTTTTCTCCTCATTTCTTTCTATATTTATGTGTACTATATACTGAAAAAATGCAACTGCTCCTCTGAATGTCTGCTATACAATACTTAATATTTTTTCCCTATGCCTTGATTTATAGACAAGCAGGCTGGATTCTTTGTGTTTTTCAAGAATGGATGGGCTTATTAATTTTGGTTCAAGTGGTTAATGCAACTTCAACTAGTTAAAACTATCACTTTGTTGTGATTAGGTTGAAGATATTGTGAAATACAAAGACGATGGCTGCCCTGTCAAAAGACGAAGGAGGAAGGTCATAACAGTTCACTCAGAAAATATTGCATCAAAAAGGTTTTGGAATGAAAATTCATGCCTCTTGAAAGAGCTGGGCCAATTTAATGAAGATTTAAACAAAACTAGACCTGAGTATGTCAAGTCTTTCCAATATGAGAGCAAATTGATGCTCTCCACTTGGATTGTTGTTCGCATTGATGGTTGTCATTTCCACAGGTGAATACTATTTGATTTGACTTGACCCTTGTTTTTCAAGAAGACCAGCGATCACATATAATTAGACTATAGTTCTGAGTGGCTTTATTTTGTTGGTATTATGGTAGGTTTTCCGATGTTCATGAATTTGAGAAGCCAAATGATGCACAAGCGCTCAATTTAATGAATGCATGTGCTGTCGCTGTGCTGGAAGAGTTTCGGGATACTGTTTTTGCTTATGGTGTTAGTGACGAGTACAGGTCATTAACCAATTTCCACATCATGGCTTACATTATGCAGAATTTCAGGTGCATATGTTTGAAACTTTTTTGGTACACTTTCAGCTTTGTTTTGAAGAAAGATTCCCAGCTCTGTCAAAGATGTGCCAGGTATCTTTTGTACACCATTAACTTGTAGCATTTAATGGTGGTTATTAGTAAGATGTCTATCTACATTGTCCGATTTCTATTGGTTTAGGTTGTTTAGGAACAATATGGTTATACTGTATATATGTTTCATTTTTATGGAAATTTCTATTTCTCTGCTGATGTGACCAAATTATGAGTTCCACGGTGGTCTCTTTATCAATCTTGTTGCCGCAGGTTGAATCTATCTTCTTTGTTTGAAATATTTTAATTTCTATGCAGTGAGATAGTTTCTGCTGTTGTATCTTTCTTCTCTTCTACGTACACAATGAGATGGAATGAGTTTTTCCCACACAAAGAGATGAAATACCTACCGTATTTTGATGGCCGTGCTGTTTGCTACCCATCCCGTGAGATTATCAAGGATTATCTAGCATGGAGACAAGTTGATTGTGAGTTTTTTCTTTTTAAATCCCTTATTCCCATTTTTATTCCTTCACTTAGTAATCAATTGGAAGCTTTATTCTAATGATATATTCATCTACTTACTTCTGATAGTTATCTCTGAATTCAAAATATCTTGTACCAGAAAGGAAATAAGATCGATCTTTGTAATGGTAGAATTATCACTCCTGATTTTCAGGTCACATCAACAATCAATACAATACTTGTTTCTGGTTGCTTGTAAAGTCCGGAAAGAGCAAAAGTGATGCACAAAGTTACTTGAAGGTGCTCAGTCCTTTTGAACGTCTTTGCTATTTTCTTCACTGGCAGCTGAAGTTTTGACATTTTCATTTTCATTTTCTTTATCGACACGTCCCAAATATTGTTGTAATATCCGTACATCCATTTTCTTATTTTCGATTTATAGGGGACACAAACTCAGGAGAAGAATGAACTTTTGGATCAACTCTTTGGAACTATCAACTTTTACAATACATTACCACCAATGTTCCGCCACGGGTCTTCTGTTTACTGGGACAAAGTAGAGGCTCTCTCTCTCTCTCTCTCTCACACACACACACACACACACACACACACACACATGGAGATGCAGGAAAAGGAAAATTAACAAAAATGAAAGTTCGTTCTATGTCAAGGGATTGTTTTGCAGAATTGATCCTACGTTCTCTCTGCTTCAAAAACTTCACTTGAGTACTCATTATCTGGAGCCTCAAGGCTAACTAGGATGCCTTTTGGACTCCCGAAATTGGTACATTCTGTACTACTATGAACTTAGTCTGTGAATCTGTGTTTGTAGGAGACAAAGATGGTGGACAAAGAAGAAGGTGCTAGTGGTAAAGCACGCAGGATAGTAGTCGTAAGACATTGCAACATAATTGAGACGAGCTTCTGGGAAGCACATCCTCAAATACTAGACGAAAATGTGGATCGTCTCAAAGCACAAGCACATGCTCAACTCAAATAGCCACTGTATAAAATGGTTTGACTGTTTGAGTGATCACCATTTCCTCCATGAAACTTACCACAATGAGCAAGTTTTGATTTCAGAATAGGCAATAGTTAATTTTTTGCAGGAAAGGAATTGTTAAAAGTATGATCGATAAATGTATGAATAGAGTAGGAATGGAGTGGCATCCAATTAGGTATTTGATGTAATACAAATGTTTGTTTTAGTCTAAAAATTGGAACTTTGATTTGTTTTATTATTGTTATTGTAGTAGTAGTTGTTATGTGGGTAAATTTTATTTAATATACTACTAATATTTTTGAAAATAAAATAAAATATGTAATGATAACGAATGAGTTTGTCCATTCTATCACATATCACAACAGTGAGGCTGAACTTATAGAAATTCACCAATTGAAACTTAATTATCATTATATTAATCTTATCCTGAGTTTCTGTTTACTAAGATTGAAACTATTATCCTGAATTTCTGTTTACTGAGATTGAAACTATGACATCACTGTCAAGTTCACAAATTGTGAGTAATTTTTATTTAATCTTTCCATATTCAAGTTCACATATTCATTAATAACATCACTCTCTTCTTCTATGTCATGAACATATATATACTAAAATCACATGCAAGTTTAGAACTTTATACTCACAAAGATTCAACAAAATCCTATCATCATCATCATCATCACCAATATTTTATAATTATCTATAATCACGAAAATGATTCGAAATTAAGAGAATATCAAAGTAGATATAAGTAATGGAAACAAAAAGTTTGCAAAACCTATTTTTCTTGCATTCAATTTTATAATAATAAAAAAAAAAAAAAAAAACCAAAACCCTAATGCTAAAAAAAAATAGTCTAACTAGAAGAAAAACACTCATAGATAACACAAAGATCTTCAGACATTAATTGAGCCCTGATCATCAGCAGAGCCATGATCCAAAACGATGTTCAACATATCCGACCCCAATATGCATCCACGAAGAAAGTCGCTACGATTACCTTTGATCTTGTCGCGAAGTTTATTTATACCTCCGATTTGATGAAGCTTGCTCTCATAGGGTTATCCTCCATGTTAATATTACTAATTCTCAAGAAATTAAAAACAAAAAGGAAAAGAATTGGATTTAATATATAGGCGAGATCGAGTTTTTTATAATTAAAAAGAAAATCTATTCCTTTAAGGAATACACTTATTAATATAATTACATGAATTATTCTTTTATGTACATTAAATTACTAACTAAAGTATATCCAATAAATATATACACTTGTTTTTGTTTTTCTAAATTGTTTGAACGTGGTGGGACTTGGGATATATTATTAGCCCTCATTAACAAATGGTTATGGAATGAATATTATATATATATTTTTATTACTAAATCATAATGTTAATAAATCTACTTATTTGGGAACTGATTTTTTTTTTATTTTTTTTTTTTAAACTCCAAATAAGGACACCTGCAATGGACAAAATTTCTCCGTCATAGTATCAATTTCTCCTTATTAAAGTTCACTGACCAAACCAAGAAAATAACAAAAGAAACTATCACATAAAACTGAGACTAAAAGTAAAAATCTGAAAATTAAATATACTCCCTCCGTCCTCCATTACTGACCCTATTGACTTTTTAGATAATTTTGGAGTTTGTGATAATAGATTTTAAATTGAATTTTTGAAATTTTACTACAACACTCGTAGTACCTTGTAAAAAAAACTAAACTCCAAAAATTCAATTTTAAATCTATCATCACAAAGCTTCAAAATTATTTAAAAAGTCAACATGATCAGTAAATGGAGGACGGAAAGAGTACAACATTTTACAAAAGATTGCAATATTCACAAAATTCTACAACATTTCTCTTACAAACCAAGATTTCCATCTCCAAAACATGTCTGAATTCAGACATTCTCCTCAAGCAATTGAAGAAGTATCTTCCAAGGATCCAACTCTAATCTTACAATGCAATCTTGAATCTTCCGGAAGATCCAAAGGTGCGTTCGAGCACGAACAATTATCGACACTAAACATCTCCCACTCCTTGATGCTGCATCTCTCCAATGCATCTGCCACTCTCTGATTCTGCCCTTCTTCTGGGTAGAGCCCGTCCGGACTAACGAGCACCGCCCCCGTGTACGACTGCCCTGCCACTCGAGCTGCTCCGTGGTAGTGAAACAAACCCCACTTCAAGTCATCGTCCACATCCACAATCGTCCACATTTCATTTGAAACGACTCCATTATCCAAGACGCTAAAAGAGAAAGTTCCGGGCTTCTTCCCCCTCTTCACTCGATATTTCCTCCTCCTCCATAACAAATCACCATCAAGCGTTCTCACCTGGAAAACGGGCTCGTACCAGAACGACCCTTTTGCCTTGCCTCTGTAGAAGAGCTGGTACTGGCAAGGGAACTGGTCGTACGCAGGATTCTGCCCTGCAACAACGCGCCAACTCCACTCCAAATTCCCTAACCAGCCCACAAATAGATCCTCGGCAGTTTCATGATCTAGCTCCTGCCCTCGAAATTCAACCATAGGGGCAATAACTGGCTTATCTGGGATCTTTGCATCCAGCTCGAGGCAGTTGTGCTTCTGAAGAACGCATAGAGAGAACTCCTCTAGCTGTCGACTTTCATAAGAGGCGATGCACTTGTAGTTGCACACCTGGTCGACCGGACTGCATTTGTTCAAGCATTGAAGGGCTTTCCTACAGTTCTCGTCTAATAAACAGTTCAAGATTTGAGGGCCGCAGTTTTGAACCATGCAGTTTAAAGTGGCGAAGCCCTTTGCTCTTAGATTCTGCAGTGTCGGAACTGGTTTGATGTAAGCGTTTATGATAACCAACAACAAGAACCTTATATCATCGGAGTTATGTCTCCTCCACGCCTCGTTTACAGAGTTTGCTACTTCCTGCGATTCCTTCACCTCCTTCGGTTGAGGCAATGGGAGCTTACTAAAGATACTTCCTACGGCTTTGGTTTGCACAAGGGATCCTCCTAATTTGTTCGTTAAAGCTGGAGATGAGTCGAAACATACGACATTGGCAACATCCTGACTATTGGATTGAATACATTTGACAGATTCTTGATCAGTGACAGCTACAATCATCAGAATATTTGCTCGTCTCACATTCTGTTGAATCTGCTCTATCATCGCATTCTCAACTCGAAAAGAATTATCACTATACACTAGCATTTCATACCCTTCATCAACCCATTTCAATCTCTTGGCCTAATCACATAAAAGAACTAGAATCAAAGTATAAACGAATAAATTTTACCCATTTCAATCAAATTGGCCTAATCATATAAATGAACTAGAAAATCAAAGTATAAACAAAATAGATTTTGCCCATTTAAATAATTTGACCTAATCATATAAAAGAACTAGAGCCAAAGTAGATATAAATGAATTTCAAATCAATGGCTACAAGAATTTCCACAAAGGGAATGCTTTTGGAGTTAAATTAATGGCTGCTTACAGTATGGAGCATGACGTCGTACCAAGGCGTGGACTTGAGAGGGCTGACGCTACCCTCCCCAACGACGGCCACTATTCGAACCGGGATTTCACCCTCCGCCTCCGCCGCCGCCGCCGCTGCAGCAGCACTATTTTCTGCCGTCTCCTTGACGGCGCTTCTGCAACGATAGGACGAGCTGCGAGAATGTGGCGAATAGCCCACCGGCGCGGGGAATTCGCGCGTTTCGGGGATCAAGAGATGATAGCGGATGGGGTGGGAACCGGCCGTTCTGCGGCGGAGGAAGCACGGCGGCGCCGTGCAGTTGCTGAGACTAGTCATCTAGTGCAGGTGTGGAAGATTCAAGAAAACGCCTTGATTCTCCTTGCGATTTTAATTTTCTTTTAATTTAATTATTATTATTATTATTATTATTATTATTATTATTATTATTATTAATTACATGTTTCATTATCTCAATTGGCAGTCTATCAAAATTTGATTCTACGTTGATTTTGAAAATTTGCAAGATGATGATGACACAAAAGAGACAACAATCTCTAGGGTGAGCTCTATTGTCTGAAAACTGAAAACCGAATCGAAACTTAACTGAAATTAAGAATTTTGGTTTGGGTTATTTGGTTTTATTTTTTTTCTTAATGAAATTCGGGTTTTTCTTCATATTACAAATGCATGGGCTTTCTTGCATATATTGAATGTAAACCTAAATATTATTCATGGTGATTAGGGATGACAATCGGGTATGGTGGACGCGGATTAAAGCTATCCATATCTATACCCGCGAACGAAAGCTATACACATGTCTGTACCCGCGACCCGCAACGGGTACAATCCGCCACTCATACCCGCTACTCGCGGATACCCGCCACCGGTCGGATACCCGCTACCCGTGAACCATAATTTCACAAATTTTATTAACCAAAATTAACAAAGAGTACATAAATTCTTAATATTTATTAACATTTATTCATATATATATATATATATATATATATATATTATATTTATTATCATAAAAATAATTAAATAATACTCTGCGGGTAATTCGTGGGTAATACCCGCAGGTATACGAGTTTCATGAGTATGGATAGTAACTATCTATACTCATACCCACGAATTAAATGGATAGTAAATCGTACCCATACATGTACCCGCGGGTACCAAATACGCCTCAAACCCTCACTTATTAGGGTCGGATATCCGCGGGTAAATTGTTATCCCTAATGGTGATGTGAACGTGTTGCTTGATTCTGAGTTCATGGCTAAACTCTTTGATTTTTGGCTAGTCTATATTAAGGTTTAGGTTTAAGTTCAGGTTGAGAGTGAGTCTATTGTTGATTTGTTGGCTTAGAAGAGCCAAGAACAGAGATTCAAGTTTTAATCATTATTATTGTTAATTATATATATATATATATATATATATATATTAATATTTTTAAAATAATTTGGGAAAAAACCTCTCAAATGAGTAGGAAAAAGAGTATTCATCCCGAATTATTTCTAAATTACAATGATTAAATATTCTAATTTTCAGAATTACAATATTCTTCCCACAAATGTTCGATTAAAGCATCTAGAAGTATGCCATGAGTAGTGCGATCTCTATTATTTTTGTAATCGAGCAACGTTTGATGCATAGTAGGTTCAATTTCCTCAATTATGATATCCTTCGGTGGCGGTGGCACTTCCATTGCTTCCCCGATTGAAAAATCAATGCATCTTTAGTTTTTTCCAGTATTATTCACTTATGTTCTCATGTTTTAATTATGTTTTGTATGTGGTTTGCCAATTTTATGTAATTTCTTGATTTATATAGTTTTTATTTTTGTTATTTTGTATCATTAATATTTTTTAAACATGTATCAAATTGAATTGCAGAAGAAATAAAAATAATACAACAAAATATACTAAATCAAATAATATACAAAGTAACAAAAAAAAAAAGTTCAATGCATAAAGACAAAAATAGAGGGATGATGGAATTGCTACGATATTGCTAGATATTTGAGGGGATACTGTTCATTTCACGTTCATTTCACAAAAAAAGGGATGTTTGCAGTTGGGCTATTGGAACAAAATCCACCCTCAAAATAGGACTGAGCCCGATTTTGAAGAGTTGTTAGAGATGCTCTTAGAATAGGACGGATCTTTTTCTAAAAGCTTTTGCTTTGAACTTTTCTTAAGATTTGGGAAATTGAATTGTTGGTGTAGTAATTTGGGAGTGCAATTCTTGAAGAGAAGCAATCCCTCATCATTCTGGTTCATAGTAGCCCATGAACACACACGTTTGTATATGCTAGAAAAATTAAATTTGAAACAAAAATCGAGCTAAATCAAAAGTGAACTCTACCAGGTCATTAACAATCAATTTTTTGCAAACTTTAGAGTAAGTTAAATATTTTGATAGTTATGAATAAGTAATATGCAAAATATCTAATATTACAAATGGTTAATCCATTTAACACACTAAAACAATTCATATATTTATACATAAAATTGATCAATTATCAAACCAGAGATTATAAGTGTGGATCCAATTTAGAATATTTATCAAAAGTTAAATCTTGAATAACAAGATCTAGTGACAAGTTAGATTAATACCAAAAAAAAAAAAAAAAACCTACAATAGTCTTCATTATTTGATCTTTAAATCTTGATTTATATATTTCAACCCTAATTTTCGGTTGTTCTAAGCATGTTTCTTGTCATAATAAAAAGTATTGTTGACAAATTACCACTTAAGTCAATAAGTAAAATGTCATTTGCTACATAGTATTAAATAAACATATCACGGACTAAACATGATAGTGGTTGAAGGAGTACTTGGTGTTTTTTCTTGAAGACCGGTAGAAAATTGGAAACAAGCAACCCATATTTGTTTTCACTTCACTCGTTACTTTGTGTTTAAGCAACACATACAATGTTTCCTTGTTTATGCACTATGATGGTATTAAATAAACATATCACGAACTAAACATGGTAGTGGTTGAAAGAGTACTTGATGATTTCTTGAAGATCGATAGAAAATTGGAAACAAGCAACCCATATTTGTTTCCATTTCACTTGTTACTTTATTTTTAAGCAACACACATACAATGTTTCCCTTGTTTATGCACTATGGTGGTGAGGAACAGAAATGAGCCCGTGAAACCTCGGCATTGGCAGAATGTAGTGCTTGAGGTATACGTAATGAAGAGATTACAGGGGAACAAAAGAGTGTTGGATCTTTTGCATGGTTGCTTCGATCGATCTCCAAATCTGAAAGATATGCCTTAATAACTTTCTCTTACATGCTGCATTTAAAATAGCCGAAAGTGTGTGCTCGTAGGGTGTTACCATGAGAAGCTAAAAGGAGAAATGTGTTATGTCTAAGAATTGGGGAGAATATGCCAAATTGCCCTAAGCATATTCAAACTTATATTACAGGAGCTCCAATTGATGAACATCGTTTTTTGTTTGAAGGTAAAATCGGTGTTAACGTGATGTCGTCGTTCTGCATGCTGCAGATGAACGACAATGTGCTGAGTGTTGATTCTAGAATGATAGTGGTATACAAGAATTATGCAGATGCAATTGTGATGCATATACAAAGGACATTTATGCATAATAAGCTGCTTTCACTTTGCATAATTTTCTTAGTGATCTCAAGAATTAAGAAAACATTAGCCCAATGGAGTATGAATTATACTAGTATGCTAACCTATGCAATGCCCACGTATCATTAAAAAAAAAGCACTAGAATTATCACTTTCAGGTGGTACCGGTTGGAAGTATATATTTGAAAGGGCGGTGTTCCAAATTAGGAGCCACAAATATATTTGAATTTCATTATTATTTTGGATTAATTGTTGGACATGGAAGGAATGCTTATTGTGACCACCAATCGTTAGATTTACAAAATAACAACCCTAATCATTTTCGGTACTACAAAAAGCCTTATGTTTAGGCAAGTAGGCAAGTTATGCACTACGATAAAATAAAAAATTATATAAAAAATAATCTTCAAATACAATATGCATAAAGATATTATATTTCACTAAATGTAACATTCTACAAAATCATAATATCATGGGCTAAAACCTTTTTGGGCCTTCTCTTAATCTAGTAGTTAATATTTTCTTGGAAATTTTTCATAGTAGATTTTCCAAAGAAAAAGCAAGTCCATATAAAAGCTCATGTAAGGAAAAAAAGATACATAAAAAATCTAGTGTAAACTTTACTTAATTAAAGGAAAATATGATTGTCTGGTTGCATTAATTAATTAATTAATTAATAAAGAAGACAAGTAGAAGTAGGGGTGTGGTGGTTGTGGAGTCCTTGATAGGTTGTAATGACATAGCTTGAATCATTCCCATCTCTCTCTACCCTTTTCTTCACGCTGCAGCCTCCTTCTGAACATTTGTAGTAATTCCTGTAATTTCATTAATTCATCTTATTAATCTCATATCACTTGCTATTGCACAATCAAGATGATTTAATAATTAATGTAATTATGACAACTACATGCATGAAGGCCTAGGTAAATACATAAAAGAATGATAAGTATTATGTACAAAGAATTTAATTAGCTATTCTACTACAAAATATTCTCTTTCTGTTTTCAATATTTGTGTTAAATTTCCATTGTTGTAGTTGTTAGTGGATGATAAAATTATTAGGAGTGGAGAAATGGTAAAATTGTTGCGAGAATGGATAAAACGATGGACCCTTATAGCTTTTTGGTAAATAAAATGAATGTACATGTTTTAAAATAAGAACATGTAAGAGAACAATTTCTATTTTAGATAATACTCCCTCCATTTTGCCGAAAGAGACCCCTTATACCTCCCATATGAATAAAAAATAGGTCTATTTCGGCGAAATTGAGATAGTATATAACATGTAATTGGGGAACGTCCCAAAAAAAAAAAATTTAATATTCACACGAATATTAAGAACAAAGGGGTAATAATTATACTAATAATAACTTGAAATCTACTCTCGTAAAAATTAATTTGATTTCTCTAGCATATATAGACAAAAGGTGTGTGCGTGGCTATGGCCTAGCTAGACTACGAACAAAAAGGTGCTTAATGCTGCAATAATCATTATTTACACCTTCAATTAACATGCATGGTAAATATCAACTATATCAAGTAAGAAAAGTGGGGTAAAAGAATAGATAATTTCCATTATATATAGTGGCAATATTAAAAAAAGAATAGATAATTTATACCTCAGATTAGGGCTACTCTTGACTCTCTTTTTTCCATATTTTCTCCATTTAAATCCATCATCCATGATTTCAAGCTTCGATTTTGTCCTAAATGCAACCCTAAATTCTTGCTTTTCATTGTTGTATTTCTTCACTGCTCTTCTATACTTTCTGCAGCGCATGAAAAAGAAATTAAAATGCATACACACACATACAAATCAAACATAACCAACTAATATGGCATATCAATTTTGAAAAAAATTCAAAAAAAAAAAAGAAAGAAAAAGAAAAGAAGAAAAATGCTTGAGCTTTAGAATAACTTGCTTGTCACCCGCTCCAAGAACTGAACTTGAAGATTCGTCACAAATAATGTTTGCTACATTTTCCTTGTGATCTTGAGAAAGATCTCTCTCGTCTGAATTCTCTTCTAACATGAGGTAATCCGAAACATCTTTGAGATAGAGGGCTTCTCTGTCGAGTTGATCACGAAGGGCCTCGTGTGTGACTCGATCAAAATTAGGGTTTCGGCTAGGGTTAGGGTTACTGGACTTTTGAAACTGTGGATTGATAGAACTATTGTTGATTGTGAAGTCGAAGTTGATGTCGAAGAACATTTTGATCTGAAATTTGAAATGGGATTGTAATTTGTAACTAGTGGAAAATGTAGCATTTCAATTCCTTTTTATAACTAATAGTTTCTTGAATTTCATTTGCTATCTCTTTGGATTGCTTGAAGAAGCTTCATGGGCCCTTTCCAAGAGGCACACGATGAAGGTGGCTCCAATGCCACGTGGAGCTACTATAGTGGATAGGGTGACGTCACGTGCTGACATCTGAGGGTTTGATGGGGATATATAATGAAGGAACATACTATATATTAATTGATTCACAAAGAGTGTGAGGTTCATATTAATGCAATATCACTATTTTAATTTCATGGGGGTGGATCTAAATATTTAATCATAAAATTAATATTCCTCGAGGATTCGAATTCAACATTTCATTCGATAAATCCAATCACTAACTAATTTAAAATACCTAGTGTGGAATTAATTATATCAAGTTAAGGTTACCAAGTGTGGAATTAGCGATTAGTTATATATATTATTTTTAGTGATAATTATTAAGTATATTTCTAGTCATGAGCGAAGGTGCATGGAAACGTGGTGGCTGCTAAAATTCCTTTCTTGTGAATGATCAAATCAAAGAATTTTCTCCCAATTAAGCCCTCACGGTCTCGTGGGAACCTTCCTTCAATGAATATCTTGAAATGTAAATTAAAAAAAAAAAGTTATAACTAATTTAAATATTTTTAATTGAAATGTCGACATCACAACCAAAAAAAAAAAGATGTAGACTTGCCTCAAAAGTTTTGATCGATACGACCAGTTAGCTAGTTAAAATGGATCACAACAATATTAAGAATATTAAAAAATATCATGATTTGGATTTTTTTTTATAATAATTATCTGCAATTATTATACATGTTTGGATTGTATACAATTTTTTGTTTTTACGGCGGGACCCGTTTTATATTTGATGCTTTTTTTTTTTTCATTTATTGAGATAAATAATGGTACGTAGTATAAGATTGAAGAAAAGGGTTATTATAAAAATTGAAAATGAATAAACATGGAATAAAAAATAAGTTAGTAAAATGAATATTATAAGAATAAAAAATAAAATAAACTAAAAACTTGCGTTTCTCTTGAAGATTGAAGAAATGCACGGTCTAGACCCATGCAACAACGTGCTATGAACATAACTCCACGTGCCTCACGTGACTTCCACGCACACACCATTTCAAGAATTTCTTCTTAAACTCGTGAAATCGTGGAGGCAAAATCAACAATTCAATCCATGGCTTCTTTCAATTTGCACTCACCTCAATCTCTTTCTCTCTCCTCAAAATCTTCTTCTCTCTCTCCTCAAATCGAATCTTCTTCACTATCCTTTCGGTTTCGTACATTCAAGAACAAGGCACTTTTCTCGATTAGGTCTTCATCAAACGAAGGTATGTGTGTGTGTGTGTGGATTAAGCTTTTGATACATGCAAATTAAATGCTTATGAGTTTTGGAGAGAATTGAGTAGTAAAAATGCTACAAAATAATAGTACTACTTTTGTTATGAAAAGTGGCTATAAACTCTTTCTCATTATTTGCCTTGCGACAGCTTCGTTTGCAACTAGAGGGTTCGCTCCGGCGATTGCCCTAACCGAGAGTGCACTAAAGCAATTAAACGCGATGAGATTCAAGAAAAATGAAGATCTTTATGTAAGAATTGGCGTCAAACAAGGCGGATGTTCCGGTTTGTCCTATACCATGGAGTTCGAGGAAAAACAAAGCTTAAGACCTATTGATTGTGCAGTAGAATATGATGGCTTCGTTATAAGTATGAGTTTTATTTTATTCTTGTTTACGATATGACATGACTTAAATATTTGTCTCATTTACATTTTTCGTGTCACATCTCATATTTCATTATTATTTGATTGTGCAGTCAGCGATCCCGAGAGTCTCGCCATCCTACGTGGCGTGCAACTTGACTACGTGGATAGTCTTGTAGGGGGTGGTTTTAGCTTCAAGAACACGAACGCTATGCCTCGAAGTTGTCGTTGTGCAAAAGCGTTATGTTGTAGAAGTGTCAATGTTGAATCACTCCACAACTAAAAATCGTGTCTCATATTCTTGAAAAGATGTTCGAGAATTCGTTACTATATATATTTAGTCTAAATCAATAAATCAATAATTAATAATAATAGGAGTGTAGTGAAATAGGATGAACATAATCAAAATGTATAAATTAAACTCAAGCATAATTTCTCATTAATCAACTGTAATCGTCTCGTCAAACAAAATGAAGGAGAGAGACTATTTATACTACACTACCTTGTATTTAGCCACACACGGCTAAAAGTAAAAAGGAAAGTGCTACTACTAAAACACGACTATTACTAACTTATTACAACTGAACGCAACCGCTAGATCTAAAACTGAAATCTACGGCTGTGATTTATTCATGTTGCAAACACTCTTGCACGTTCATCTTCAGCTTCTTCAACCTTCACATCTCTACACCCCCCCCCCCCCCGCGCAAGATGAGACTGGTGTACATCAAACAGACTCATCTTGGAAAGGAGAAGACGAAATTGTGGGGAAGGTAATACCTTGGTCAACAAATCAGCAAGCTTCAAGGTGGTAGAAACATGCTGTGGAAGAACAAATCCCTTAAGATATTGATTTCTCACAATATGACAGTCTATTTCCAAGTGTTTAGTCCTTTCATGAAAGACTGGATTCTTTGTGATATGGATAGCTGCCATATTATCATAGTAAAGTGGAATTGGAGTTGATACTTCCACTTAAAAATCAGGAAGGAGATATGATGGCCATTGCAATTCCCTCACTGTGCTACCAAGAGCTCGATACTCAGCCTCAGTTGTAGATGCAGAAACAGTAGTTTGTTTCTTGCATCTCCAAGATATAAGTGAACTTCCCAGAAAAACCATGAAACCAATTAGTGACTGCCTACTATCCAGACAAGTGCCATAATCCGCATCACAATATGCCTGAATCTTGAGATCTGAACTGGTAGAATAGAATAAACCCAATGAAGGTGTCCCCTTGAGATACTTAACAACATGCAAAGCAACATCAAGATGTAGATTTGTAGGCTTGGAAACAAATTGGCTTAACTGCTGCACAACATGTGTCACATCTGGCCTGGTTAAATTCAGATAAAGGAGTCTGCCTACCAATCTCCTATACACTTCTGGATCAGACAATCTAACACCTTCTCGAGCAGACAAATGAATACCACAAGGAAATAGTGTAACAACAGGTGAACAACCAGATAAACCAACAGAATTAACCAAGTCTAACACATATTTTCTTTGGTTCAGAGCTGTACCTGAAGCTCCTCTAACTATCTCCATCCCAAGAAAGTAGTGTGCCGCTCCAAGATCTTTGATAGTGAAACTGACATTTAGGAGTTGTTTAAGTTGATCAATGAGAATAAGATTTGGCCCAGTGATCAACACATCATCAACATATACAACCAAACACAAAAAATTAGCACCTGCCCCTTTAACAAAAAAACATGGATCATGTACAGACTGTGTAAAACCTTGTGAAAGTAACAGGCGACTAAACTCAAAATTCCACTCCCTAGATGCCTGCTTTAAACCATATAAACTCCTTACTAACTTACACACCTCACCTTTCTTGGCCTTTTGATATCCTTGTGGTGGTAGCATGTAAATATCATCATGGAGAAAACTATGGAGAAATGCATTATTCACATCTACCTGATGTATGTGCCAATTAAAACAAGTTGCCACTGCCAAGAGTATTCTCACAGTCACATATTTAGCTACTGGAGAAAATACTTCATGATAATCTACCCCTTCTTCCTGATTAAAACCCTTGGCTACTAACCTAGCTTTGCACCTATCTACCTCCCCTGTGGGTGTGAGTTTCAGCTTGTACACCCACTTATTTCCAATAGGTCTCTTACCAGGTGGTAGAGGAACCAATTCCCAGGTATTGTTAGCTTCTAATGCTGAAATTTCAGTCTCCATAGTTGTGACCCACTCTGGATAAATACATGCCTCCTTATAGGATGTGGGCTCATGATAGTTGGAAGCATTAAAAAGATAAGTAACATATGCAGGATCCAAGTTAGGAGATACCATGTATGGGAATGTGGGTGGTGTGGATATGTTTGGAACATGATGTAGTATCTCTGTATCCACACTCCCTATATAATCCCTCATCCAAACAGGTGGCTTATGCTCTCTATGGCTTCTCCTTGGTTGCACCACCTCTTTTATCTGTGACCCTCCAACTGATGAAGATTCAATAACTCCTTCATCAACTAAAATATCCTCTACCTCATTGAAGTCTGTAAGTTCTCCAGATCCCTCATCTCCACCACCACCAATTGGCACCATTGGTAATATTTGTTCTGGTACTACATCTGTGGCAGTGGCATCAGAAAAGGGGTAAGTGTCTGGAAAAAACTTCACATCTCTAGAAGAATATATCTTATGTGTCTCCATATCATAAAGGAGATACCCTTTATGCACAGATTCATATCCTAAAAACACACACTTATTGCTTCTAGGATCGAATTTACCTCTGTGATTCACTGCATAGGCTAAACACCCAAAAGGCCGCAGCATACTCATGTCTGGAACTGCTCCAAATAAAACCTCATATGGAGTTTTCCAGTCAAGCACCCTGCTAGGTAATCAGTTTCTCATCCAAGTAGCTGTTAGAATTTAGTAGGGCCAGAATTTTTTAGGTAATGAACTCTGAAACATCAGAGCTCTAGCTGCATCCAATAATGTCCTATGTCTTTTCTCAACTATGCCATTCTGCTGTGGTGTATAAACGCAAGACCACTGAGGCAGAATCCCATAGTTGCCAAGCATGTGTTGAAATTTCTGACTCTTGAACTCACTGCCATTATCTGACCGAATGCCTTTAATCACCTTCCCAAACTGTGTCTGTACCATTTTAATGTACTTTTCTAACACCTCATAAGCTTTGTCTATGCTATCCAACACATAAGTCCACATTACTCTATTGTGGTCTTCTACCACAGTAAGTATATATTTTCCTTGACAGACATTTCCAGGGCTGTAAGGTCCCCAAAGATCTGTATGTATCAAATCAAAGAGATGTTCAGTTCTTCTGTTCAAGATGGGAAAAGGCTCATTGCATTGCTTTGCCTTTAAACATATATCACATTGTTCTATCTCCCTTGTGATAAGTTCTGTAAACTTCCCTGACAAACCAGGCATATGCTTCAGTGTAGTGATGGATAGATGTCCTAAGAAAACATGCCATTGCTGTATAGTCATTTCTCTAGGATCAAACATGTTGCAGAAATGCTTCTCTACCACTGTATCAATCACATACAAATTTTGTACCATTTTTGCCATTGCCAGTATCCTTCCTTGTCCTTGCTTCTGTATAATGCAATGTGTAGGAAGAAAACTACATTGCACACCTAAATCCCGAATAAGTTGTGCAACTGAAATCAAATTATTGGTGAAGCCTGGCACCAGCAATACATCCTTGAGGAACACATCTTTACTCACCCTTGCATCTCCTGCTATAGTAACAGTTTTGATTGATCCATCTGGCAAATGTACATTGACAGGTTTATCAAGTCTATATGTAGTTACCATCATGTCTGCATCATAACAGACATGCGAGCTAGCACCTGAATCTACTATCCAATAACTCTTGTCATACTAGGAATTGTTGTGAAAGCATAATGACCATCAAATGGAGTTTCCTTATCCTTATTTCCTTGCACCATATTCACTCCTGCTGATGTACTTTGATTTAGCTGACTCAGATACTTTGAAATCTCAGCCTGCACTATCTTTGCTATGTCTGAACTGGAATCACTACTTGAGTGCTTATCCCCTTCTGATCTAATTTCATCATCATCTTCCACATAATTAATCTTCTCTCCATCTCTAGTTTCCCTTAATTTCTTGTACCAATCCGGATAGCCATGCAGCTTAAAACACTCAAATGTCTCATGTCCATTTTCATGACAATGAGAACATCTCAGTTTCCTCCTCTCTTCTTTAGTTAACCTCCTTTTGTATCCACCCTTCTGTTCATAACCCACACTCTTGTAAACTTCCTGTCCTCTGTAAGGCATCCCTTGCCTCCCAACTTGCATTGCCATTCTAGGTTCACTCTCTCTCCTGTCAAGCTGTAGTTTCATCTGACCCTCTACTTGAACTATCATACTATATGCTTTTTCGATATTTGGCAGAGGCTCAATCAGTAGTATTTGTTGTCTAGCTTGTTCATACTCATCCCTCAATCCTACCAAAAATTGTAACATTCGTTGCTGACCTTCTCTCTCAAAGTATAACCTCTCAGCATCACACACACAACTAACAGTTGGCAGTAGCATATCAAGCTCATTCCACAGAGCAGTCAAGTTGTTAAAATACATTAACACATCCTGATCCCCTTGCCTATAGCTAAAAATTTCCTTCTGCAATTTGTAAACCTTAGGACCATTACTTCTACCCAACCTTCGATTTAGTGATTCCCACAATTTAGGAGTTGTATCCAAATGATTGAAAGCATTAACTAAATCCTTAGAAATAGAATTAGTAATCCAGTTGAAAATCATGTAATCTGCTGTAACGCAGGCTTTGTAGTATTTAGAATGTGGTGCAGGTTCAGGAAAGCTACCATCCAATAATTCTAACTTGTTACGAGCACCTAACGCTCTCTTAATTAATTTACTCCATTGGTAGAAGTTATTACCTGTGAGTGGAGCTGAAACGAGTTGCATTCCGGGATGATCAGAGTCTAGCTAATTTTTTCTTATTCTTGTTTATTAATATATGTATTAGATTCCTACGTAATCATATAAAAATTTATGATCATCAAATTCACTTAACAATTTAGTAATTTAAAAATAGATAATGATTCATTGTCAATTTTTGTATTGCTAAATATATCACTTAAAAAATAAAATATATTTAGATTATTAAAGTGTAATTCTAAAAAAAACAATAATTAAATTTAAAACAAAATGGATGTATGTCTAATATAATCTGCGTATGCAAATCTCCTCCCTTCAGGCTCCGCAGCCGCCATCTCCGCCGCCGATTTCAAGAAATAAAAAAAAAATGGCCGCATCATCTCTCATCAAGCTCTCTCTCTCCTCTCACCATGGCAGGAGCCACACTTCAAAATCTCCACTCCCCGCAATCAGAAACCCCTCACATTCACCTCTTCACCGCCACCCCAAATTCCGGCAAATCGCCGGCAAACTTTCCATTTCACCGAAATCCACCACCAGCCCTCCATTTGCACCGCGCCAGAAGAAGATTCTCAGCTTTCTTGTAGAAAAGATTGCAACTTTACTACTAGGGTCACTGATTTTCATGGGCTCTATGAAGGCAAGGCCTGTTTTGGCGGTTCCGGTTCAAGAAAATGAGGTTTTAGAGGAGAAGAGAGATGAGGATGAGGTGATGTGGGAGAGATTGTTGCAGCAGAATCCTAAAGATGTGGAGGTTTTGAAGATGGGTGTGAATGTGAAGATGAGGAGAGAGAAGAGTGGTGAGGCTGTGGAGATTGTGGAGAAGCTGATTGAATTGCAGCCTAATGAAATGGAGTGGAGGCTGCTGCAGGCTCTCTGCTATGAGATGATGGGGGATTTGAGTAAGGCTGAGAGCTTGCTCAAGAATATACTCCACCAGAATCCTCTCTTGCTTAGAGCTTTGCATGTATAGTGCCTTAGCTTGTTGGTGTGCATTTGATCTGTTTTTGTGATTTTATTGTGATTATTGATGTTCTTGTGATGAGTGTGCTTAATTAAGAGTGATAAATTGATCTTGGGTTGAGTTGTAAGTATGCTAGAAAATGAGATGTGTTCTGAAATGGTGGTTATGTTGAAATGATTAGGCAAGTTCTTGATCGGATTCTGGTTCAGTTTTATCGATGTTAGTGGAAGGCGTACGAGGGGTAGGCTTTGGATGAATGTGCTTAAAGGTTTAATCTTGGAATGAGTTTTAAGCATGGAATGAGTTTTAAGCATTTGTGTGGTGTAGCTAGCGTTGAAAAGGACATTGAAATGGTGTTAATCATGACTAATATGATGATTGTTTGTGTATTTTGTGCTATAAGTAGGATTATTAGTCTTCTTGATCGAGTTGTGCTCCAATGTTATCAATGTTAGTGGAAGGCGTAGATGGAGGAGGAGGGGCTGTTGAAATGAAGATGACGATTTGCAACGATTATTGCTATGTTTCTATGGTTTTGTTATAGCTAAGTTTCTGCTGATCTCTGTATTTCTTCTTTGTTTATTAGAGTCTCGCAATGGTGATGCATAAGAACCAAGAAGGAGTAGCTGTTTTTGAGATGCTAGAGAGGGCTATGGAGGTTGCTCGTCGCGAGAATAAAGTTAACGAAGAGCGAAACATAAGAATTTTAGTTGCACAAATGCATCTAATAAAGGTGACAATAATGAATCATGGCATCCTAGTAATTCTGATTTATTGTAGGTTGATTCAGATTTCTTTCATGTCGAATACAAGGTAGAAATGTTTGAGTTGAACTTAAAAGAGGAAACTGAAACATGAGAAAACAAGAAAATGAGTGATTGGGTATAAGTAGGAGCGTTTAGGGCATTTTCCGTCTGTTTGAGTGAGAAAAGTTGATATATTTGCTCTTCTTTCGCTGCGTTTGGGTACTGCAGGGAGACTTGGAGGAGGCTTTGAAGAAGTTTCAAGCTCTTATTGATGAGAATCCGAGGGATTTTCGCCCTTATCTTTGCCAGGTTAGTCGAGCAGCCACTCATATACATTGCTTGTTTTTATCATTAGTTATTCCTTAAGAAACTATACCACTAGCGATGATGGTTCTGTTCGTGGTAGAGTTATGCTCGATTTCGTTGTGGATTATTTGAAAATACTGATTTTGAGTCCTCAATGTTGGAAGTATCTTACCAATTCTTTAAACTAGCCCCAAATTTGAAGGCAGAAATCTGTTATAAACTAAAGACTGATAACGACGATGTACTTTGTATTTCAAAGATCGAAAAGCAGAAGGAGAGCCGTATACTATCCTTGATATTGGTATTGGTAATGGTTTTTATTACAATCCAGAGTTGAGCCAATTATTCTTAGTTGTCGTCTAACCAGCATGCCGACTTCTTTCCCTCGTGGTTTTGTGCAACGAGTTCATTGAATCGTACTAGCTTTAATCACATGCATCTGTCGATTCTTTCTGTGAAATGTGGTCTCAGGGAATCGTGTACAGTTTGTTGGACAAGAAGAAGGAAGCAGACGCGAGCTTTGAGATTTATCAAAGCCTCGTACCTCAAGAGTTTCCTCAGAGGGGATTCATGGATGATGTTGTCCTTGCAGCAAGAACCGAACCGAAGCAGAAGCTTCAAACGGACCTGCAACGATAAGTCAAGAACGAACAAAGAGAAAAAAAAAAAGACAAGTTCGAACACCCGATTTCTGGCCAATGCATTCTGGGAACTGGGAATTTTGCAAGAAAGTTTTTTGAGGGACAATGGGATTGAACTCATGAAAATAGAATGGGTACTTGTGTACGTGTATTTTTCTTTCTTATTTTCAAATCACAAAGCTTATCATGATCTCATTTCGTATATACTAAAATATTAAAATTTCAGATTTGTGAAATATGTCATTCAAATTCACGAAATATCATATTTCTTGGAAAAGAGATATAATCGAGGGAGAGAAAGTTGGGAGAATTGATAAATCGTTAGGGCCCGTTTGGTAGCAATACCGAGAAAAGGGCAGATAAGAAAATGTGTGATAAGTTGAGATAAAAAAAGTATGATAAGTTAGGATAAGAAATATATTTTGTGTTTGGTACAAACATAGATAAGTTGGGATAAGAAATATAAAAAATTGATAATTAAAATAGAAAATTAAAATTGATAATTAAAATTGAAAATAAAAATTAATAATTAAAATTGAAAATAAAAATTAATAATTAAAATTGAAAATAAAAAAATGATAATTAAAATTGAAAATAAAAAATTGATAATTAAAGTTGAAAATAAAAAAATGCTAATTAAAATTGAAAATAGAAAAATTAATAATTAAAATTGAAAATAAAAAATGATATTGAAAATAAAAAATTGATAATTAAAATTGAAAATAAAAAATTGATAATTTAAATTAAAAATAAAAAAAATGATAATTAAAATTGAATAATACTTATCTCGACTTATGACGGGGTAGAGACGGTATAATATATGCAAGTGTAACAGTGAATTTAGTCCGGGCCCAAGTAATTTTACGGGCCGGTGAGATTATATTTTCCGGATACCAAACACTGTATAAACCGAGATAAACATACTTATCTAGGCTTATCCTGGGTTTTACTGGCTACCAAATGGGGCCTTAAGGTACTAGTAGGGTAACGGAGTGGGAGACTAACTGGATTAGAATTGCAATATTTATTTTTTTTACTATTTTTACATCATATCCTTATGTATAAACTATATCAATATATATTATTCCCAATTTTATGACCAAATTAATAGTTCAATTTTATAAACTTCGTAGTCTTCATCCAAACTTCATAATTTATAACAAATTTTTCTAACATTTGAACATAATGTTCATATCTATTGAAATATGTTCAATCTCGAACCATCAAAATCACATAGAGAGCTGCCTCATTCGCCTAAACGTCGATTAGTCTACATATAAAGACTGTTGATTAAGCTTTAATAGGGTCGGTGAGGTATCATTTAGTGCCTAGGCAGATTAAGCCTTAATCGGGACAGCGGGATGCCGCCTAGCGCTTAAACGTGGACTTTTAGGATAGTGGAATTAAATGTGCTCAGTCAATTTAATTATTGTGGGAATGTTCTTATGATAATATGAAAGTTCTTTTCTTGAAGCAGAAGAGAATGCCTTCAAAAAATAAAGAGAAAACAAATAAAACTGCAATTTATGAACTTAATTTGTGATTACATGTAGTCACCCTTTTGAAATTCTCGATAGCAACTCCAACCATGTTTCTAATATTCTCCATGACAACTCCGAACACATTTTTTCTTGCTTCGTACAAATCTCTAACCCTATCATCTACTCCTCTGAGCTCGTTTGGCATCATCGGCCAAGCAGGGGAGACAAAATTAATGGCATTAGCCTCACAAAAAAGTAGGAACCTTGTCGACTTTCCCATATATCGACAAAAGTATCCATTGAAAATATGTAGCTAGAGTTTTAAGCAGACTTAAAAGTTTCCTAATCCATGCCACGTGCTGAAAACATGTATCTAGAGCTATAAGAAGATTTAAAAGTTTCCTAATCCATGTCACATGCTATTAAATGTCAAATGAAACAACATGAACTACAAGCAGACTTAAAAAATTCCCTCATCCATGCCACATGTTATTAAATGTCAAATGAAACATCATAAACATTGTTACGGTGAATGTAGCATGTAAGAGAATGGTTGTTGAGCCATATCTTTCGGGCTTGGAGATTGGCCGAAGCAACCATGCAAAAACTCGAGCACTCCCTCCTTGATAAACATTTCTTTAATAATGCTACAATTTTTGAAAATAATTTCTGAATCCACTTGGTCAGTTTTTTCAAATTGTCAATAGCAGCTCCAACCATGTTTTCGATATTCTCCATAACAATTCCTAACACATTTTTGTCAGCTTCATACAACTCTCTTACCCCATCACCTACCCCTCTTAGCTCGTTCAACATAATAGGCCAAACATTGTGGACAAATGTAAAAAATCCAAGGTACTACACCGCACAAAACATAAGGTAGAGGGGAGACACAATTGTTGGCATTTGCCTTGCAACAAATGTGGGAACCTTGTCCACTTTTCCATATATCAAGAGAAGAACTCATTCACTAAATGTAGCTAGAGCTACAAGCACACTTATTTTTTTGCTAATCCATGCCGTATATGTTTAGTGTCTTTTAAGTGTTTTTTTATTTGTGAGTGAGTTTGTTTTAGTCTATTTTGCTCGTTTTTCTCGTTTGTTTTACGTGTTTTAGGTGAGTTGGGATGTGTGTTCTTATCGAAGGAAAATGTCAAAAAGGAGTTCTCGAGCTAAGAAAAGTGCAAGAAACGAGAAGAAGAGAAGTATCAAGGAAAGAGGAGTCGAGGAGAAAGAGAAAAAGGAAGAAGAAATTGCAGTCGAAGGTCGCAACCGCAAAGAGCCTCACGACCGCGAGGCTTGACTGCACCGGAGCCTTGGCGATCACAAAGGGGTCCACGGCCGCGAGCCCTCGACGGGTTATTAATGGTTATTTCCTTTTAGGTTTAGGTTTTTCTTAAAACTATATATATGTAATTGCATTGAAACGAAAAGAGACCCTTGACATACTTATTTTCTCATCTTTTAAGTCCTATTATTGCTTTGGAAGATTGCTTTGAAGATTTGTGGATCCGGATTCAAGATTTTAGTTTTATTCAAGTTTTCTTTCATTGTTCTTCGTCTTTAATTTTGATAAGTTCTTTTCTACTTCAATTCGTAAGTTTAATTCTTAGATTTGTTTTTGCTTCACATGTTTCTTGTTTTTAATCCTAGAGTTAGTGAATTTATTTATCTCTTTCCTAGTTCAAATTAAAAGCATGTTAGGAGTTATTTGCTTAGAATTAGATTTACTTGCTTTCTCTTTTGATTTATACCTATGTAGATTTATTCTTTTTATTTAATTTTTGTTCTTAAGTCTAGATAAGTTTAATTGCCTTTTATTTTTACTTGCATTCTTAGAGTAGATATTCACATAATTAATTTCCCTGTTAAGTTTTCCTTGAGATTCGACTTTGGGTTTTGTCTTTTTGGGTGAAACAATATACATAAACATTTTTTTTATTTTCATTTTTATTTGTAGTACATTTTAGGGTTAAAAGTCAAAAAAATAATGTTGTGTAAAATAAAATAATCTATAGGTGTGGTTGTTATTGATGTTGGTCTAAAGGGAATGTGAATTATTTTCGAAAAGATGTGTCGTGGCCGGAGGAGTAGTTCTTTTCTTTTCTGGGTTGAGTTTAGGTGTCTCCTATTAGAAAGCAATAGCATTAGCAAAAGTAATAGTTGGGAAAAAAGGGAAGGACCCTGAGGAAAATTTAATCGATGACTTCTATGTCAATACCGATGCAACCGGCCTCGTTAGAGGATATAACGATGAGGATTTTTTCGTTGCCGTTGTTGTCCGCCCACCAAATGGAACCCTTTTTGCGGTGCCCTCTAGAAAATACTCAACGCACCACCAAACGCCGATGAGAAGGCGTTGGTGGAACTGAGGAGGGCAACTGTGATTTGTTTGATGCAACGAAAGGTATTTCGAAATTGACTCCCGATTTCCTACAAAGGATCGCCTCGGATATTCAAAAATTATCCAATCAATTGGCTGAGTATGAAAAGATAAGAGGAATTGTGCATGAGATCAACACCATGACACCATTTACCAAATTAAATGTAGCATGCAGGAGAAGGGTTATTGAGGCATATTTTTTGGACTTGGAGACCGGTCGAAGCAACCATGCAAAAGATCCAGCACTCTTTTGCGCCCCTGCAATCTCTTCATTAGAAATAATTGTTTTTACATATACGCACTACAAATTCTGCCAATAGTAGAGCACATGCAAACAAAGTAACAAGTGAAATGAAAATAAATATGGGTTGCTTGTTTCCAATTTTCTACCGGCCTTCAAGAAACGCCAAGTACTCCTTTAGCCACTATCATGTAGTTTGTGATATGTTTATTTAATACCATGTAGCAATTGACATTTTACTTATTGAGTTAAGTGATAATTTGTCAACAATGTTTTTTTATTATGACAAGAAACATGCTTAGAACGATAAAATATTAGGGTTGAAATCTATAAATCAAAATTTAAAGATCATTTGATGAAGACTATAGTAGTTTTTTTGGTATATTAATCTAACTTGTCATTAATTAGATATTGTTATTCAAGATTTAACTTTTGATAAATATTCTAAATTTACCGGGATCCACACTTATCATTTTTGGTTTGATAATTGATTATGTTTATATATAAGTATATAAATTGACTATTGTAGTTATTTATTGGTATATTAATCTAGATTTTATTTATTGACTATCGCTAGATCTTAATTAATTGTGATGTGATTTTTGATATAAAATAGGAGGCATAATATAATTGCTTTATGTGTTACAGAATTTCAGGAAAGAACGAATTTATACTGTGATCAATCCATTTTATCTCATTTTTAATGTATATGTTCATGACATAGAAAAATAGAGTAATGCTATGGATGAATATGCGAACTTGAATATGGAAAAATATAATAAAAACTACTCACAATTTGTGAACTTGAGAGTGATCTCATAGTTTCAATCTTAGGAAATTGAAATTTAGAGATAAAAGGGTTTTTGAAATGCTAAAAGAAAATACTACTATATGAGACAAAACTTGCAATTCATTCAAAAATTTATGAGTTGCAAACATCTTTCAAACTTCTCTTGCTCCTCAGTGCTCATTCCATTTTCCCAGCTTCATAAGTTTGTTTTCTACAGATGGTCCACCTGAAATATTAATATAATGATCAAGACAAAAAACTTAAGAAATTATAGAAAAAGATGGCAAAAGACACTTAGATTTAAAAAAAAAAAAAACCAAAGATAATCAAGTTTCAATAGGTGGATTTCTATAACTAATCACATATGGTGCTCATTCATATCAAATGTGAGAGAAAGATAGAATACCTACACTTCCCCCCTCTCCCTCTCAAAACATCCACCCAAACATTATCACATCCATTATAAAAGTATAAAATACTTACACTAGCATAAAGTAATAAGTATATGACAAAGAGTGAAAAGCTAAAAGCATAAATGCATATAATACCTCATACTAGCTCCAGCCCTTTGTCCATTTCCAATGCGACCTCCCTCCTTGCAAAACAACCCTACAATAATGCTGCCATTTTTGAGAGAATGATTTCAGAATCCACTTGGTCAGTTTTTTCAACTTGTCAACACTTGCTGCCATTTATGAACTTTTGTTGTTGAATTGTTGTTTTATGTTGAATATGTTTACCTTAGAAAAATACTGGAACCATAGTTCACTACTAGAAAAATGACCTATTATTATATTGACACATATGACACTTCAGAAAATGTCATTAAAAACTATTTAATAATGCAAATAGTTAACGCTGCATTTGACTGAAACACTATCACTGCATTTCGATGGTTACAAGTGTCATGATAAAATATTAATCGTTACACTTTCATCTATTGTTACATTAACACACATGACACTTTAAAAATATCATTATAAAAAAAGTGTATCAATAATTATTTTATTTTGATATTTTAAGTGTCATTATAAGCCAATTTTCTAGTAGTGTCTACCGGTTACCGGTTTAAGAGTGATAAATGAAGAGTGATTGGAGAAAAACAAAAGAATAAGAAATGCGATACGGGCATGTCAACGACGGTCAAACTACCATAAAATTTCCAAATTAAAATTATGAACATGAAGTATTCATAAAATTTCCAAATCAAAATTATGAACATGAAGTATTCTTGTAATGCCGTGGAATACCATATGAAAGAATTTCAAACCTTAGCTTGTGCAATGACTTCATCTACCTCTTCTCTTACTTTTTTCTCAATATCAATACATCATATCACCATAATTTCATTACTGAAGTTAAAGTTTGTGCCAGACAATCATTCAATTCAATTCCCAAACTGCTGAACTATTGACCCTATTGTAAGTCATTCTCTCTTTCTCTGATCACCGAGTGATAATTTGTTTGGGATAAAGAATTTTTATTAAGCTAAATGTTGTCCCTACTGTTACTTGTTTAGACTGCATGCATACATTTGGTTCCCTTGACCCATATATCCTATTTGATTCTGATTGTGAGTTTCTTGATTTCTCGTTTGAATTTGACCCGATGACATGAGCTAGATGGTGATTCCTTGCCTTTCTTGGGAGACATGTTGACAAAATTGTATGTAGAAGACATAGCCACAGGGCTCTTACACCCTTCCGCAAAATTCGCTATAGTGTAAGAAAATAAGAATTTATTATTTGTTTATTCTGAACTGTATTTGATAAACTATATTTCCATTTTTGTTTTCAGTATAAGGAAGCTTTAGAGGCTGCACTTGTTGAAGATCAAATGTTGCTCCATTTGCTCAAATTTGAAGATCATGTGGTACTAGTCTACTTCTAATTTGCCTTTATTTTATTTATTGATTTTCAATTGAAAACTATTAGTATTACTTGATATCAACCAAAACTTAACTAAGTATTTATGAAATTCTAAGATTTATCTTCTTTGCTATTTTGAAGGGACTATATGCAAAGAATGATCCAGCTGGCCAATATGCACTGTTTTGATGAGCTTCTAGAGTCTATACAAAAAATATCAAGCCATAGAAACTAGAAGCTAGATATTTGCCTAAATCGCTGGAAAAACTTGGGAACAAGAAGCTGCAAGATTTCATTTGCAAATGTTTGGCTCCACCAGATCAAAGACCTCGTGTTTGCGGATATGGTGATTGATCCGTTTTTTTCTGATGAAAAGAAGATGCTATGCATGAGTTGTGAAAGGGTAATTCTGAGATCATATTATTATTGCATTCATTTTAAATATACATAGATATTAAAAGTTGTGGTAAAAAGGTTCAATATTCATTTCTTTTACATGCTGACATGGACTCTTACAGTTTATAATACCGGTAAGTATCTCATCTAATAATATTTGATAGCATAATGAACTCTTATCTTCTCAAAATTTGCCCGGTCGGCCCGATGGAATTTCGGGCCAGCCTGATGTATATTTTGGGCTCGTTAAACATCAATTTCCTAATTTAATTAGAATAGTTTGATATTCTGATTCTCTAAACATCGAGTGAAGATTGCCATATTTAAAAAAATATATAATTATAATAATAATAAATAATAAAAAATAAATAAACAGAAAAAAAAAAAAAAAAAAAAAAAAGAAAGAAAAGAAATTGTGATATAATTCAATGAGAGGAGATGACAATAATAATTTCATGAACTCCGAGGACGAAAGTGTAATAACCTAAGCTCTCCGTCTAAAATTCCACCGCCAAAGTCGCAATTTAATTCCTACTGTAATCGTGTTTTTCGAAGCAGCTCTAACAATCCCAAATCAACCGTTCAAACCGTCGATCGAAGAATACTTGATGTCCGATCTAATTCCTTCCAACTCAAAATTTCTGTCTGCAGCTGAAGCAATCCCATCTCAGATCGCTTCTGTTTAATCTCTGTGATCACGCGCAAGCGTAAAAGCTCATTTCGCGCTAGATTTTGGAAGGAAATCGAAGTTTATCCTGCTTGCAGCCGATCTTAGTTGCTTCTTTCTGCGCTTGAAGAACAATAGACGAGTTTTTACGCCGCACCCCTTTTGATTTTTAGCATTATTGAGTTGAAAAACCTGGGTTCCTTTTGGTTGGGGAATTTGCTGTAGATATATTGTGATTGGGAGGTGAATTTTTTGAATTTTTTGAAATATCTGTAATCTTACTGGGATTCGTAATGCTGTTTTCAACGGTTTGAATTTGTGCCTTGCGTGAAATGGGTTTTTGGATTAGGTTAAAATCTGAAAGACCTATGTTCAAAATCATCCTTCTTTTGGTGGAGATTTAGATTGTTTCTTGATGAACTTGAAGTAGTTGTGAGGTGATTTGAGTGTTATTGGATACTCTGCTTTCTTAGGTAGGCATTGTTCTGTTGTACTGGGTGAGGAGAGAGATGTTTTGGAGGGAAAGAGAGAGGGAAAGAGAAAGCAAAGATCAAAATGGTGGGCCTCCTGTTGGGCAGGTCAGGGTTCTTGTTGTTGGGGACTCAGGTAACTTGGTTTTGTTTGTTGTTTTCATGGTTTTGTTCTACCATTTTCTTGTGTATATTTGATGTTTGCTCCCTTAGAACTGTTAATTGAGTTTTTACAGTTATGTATTATCTGATTATATGAAGATTATTAAGTGCATGTTTCTAGACCTGAAGTCATTTTTTGGTCTGATGTGGAAGAGAACGATGATCTGATGTAATCTTCGTCGTGTTTTGAGATTATTAAGAATGAGAGCATGAAAATTTGTAAATGGTGGTAGTATGATCCAAATTGCTTCCTCTAATTCCATGTCTAAGAAGGACTATATAGTCCTATTGTGGAACTTAATACTAAAACTTAAGAACTGAAGTGGACATTTTGTTCCTCATGTAATCAGGTTATATAGTTTATAGCGGAAGAACTCTTAAGTGGAATTCGAGTTATTTCTGTTAGTGAAAGAATGAAATACTTAGGGCATCTATACTTGGTAATGTAGAAGATCACTATTGCTCGATGGAAGCACTTGTAATCTCATTATAATGCTCTGGTACTACATTATGTATCATATGTTGACCTAAATACGCAAATCTACATTATATCCAGAATAGGATTAGGATAAGCTAACTACCAGATGGATAAGTTGATCGTAGCTTATCTATTTGGCAGTTGGTAACTATTGTGATCAGATTAGGAGTGTGAGTTCTCACTTGGGGAATTTTTTCAAAGCTATAAAAGATAGGTTTATAAGTTTTACATGATGTAACAAATTGTTGCCATGACTGTAAGGTTTATTGTCTATGGAATTGAAGTGCTTGGGACCTAAATTACGGCTGATAAAAATTTAAGTTTTGTCTCGTCTTGGTTATTTGATAATATTATTGCTAGTCATCATATTTAAGCTCAAATTAATTGCATCGTTGCTCAGGTGTGGGCAAGACTTCTCTTGTTCATCTGATAATGAAAGGTCATTCCATTTCTCGCCCTTCTCAAACTGTGGGCTGTAGCGTAAGTGTTAAGGTAAGAATTCTGTTTCTCATCCTCTAATCAATTCGTAACTATACTTTGTGTATGATGTTTGTCATTTTTCTTCTTTGCAGCATACAACTTATGGAAATTCTGCTAGCTCATCGAGTAGCTTGAAAGGTGAAGCCGAGAGAGACTTTTTTATCGAACTCTGGGACATATCAGGGCACGATCGTTATAAAGATTGTCGATCTCTGTTCTACTCTCAAATCAATGGTTAGCAGTCATTAATTTTTATCAAAGATTAGCCTAAAATAATTTTATCTATCTCCTTAAACTCTTATGATGGGAACTTGATTCTTTAGGTGTTATATTTGTTCATGATCGTTCTCAACGAAGGACGAAGTCTGGCTTAACAAAATGGGCTGCTGAGATCGCAGCATCCGGAACCTTCTCAGCTCCACTGGCATCCGGAGGTCCAGCTGGGCTTCCGGTTCCTTATATCGTCATCGGTAACAAAGCCGACATTGCTCCAAAAGAAGGCACTCGAGTTAGTAGTGGAAACCTCGTTGATGTAGCCCGTGATTGGGCTGAGAAACAAGGGTTACTTCCATCGAGTGACGAACTTCCATTAGTGGAGAGCTTCCCTAGTGGTGGAGGCCTTATAGCCGTAAGTTTAGTTTTGGAAAACTGTTTATTACTATTAATGATAATTATATTAATTTTGGTGTGAAATTTAGGCTGCTAAAGAAGCTAGATATGACAAGGAAGCTGTAATGAAGTTCTTCAAAATGGTCAGTTTTTCGACTCCTGTATTACACGCTCGTTTCTTTAGTACTATCTTTTAAACAAGATGTGTTTCTTTTCCAGTTGATCAGGAGAAGATACTTCTCAGATGAATTGCCCGGTGCAGCTCCGTGGTCCAGCCCCGTTAATAGATCAATGACACAATCTGGCGAAATCTCAAGTGACGAAGATCATCTATACAAGAATTCGAGGTATGATACGAACTTACTTATGCATAACTATTAGGACTGATGGAATCATGAATGTATGTAGTTTCTTCCATATATACAATTTCTGAGTTTTGAATGTGATATGGTTTCAAGATTTGGTATTTCTCGACATTTTCATTTGAATTTCTGAGGTAGAATACCTTACGATCATCTTTGTTTCTAACGATGCCTCTCTCTCTCTAGCCTTATTGGAGATTCGTACAAGTACAACGTGCTTCCTCCCCTTCCAGCTCAACGCAACTTGACACCGCCTCCCACACTCTACCCACAACAACCGATGTCGACTCCGGATAATTACAGCATTCCCAGATTTGCCCTTGCAAGCTCCCACGAGACTACCAGCACGAGATCGAAACGTATGGACATAAACGTCTAATTGTGTCCCACTCTAAGCTTTCATCAAAGTACATCTTCAACTGCAGTATCGGCTTCTTGCAATATAATGTACTCCGTAGTTTGTTTGCCAAAAATGTGAATTAAAATTGATTGTAATTCTTTCTGCCATTTTCTTGATTCTTTTGCAGCCATTATGCAAGAGTGAATGTGTGTAAAAGGAAATTTTTTGGTGAATTTAAGGCTTGGTTTTTGAAAATTTTATGTTTTATCACATTTTGCTAATTGTATGAATATATTTCAGGTTTATGTATAAATATTCCTTAGTGATTCACTTTGATCACATTATTTTTGCAATTTCAAATAATAAATTGATTGCCACTCTTTCACTATTATATATAAATAATATACACATTTTACTCATATAATTTTTGCTAAAAGTACAAAAGAGATTTGCTAGCAACACTAATGGAAGAAATATATAAAGCAACTAAAAAACATAGTAACTATTCAAATCTTCATAAAACTATGAAAAACTCTAATGAAACTATAACATGAAAAAACTAGAATTTTTGTGTGCGCAGCTTCTCAAAAACTTTCAATGAACGTTTGCCTTTACCATAAAGGACAGCATCAATGTAGCGATCGATATTCATCTTTAGTTCTTCCTCGCTAACGATGCCATCCGATGAGGGTGACCATTTGCTCGTCTTAGGTATAGAAGCGACAAAGGCATCCGATACAGGCAACCATTTGCTCGTCTCGGGTATACTTCGTGTCGAAGCTATGCTCAGGTTCAAAACCCTAGCATCCCTTGAGTTGCCGTTGGGAGTTGCTTTTGATGCCATTGTTGTATTCCTACATGACAAAATCAAGATTATGTTAGTAAAACCCTAATCATGATAATTTTCTTGAAAATAGAAAAATCTTTCGTACTCTGATTACTTGCTCCAATTTCGGATTTGTAAAACTAAATGCAATGACATTTGAAATAATTTCAATTCATAGCTCTTAATATCCACAAACGAAAAATGATTCAAGAAAATATGTTAATCTACCAAAAAAAAAATTGAGAAGAAGAAACGATTAATTTATAACTAAAAGAAAATCATACGAACCTTTGAAGTTTGTTTTTGTACATTGTTGAGTGAAGAGCATTAGGCAGTAACATTTAGAAAAAAAGAAAAAATATATGCATAAATTTCAGAGCACAAATCTAGTCATAAAAATCATATTTGAGATTATTTTTTCTATATTGTCTCTTTATTACTTCGATTTATAGTTAATTAGAATTTCATTACTTTAACTTTCTTTTTTTAATATATTAATTTCCGTCTTTTTGTATCTTTATTATTATGTCACCTAAATTAAATTTTGTGTTTCCTGATTCTATCTTTTCATCTCTTTTCAACTTCAAAAGTCATTTTCAAAACTAATGAAAAGAGAGAAAGTTTATCGACTAAAAGTTCCCCATAACTAACAAATTAGAATGACAAAAAAAAAAAACTATTTTTTAAAGGAAAAAAACAAACTAAGAGAATACAACTTCTCATGGATAAAAGTTAAATTAATGTACCTGAAACGATTTTGCTCCAGAATCGTAACGATAATCCACGATAAGCTCTCCAAATGCTTTAATCTTCAAGATCACGCCATTCTAAATAAACTATGAAGTTTTTGAATTGAATAAATTAACATTAACCAGTCTTATGTAGATGTAAATTAAATAATGAGTCTTATGTAGATGTAAATAATAAATCATGCAAATATAAATAATACTCCGTATAACTTAATTAATATAAATCTTAATTAACTATTTTTTCTCGGGCCGCTTTAAAAGTTTTTTTTTTTTTTGGATATTAAAAGTTTTAACTTTGAGTGGACTTTATTTAATTAATTTTTACGATAAGGTGATATAATATTTCAGATTTTTAAAACTAAAAAAATCGAATAAGAAATTGAAATTGAAAAAAACAAAATAAAAATTAGAAGGTGAAGCGGCAAAATCGGAAAAACAAAGATAAATAATATCTATTCAATTTTTTCTTCTAATTTCGGTTTCTTTTTCAAACACGTAAGCTTGAAGAATACTCCATTTTGTCGGATTTAGATCTTCTATTGCAATTTTGTATAACATTTCCTATTGTATCGATCGATAATTGCCACGTGTTCACAATATTTTTGAAAGCAGTCATTTTTCATTTGAAAATATTGCCACGTGTTCACAATGTTTTTGAAAGCAGTCAATTTTCATTTGAAAATATTGTGAACGAGTAGCATATATTACACAGAATTGCAATAGAAGGTCCGAGATTTTGTTTGCTAATTTTTGCAATACAAAGATTCAGCCGAATACGATGAATTTCTGCATGAAAAATCTCTTTTGCGGCTTGACTTTCCCATCACCCATGACGTCAGCATTTCAAGAAACTCCATTTTTAACGTTAAAAAAAGCTCAGAATTTGTGGAAATTAATGAATGCAGTTCGCAAAAATCCATACAAATGTTAATGCTATCATCCTTCACCAGCTGCCAGAATCCATTACGAGCATAACTCCAAATCCAGCAATGGAGTTCGCTGGTAGTTAAGCTGAGTTCCTTCATGTATAAAAAACACACACACAACACACACTAGCCAATGCAAGAATTCAAACAATTTGTGTTCATTAAAAAGAGAGATAAGGTGAGAAAGAAATGACTTTGTTTTTTGAGGTTTTCTTGGCATGGTGTGTGTGGGTTTTGGCGTTGTGGGGGTGGAGGAACCGCCGGAGGATGGCGTGGGAGTTCCCGCTCGTCGGGATGCTCCCGTCGCTCCTCCTCCGCGTCGGCCGCGTGCATGACTCGTGCACGGCGATCCTGGGGCGGACGCGGCGGGGCACGTTCGTGTTCAAGGGGCCGTGGCTCTCCGACATGGAGATCCTCGTCACCGTGAACCCGGCCAACGTGCACTACGTGACGAGTGCGAGCTTTGAGAATTACCCGAAAGGGACGAGGTTCCGGGAGATGTTCGACGTCCTCGGGGAGGGGATCTTCAACTCCGATGCGGAGGCGTGGAGGCGGCAGCGGAGGGCCGCGAAGGCCCTCCTCGGCCACCACCGCTTCCTTCGCGGCGTGGCGGGGACGAGCCGCCAGAAGGTGGAGAGCGGCCTAGTCCCCGTGCTCGAGGCCGCGTGCCGGAAAGGGGAGGTTCTTGATTTGCAGGATGTTTTCCAACGTCTAACTTTTGATACTACTTGTGTTTTCGTCACCGGTTATGATCCAGGATGCTTGGCCGTCGACTTGCCGGAAGTGCCCTTCTCGAAGGCGATGGATGATGCCGAGGAGGCGATTTTTGCGCGCCACGTGCTGCCGGATAGAGTGTGGAAGCTGCTGAGGTGGCTCGGAGTTGGGTCGGAGCGCCGGCTCAGCCGGGCTCAGAGGGTTCTAGATGAGGTTATCAACAAGTATATAGCCATGAAAAGAGAAGAGTTGAGAGACAAGATGGAGTTGGGCGATGAGAGCGAAGATGGTGGTGTTGATTTGCTAACGTCTTACATCAATGGAGGAGGAGATGTTCTAGGTCAAGACTGCGGCGACGGGTTCTTACGGGACACCGTGCTCAACCTCATGATCGCAGGCCGCGACACCACGAGCTCAGCCCTAACATGGTTCACATGGCTCGTATCGACTCATCCCAAAGTCGAGAGCAAGATCAGAGACGAGATGAAGTCTCTATGCCCCCCACCTCGCCCCTATGAGAATGGCAATCGGTGTTGGGTGTTTGAAGTCGAGGAGACGAACAAGCTCGTCTACATGCACGCAGCGCTTTGCGAAGCGCTGCGGCTCTATCCACCGGTGCCATTCCAGCACAAGCAGCCGATGGAGCCAGACATCCTCCCCACGGGGCACTACGTGCACCCGAGGATGAAGGTGATGTTCTTCCTCTACGCGATGGGGAGAATGGAGTCGATTTGGGGGAAGGATTGCTCGGAATTCAAGCCCGAACGATGGATCTCCGAACGTGGAACGATCAAGCACGAGCCATCATACAAGTTCTTAGCATTCAACGCCGGCCCGAGAACTTGCTTGGGGAAGGCAGTGGCGTTTGCTCAGATGAAGGCCGTGGCGGCTACCATGATCCATAACTACGAGATCTCCGTGGTCCCCGGGCACCGTGTAGAGCCTAATTGCTCGGTGATTCTATACATGAGGGATGGGTTGAAGGTCAGGGTTACTAAGAGGATGACCTAAAGATGAAGATGGTGAATGCATGTAGATCTTCATAGCTACTATAAAATAGTCCGGTAACGACGCGTTATAATAATAGACACGATGTGCACCGATGATACAAACTAACATATATACACATCAAATAATGAGAATTCGTCGAAAAGCACCTCCGAGATGCAAATATATTGATGATAAACATAGCTACAATTTAGTATTTGAAATTATTAACATCAAGAACTGGTATAACCAACTGCATTTCTTCATTGCAATCATCTAAAATCAAGAAACCTATTCTGTGTTGCATATATACAAATGGATAAGCTCACAAACTGAGAACGTCGTTACCAAGTTGTTTTCCTCGTAAATAAGTTCAGAAATACCAGGTAGATTCAGAATTAGTGAGGCTTGTCTTCAGTTCCATCTCTTAGAATTCTTGATGCCTTTCGATTTCTGTTTAGCGGCTTGGAAGGCCTGCATTTTCTGTTTCTTACGAACTTCCTTCTCCGCCTGAGCAAAAGACAGAGGCATGTGCATTCAGACGATGTCGAAGAATCATAAAAGCATAGTTTAAGCAAGACTATGACAAACTCTTGTACCTTGGTCATCTTGGATTTAGCTTTTGCTTTCGGAGACTTCTCTTCAACCTCCGCCTCTCGTTCTAGCTCTCTCTCTCTTGCTTCAAGATTCTTCTCCAAATAATACTGTGGCATCCAAAAATTAATCGAGCTATTAGGATTGACAGTGAAGTTGTTTAGTCGAGTAAAGTAAAAAAATCTGAAACACGGCTTACATTGTAGTCTCCTGCGTAATCTTGTAGAGTCCCGTCTTTTACTTCCAAGACTCGGTTAACAATTTGCTTTATGAAGTATCGGTCGTGTGAAACTGTGATGACTGTGCCTTCGTACTCATTTATCGCCTCCTAAAGAAATGCACAAAAATCAAGCTAAGCTCAATAAATTGAAGACGGAAGGGACTAATATATAATAATCTCAAAAGATTCTTGAAGCAAGAAAGTAATTGAGCAAGAACCAAACCTCAAGCATCTCTTTTGTAGGTATATCCAAATGATTGGTTGGCTCATCCAGAACAAGCAGAGTCGACGGTTTCACCATGAACTTGCAGAAGGCGAGTCGAGCCTGCAGTATTAGAACAAGATATACTATAGTTCCGAAAGGAGGGGCATAAATGTTTTAAATGCAGAAATAATTATATGAGAAAGAAGTGCGAATATATACCTTCTCCCCACCACTTAGAAACGAGACCTTTCGATCGAGCATATCAGCCTTAAAGTTATAACGTCCCAGTAGACCCTTTATGTCGTCAAGCCTCCAATCCTCTGCAACTTCAGCTACAGTTTCAAGCACGGTTTTATTCAAATCGAGCGCTTCAGCCTGAAAAACAAGAAGAATATCTCAAATCAGAAAAAGGGAAGTTGAAAAAAACATGAAAAAGAAAGTGCAAATTGAAGCTGTATATAGGTAGGAAACCTGATTCTGCTCGAAATAGTTAGGTAACACGTTGTGTTCGCCTAGCAGAACTTCACCTCCGTCCGGTCTTTCCATGCCCATAATCAATTTAAGAAGTGTACTCTTTCCACATCCATTAGGTCCGAGAATGGCAATTTTCTCTCCCCTTTCGATTGTTAGATTTGCATTCTTGAATAGAACCTAATGGCAGCAAATATACACAAAATAGTTCAAATAGCTGGTGTTATCAGAAATTAAATCCAACGGGTAACAAGCACTTTCATTTCTAATCAAATAAGCTAATCACCTCATTCTCGAAACCGAATTCTAGACCTTTTAGTGCCACAACAGAGCGACCACTTCTTCCACGCTCCGGAAACCTGATCTTCATTTGCTTCCGAATGAAAGGTTTCTCAATTTGTTCCTCATCCTGGAGTTTTTCCAGCTTCTGTTGCCACCAGAATTCAAAGGGGATAGTAAGAACATGATATATAAACACATGCAAAACTGAATACGAATATAACATACAGCTCGAAATTTGAGCAAACGTATGAAAGAGAGACCTTCTCAGCTGTAGAAGCACGACCAGAATTTGCTCCAGCGCTTAACCTACTGATAAGGTCCTTCGTATTCTCAATTTCCTTTTGTCGTTTCTCCCATGCTGCAAGCTGAGTTTCGATCCAAGCTGCCTTAGCCATGATATAGTCTGAGTAGGTCCCTTCAAATGTTCTAGAAACACCCATATCAGTTTCCACAATCTTCGTACATAGCTGATCAAGGAAAGCCCGATCGTGGGATATGATAACCATCGGTACATCTTGCTTATTCAGATAACCCTCTAGCCACTCGATTGTGTCAAGATCGAGGTGGTTTGTAGGTTCATCCAAAAGCAACAAATCCGGATCCTACAAATACACATTCACATATGATCACCATTAACAGAGTTCAAATTTTTTGCAAGAAAGCATCTAATCTCACACCAATAGTTTCAATCAAGAAAAAAATACAATTTGCTTTCATACATAGCTAGAAAGAACAAGTTTTCATATCCTTGCACTACTTAGAACCAGTACATCAAACATCACCATTCCAAACCTACAAATCCTCGAATCAAGCAATCAAATGAACAATTCCTTTAGACGTGCAGCAGAATCGAAGAACTAGTTAAAACCAACACATCAAACAATCAAGATTCCAAACCTACAAATCCTAAACCACAATCATATCAACAATCCATTTGTATAAGTAGAGCATATCAATACATCAAACCATCAAGATTGTTAACCTACGAAACCTCGACTACTACGAACAATCATATCAAGAATTCAGTTATACCTGCAGCAGAATCTTCCCAAGTGACATCCTCATCTGCCACCCTCCACTAAAAGATGCAACAAGCCTATCTCCATCTTCGGGTGAAAAACCGAGATCAGGCATCAATTTACTGATCTTCACATCCACTTCATCCAAATTCACAGCTTGTGCCCTTCTCTGCAGCAAATCAAACTCATCCAAAAGCCTCCCCATCAGCTCCAAATCATCAACCGACTTCTCAATGGCATTCTGCACCTTCTCCAGCCTCTCCGCAACCTCCATTTCCTCCTTGAACGCGCTCAAGAACTCCTCTTTCACCGTCCTCGTGGATACCACCTCGAATTCTTGGCTCAAGAACGCAATCTTCATGTTGCTCTTCGCCTTGATAACGTTGCCCGAATCGGGTTCCTCCAAGCCCGCCATAATCCGCATTTGGGTCGTCTTCCCTGCGCCATTGACGCCGACTAAACCGACCTTCTCGCCCTTCTTCACTTCCCAATTGATGTCCTTCAACACAGTGACGCCCTTGTAGCTCTTGCTCACGTTCTCCAGCCTCACGCCGGAAGAAATCGAGGAAGCGCCGGTGGAGTTCTTGTTGCTGCCGCGCTTGTAACTGACATCCGATGCCCCGGAGCCGTTATCCGATAAGAGGGACTCGATATCCTCTCTCTCCTCCTCGCGGGTCTTCGTGGAAGTGGATGCTGCTTCGGTGGCGATGGCTTGTGCTCTTGACGAAATCCGCAGCGGGTTTTTGAAGAGATTGTTAGGGCTGGTGATTGCTGTGGTTTTGAGCGAGGAGGACGCGGTGGTGATGGTGGTGGTTGAGGAGCAGTGGAGGGGGCGGAGGGCCGCCGGGAAGGAGTGGGATAGCGGTGTTGCGCCGGTGATGAATGTCGACCTGAGGTCCAGGAATTGGAGCTTTGATGCCATGTCCATTTCTCTCTCGACCTTCGATACAAACGGAGAGTGAGAAATTCGATGTCTCCGATAAAACTGATTATACTGTGCAAAGTTAGAGAGAGGTTGGGAGAGATAAATATGAGCTCATCAAACACTCTAATGGCGAATTGGAGTGGAGGAGAAACTCTACAGTTGCTCTCTCTCTCTCTCTCTCTCTCTCTCCTCTCCGCTCAAGGAGGATTGGAGGCTAGAAGAAGACGTCGTCGCAGAGGGGCATAAATGCCATTTTATAAAAGAGCAGAGAATAAATTAAAAAAAATGTTTAAGGAGAAAATGAATAAATACTTAAATGGAAAGTTGCTAATTAAAATTAGCAATCTCATTTCATTGGGCAAAATCACAAATTTAGCCCCATAAATTAATATTATAACAGTTTTAACTTGAAATTCAATAAATTAATATTATAACAGTTTAAACTTGAAATTCAAGTAGTTAAATCATAAAGTGTGACAATTTCAATCATTTAATGAATTTTAACACCGAAAGTTTAGTTGGCATCTATTTACTTCTGATTAGATTTTTCATTCAATATCCATTAAATAAAAAATTGTCACACGTTAAATTTATAAAGCTAAAATTATCGCGCATTTGAAGTTCAGGTTAAATCTGTACATGAGATTAATTTATCAAACTAAATTTGTATATTTTTCCACAAAATTGTTAGCATATTAAGTAATTGATTTTTCCACAAAATTGTTAGCATATTAGAAGATAATAAAACATTGTTTGCTATCTTAAGGATTAGAGTAATCCATCATGATTAAACTAAAATGTGAGCCAAGAAATTGCTCAAATTTTTTAAAATAATTTTTTTATTCCGAATGTGACAAATTTTGGGGGTGGGGAAATTATGTGGACGATGTAAATTGATAAATAGATAAAGTATTTTTGTGGCCTAAACCAAATTGCGAGTAAATGATTGCATCCTCTCCATTTCTGCCACGTGGGCATAAAAAATCCGATATGGTGCATCAACCACTCGCATGCTGGAGATATTGATCGATAATCGAATTATTTAGTCCAAATGTTTGACATATTGTGTAAAGTTTTTATTAATTTTATATGATAAATATTAGTATTTTTAAGTTTCCAATATCAAATGAATATATATATATATATATATATATATATATATAGACATATTACGTTATGAAAGATCATATCAAAATCTTGAACTCGAAATATAAAAAAATTCGGTTGATCATTTTTTCTTGCATTACGTGCAGTGGCAGACCTACGTGGGGGCAAACGCAGGCTGAAGTCTTAACGGTGGTCGACAAAATCTCTATGTAATAGTATATTCATATCATGTCGAATATTTTGTTTTTATAGATTAGCCCCCTTGGTGTTTTAATCCTGAGTACCCCTGACTGTGTGTAAACAAATTCGGATTAACTAAAATGAAAGTTGAACGCAAATTCAAATACCTCAATGTGGATGGATTGATCAATTTAAGTTATTAATAAAAGATAATTTATTTCTATTATTTTTGTACTATTAGGTAGAGTTGTGGAAATTTGTATGGTGCATATGAGAGAGGACTAGTTGAGATGACATCATTGAATTCGTATTTTTATGCAAAGACATTTTAATTTATTTTTCTTAATGATTACTGTTTCTCCTTGTTTTCTTGATAAAATATAATGGGAGACGAGTTAACCCAATACAAAATAAAGGGCCCAATATTTGGGCTGTGGCCCAATTGTCTTGGGCTTTTAGCTATCAAATTTTGAGAGATGTGTTTGATCTTTTCTTTCTCTTTTTAAATTTTCGAAAATTATATATACTGTATTTATATAAGAGATATAAAGCTATATACATAAATATAACACTAAAATGTAAGGGGCATTATTTTATACCACAATAAGTGTGCATTGGAAACAACCCCTATAGTAGGATTGGTATTGGGGCAAGCAATTTTTTGATATTACTATATTTTTATTGTTTCTTTAAATTCCAGATCAGTAGCAACTATGGGATTATCACAAGCATTTTTTTTTAGAAGATAAGTGATTATTTTAATTCATAGGGAATGTTCCTTTCCAGGCACAATAGTTTCTTATTCCACATAATTGAGAGGGCACATGGCTAAGTTTAAACAAAAACAAATATATTATGATACTTAATCAAGAAGCCTGCAAAAGTCCATATAATATCATAATAATTATTATTCCAAATTGATTCTGTAATTATTTGGATATATTATTAATTTCCCTATGTTTCAATCATATTCAATTTCTAACCTAAATACTCCAAACCCTAATTAGTTCACTTTTCTAGAGTATAATTGCATAAACATGTTCTATAATTGAATTAGTCATCCATTGATATTTTCGTATTTTTAATTTAAATATACGAGGTAATTAATTATTCACACACACAAAAATCAATCTATTATTGTGACCGACGTAGTATTATTAAAATTGTCAAATGCCCGGGTCGGGCCAGCTCAAAATTTCATCAAATCGTGAAAATCAAAGTTCAAACTAGGTCCGTGAAAAAAAAAAATTATAATGTAAAAATGATCGGGCAAAATGAGTTCATCGTGTTTTTTAGTGTTTTAAGCGGGGCAGGGCCGAGACTACCATATCGGGCAAGACTTTTCGGGCCAAATTTAATACAACCGAGATCCAATGAGAATTTGCGCGTAGCCTCGGCAAAACTTGGATAAAGTTGAGCCAATAGCTCCAAGTATTATAGTTAAAATTTATTGCATGTAACATATTTCCAAGAGGGAGAGAGGGAGAGAGAGAGAGAGGAAGAAGACAGGTATGAAGAAAGGCAAGTGGCAATGGTGGTGAAGAAAAGCGTGTGAAGTTCCAATGGAATCCCGTGTGTAGTTATACTCAACCCTTATCTCTTAATCTTCCTCCTTATATATATATCCTACTCTTTCTCATTAATTCTCCTCTCTCTCTCTCTCTCTCTCTCCTAGTTTGAAATCTTGAGGTGCCACCATTGTTTCTCAATTGAAAAGAAGTCTTCTTTTTGCTGAAAGTCAATTTTTCTCCAAGAAAAATCCATATATCCTTTTCTTTGATGGATCACAAGGAGGTAAATAAATGGCCTTCAATTTTTATGTTATTACTTGAACAAATTCGTAGAAATGGTTTAAATATTTTCTTGAATTCCGATGTTGATGCATATATATGTATGTAGTTTGTAGAAAATGATTTGAGTTCTTGTTCTAGCAATTGATTATCTTATAGATTTTTCCCATAGAATTAAATCTCTATTTTATTTTAGTTTCTTGAATTTGTTGCATTAGAAAGATATGTAGATTATTGAATTCAAATGAAATAGAAGCTTTACCTAGTGGAATCATTACACTAATCTTGATTCTTGATTAACAAGAAATTTTTAGTTTGAAACGAGACACTAACTTACCATATCATTTCATTTTTACAAACTTAGGACTAATGATTATACAATTCAAATACTCTTGTTACACTAAATCTTTCCAAAAGAGAAAATGAGACCAAACACTAACCATTAAGGATGCGTTCTTGTGGAAATGTAGAGCAATGCAGCATGGCTATCGGTACCACAATTCGGAGACTGGGATCACAAGGGAGTGATCCCAGATTACTCCATGGATTTCTCCAAGATCAGAGAGATGAGGAAGCAGAACAAGATGGATCCATCGTCTAGGGCTAGCATCGGGAACGAGGAGGAGCTCATCTCTTCGACTACAACGAGCTCCTCCACCTCTACTCACAACGATCATCTGCACACCTACCATGGCAACGTCTCTCCACCGGTACACCCCTCGTCCCTCTTCAAGAAAACACACTTATTTTCCCATTTGCGACTCGTGTTACTTGCATTGAACATCACTCATTGTGCAAATTGTGGCCTTATAAATTGGTTGGAAGTTGAAAACTTTGATCTAAAAAAAAAGTGTAGCAAAATCATAAAATTTGAGGCCTTTTTATGTTGTTATGATCGTGTGTTTGTGTGATTAATCGCGTTCTAACGTCGATGATTGCAACAGGGGAGGAGGAGCTTTTTCAGGTACTTCAACTGCTGTGTCAAAGCCTGAATTATGAAGCAGAATTTGGTTCAATTTTTTAATTGTGTTAATTATGTAATTCAACAATTGTACTAGAAAAATTAATCTATCTTTTTTAGTATTTGCTGCTTCTGGTTATTTTTAAAGTGAATTTCTTATAATATACAACTGCTGCACATGATTTATTATCTGTAGCGTTCTTGAAATAATTGATACAAAAAAATGCAATGACAAAATAATAGGCAATTATTATTCATGGAGGTAGCCTAATAAGTCGAGATCATAACTAATAAATATTTAATCCCCTGTATTATTGTAGTACCCATATTTTTATAAACTCATGAAATAGCATCATTCACTTTTTGCAACTGAATATTTATTCTAATGGGATGCAAAATCCATCGAATACAAGTCTGGGCCTTTTAAATTCAAATGTTATTTAAATTTTGTTATTACAAATATATAATAGGCCCTAATTGAATTTACTTGAACATGGGCCACATGCAGCAAACTAGCCCAAGGAATTTAATGTGTTAATGGGTAGTTAATGGGTAGTGCCATTCACGGCCTCTTTTTATTCTATATATTCCCACTGTATAATTTAAAATATATAAATATTCTCTTGTCGCGACGAACTTGAGACGTTACTTGAATATATATGAGGTACTTCCTCCGTTTTCTCTGACTTGGCTTGTTTATTTAATATATGAGTGATATATAATAATAAAACAAGTCAAATCAGAGTAAACAGAGAGAGTATAAAATACGATTCAAGTTCATTGGGACAGAGGAAGTATATATTTCTAGCCCCATCACTTAATTAGCAAACCCTTGTTACATTATCTATTTTGATGCTTTTGTGGAATATTGTATGGAGAAAACTGGCATTTTGTTCTTGAATTTGCTCCAATGTCACAGAAAATGACTATACTCTCTGCATAGATATTAAGGAAATTAGTTTTTGACATTCATCAACAATCTATTACTCCCTCAGTCTCGATCCCAACGACCTTGAAGCATTTCTTGAATATATACGGGCTATAAAATAATGAAACGATTCAAGTTTGTTGGGACAAAGGAGTATCAAGAAACAGGCTGCTGCAAATTGTAAATAACTTAATATTCACTTGTACATACACAACTATAATCTAGAAACAAACACAAATATTGCAATACATGATCAAGAAAGGGCAAAAACAATGAATCAACACAACTTCTTGAAGATCAACATTGAGTTTCTAAACAGATATCAACATTTGTAGTCATCCTTGATCCATTCAAGATCTTCAACATGAACCACTCCAACAATCTGAGAAGAAGTATCAACAAAGATGGCAAGAAATAATGGGTTCCTTTTCTTCCAAATTATGAATAAGAACATGGATTCAAATCCTACCCTTTCCCTCCTGTAACAGAGTTCTGATTCTAAAGCATAACAAGAACAAAAAAGCTATAGCATTAAGGTGATTGGAATAGTGCTTGATCACTAATTCTAATCAAGTCCTACAAACTCTTGCCTAAAGAGAGGATCAAGAACAAGCTTCACTAACACATATTACATCATAACATTTAAGGCAGATGAAACAGCAGATAAGCTAAAATACAGAAGGCAAATCGAACGTAGAAACGAGGGAAACAAAGCCTAACCTCATTATCAAATCCCCAGCATTGTACCAATCAAAACTGCATCATCTCTCTTTACCTCAAATCTTTGCAATACATAATCTTCACCCTAAATCAACAACCTTGCACCACTCAAAAATCCACAGCCAAGCAATGAGAGATAGTAGCCCCTTTAGGAACAACAAGAATCACATCCAACCTCAAAATCACACCACTCAATCCTCCATCTCCATCCCTCTTCACCTCGATCTCTGCACACATAACATCCACCTCCTTCCCATTCCCTCTCCCTTCCCACACCACACACAGTCTCCCATTCAGATTCACCATTGTTGAGCTGCACAAGAACTTAGGCAAACCTTTCTCCACCCCTCTCAACTCCTTCCACACATCCTCCTCCACATCGTACCCTCGAATCTTCCCCAAATAATCGTAGCAATACAGCACATTATCCACCACCGCAGCTCGACCTCTCCACCCCAAATCCAACCTCTTAGGCACACTCCCCCACTCCCCACTGCCGATGTCGAGAACCACGCCGCCTCTATCCGCCATTGCGTATAGCTTGCTTCCGATCACGGCGCTCGCGTGCATCCACTTATCCCTCAGCTCGATCTCACTCGGAATCGCCGCCCATAACCCCGTCTTCGGATCGAAAACCTCCGCCCAATTGATCGATCGCGACCAGTTATCGACGTTGCATCCACCCATTACGAAAATTTTCCCGTTCAATTCCCCCGCCGCGGAGAATTCCCGAGCTACCCGCATCCTAGGCCCCATTTCCCAATTGTTTGACCTACAATCGAAGACCCAGACATTATTGGACGGAATATCGTTAATTGAGCCGCCGATTACGTATATTTTGTGGCCCAGAGCTAAAATCGATGATCCGACGGGGTGCTGGGGGATTGAGGGGAGGGGGGTGAACGTGCGTTTCGAATTTTGGGGGTTTTGCTCGGAGTACCAGTTGAAAGAAGAATTGATCCGGAGATTGAGGTAGAGAGAAGATTGGGATATGCGGAGGAGGGATCGGGTGCGGAAGAGCTCCGACGAATTGACGGCGGCTCGCCACGATTTTGAGACTAGAGAGAGAAAGAGGTGGCGGAAGCGCGGCACTCTGGCTATGATTTGAATTGAGATGTCATCTGGGAAGTTCTGGATTAGTATCGAATGAGCTGATGTTGCTGAGCTGGCATCGACGGCGGTGGCGGTGGCGGCGGCGGTGGTTTGCTCTGCCATTGAAGCTGCGAGCGACTGAGGCGAGAGAGAGAAGGAAAGACTTGTTTTTTTTAACGTGTTTGTTTATATATTTATGATTTTCTAATTTATTTTTCTATATTTTAAATCAATAAATAAATTTTATCTAAAATAATGTAAACTAGTACTCTTTTAAAAAAAAGAGAAAAATAATTCAAAAATTTATTTTAAAGCCTAATATCAAGATGCTTGGAAACGATATATTAACTTGAGAAGTCCGGAAAGAGTATTATGTACTAGTACTACATAATATTATTTGACTAATAAACTAGAAACACAACATAATAATATTCCTTCATCCATGATCTCTTGAACTTTTTTTTTCATGCATTTCTACGATTCTTGATGATCGATTTTTAAATGAATTTTTAAAGTATTTTTTCTTTTACGAAGTACTACAAGTGTCAATATTTCGTAAAAGAAAAAATACTTTAAAAATTTATTTTAAAATCCATTATAAAAAACATAGAAACAAATGCTTAAAAAAATCTAAGAAATTATGAACGAAAAGAATATTAAAAATAAAAATAAAATATTTTAATAAAATGGAGGTTGCCATCCACTTTTACGTTGCAATTTTTTTATTTCTTTTAATGTACGGAGGTTGGCGGCTACCTACTAAACTTTGGCTTAATAAACTACTACCTCCATCCCATTTATTTAGACCTATTGCTTTATGCACGTATTTCCACCGAAACCTAGTACGAGTTTTAAATATAATTTTGTAGTATCGTTTTTTTACAGGATACTATGAGTGTCATAGTATCCCGTAAAAAAAACGATACTACAAATTATGTTTTAAAACCCGTACTAGGTTTCGGTGGAAATACGTGTCAAAGTAAATAGGTCTAAATAAATGGGATGGAGGTAGTATCTTAATACTCCCTCCGATCTTTTCATGTTGATACACTTTTTTTTAGCATTTGAGGCAAGCATTTTCCAGCGTCTCGATAATGAGTTTTAAAATATCTTTTTAAAGTTTTTTTCTTTTACGGGATACTACAACACTTCTAGTATCCCGTAAAAGAAAAAAATCTTCAAAAAGATATTTTAAAATTCATCATCGAGACGTTCGAAAACATTTGCCACAAATGCTGAAAAAAGTGTATCAACTTGAAAAGACCGGAGGGAGTACAATACTATGACGGCAGAGATTAAAAGTCAAAATCACTTGAAAATGCCATTCCCTTTTCTTGGTTTCTTCATTGAAAAAGTTGATAATTGTTTTATTTATTCTTTGATTTTAATAATACACCGTCAAGGCTTTTCCTGTGGTCTTAAGTTCTATGTTCCTCAATTAAAACTATAACTTCAAGAATTTTTTGTAAGAAAAAAAGTTATCTTACTGTAAGTTTATACTGTATAGAACGGTAAATAATAGTACTTCATGCACATGCACACAATATCTTATGATTCAAATATTTCAACATTTACAAATTTTATGACAAATTTAATAATTTAAAAACTATAAAGATATTAGCACTTGGTACTTGGTAGATATTTTAGCCATAAATGTTACTCCCTCCGTCCCCCTTCATTGTTCAGTTTGACTTATTGACTTTTTGGCACGCATTTCCACCGAGCCGGGAACGAGTTATAAAATATAATTTTGAAGTATTGTTTCTTTTACGGGATACTATGGTACTTCCTCTGTCCACAATCTTTAAATTCTGTTGACTTTTTAACTAATTTTGAGGATTATTAATGATGAATTTTAAAATAAATTTTTTGAGTTTAGTCTTTTTTATATGGTAGTACGAGTGTTGTACTAGTACCTTATGAAATTTTTATTACCCAAAGTCTATTTATAGAGTTTACCATTACAAAGCTCAAAAATTAGCTAGAAAGTTAATATGGTCTAATATTCATAAAAGGAGAGAGTATTTCCTTTGTTTCATCTCATTTGGCTCGTTTGTTTAATATATGGGTGGTATAAAATAATAAAACGAGACGAAACATAAAGAATATTATTTTCATATTTAATTGAATATTTATTATAATCATGAAAAATAAGGAAAATTGGAAAGCTAGAATCTGTACGATCGTTTCACCTAATTTGCTTAATTAATTTTAATCCATTTTATTTCATCTACCTATAAATCTCCCCTCACTCTCCTTCTTCATCACTCAACTCCTCTCTCTCTCACTCGCTCTCCACACAACTTAGCTCACTCTTCTGCAAGTAAAAAACAGAAAGAAAATGTCTTCAACTATGCCTACAATGGATTCAAGCTGGTGGGTTTTCACTCTCCCAGCTTTTCTCGGCTCCAAAACACTTCTCGACGAGTATCTCATCCTCACCACCTTCTCTCTCTTCCTCTCTCTCGCTCTTCTCACCTGGGCTTTCTCCCCCGGCGGCACCGCCTGGAAGAACGGCCGCAACTCCGCCGGCCCCGTCCCCATCCCCGGCCCCCGCGGCCTCCCCTGGCTCGGCAGCCTCTTCACCCTCAGCCGCGGCCTCGCCCACCGCTCCCTCGCCTCCCTCGCCGACGCCGCCGACGCCAAGCAGCTCATGGCCTTCAGCCTCGGCCGCACGGCGGCAGTGGTGGCGTCGGACCCCCAGATCGCGAAGGAGATCCTGACCTCCCCACACTTCGCCGACCGCCCCATCAAGCAGTCGGCTCGCAGCCTTATGTTCAGCCGCGCCATCGGCTTCGCCCCCAACGGCACCTACTGGCGCCTCCTCCGCCGCATCGCCGCCTCCCACCTCTTCGCCCCCCGCCGCATCGCCGCCCACGAGCCAGGGAGGCAGAAAGACTGCGCCGCCATGTTACTCCACATAGCAGCCGAACAGTCTTCTAACGGCTCCGTTACTCTTCGCGGGCATTTACAAGCCGCCGCTTTGAATAACATCACCGGCAGCGTGTTCGGCCGCCGCTACGAGGCGGCGGAGATGGCGGAGCTGCAGGAGATGGTGAGGGAAGGGTTTGAGCTCCTCGGCGCCTTCAACTGGTCCGATCACCTTCCATGGATGTCGTACTTTTACGACCCTTGCCGCATTTCCGCACGTTGCGAGGCTTTAGTCCCACGTGTTAGAATGTTCGTGAAGAAGATCATCGACGAACACAAATCGAAGATTCTGTCGGAGAAACTCGTGTCCGATTCCGCGGACTTCGTCGACGTTTTGCTCTCTTTGGACGGCGACGATAAGCTTGAAGAAGATGACATGATCGCAGTTCTTTGGGTATAGTAATTCATTTTCTTTTTTAGTAATTTATTTTTGTTTTCATATTAATTTTTTAATTAAATTTAATTTATTTTTAAAGGAGATGATATTTAGAGGAACCGACACGACGGCGCTGCTGACGGAGTGGGTGATGGCGGAGCTGATTCTCCACCCGGAAATCCAGACGAAGCTACGCGACGAAATCGACGGCGCGGCGCGGCGAGGCGGCGGAGCTGACTGACGAGGACGTGGCGGGGCTGCCGTATCTGCAGGCGGTGGTGAAGGAGGCGCTGAGGGTCCACCCACCGGGCCCGCTGCTGTCGTGGGCCCGCCTCTCCACGTCTGACGTCCACCTCAGCAACGGGATGGTGGTGCCCGCCGCCATAACGGCGATGGTCAACATGTGGGCCATCACCCACGACGCGGCGGTGTGGGACAATCCGCTGGAGTTCATGCCGGAGCGGTTCGTGCCGGCGATGGGCGGCGCCGACGTGGACGTGCGCGGTGGCGACCTGAGGCTGGCGCCGTTCGGAGCCGGGCGGAGGGTCTGCCCCGGGAAGAACCTGGGGATGGCGACGGTGGCGATGTGGGTGGCGCAGCTGGTGCGGCGGTTCGAGTGGGCGGAGGACGCGTCGGCGCCGGTCGACCTGAGTGAGAAGCTGAAGCTGTCGTGCGAGATGAAGTTTCCGTTGTCGGCGGTGGCGGCGGAGAGGAATGTTCCGTGTTAATGCCCTGTTTGTCTGTCGTTATTTTTAATTATTGTCTAATTATTAGTGGTTTTTTAGTTTTCTGTTTTTTCGTAGAAAAATATGTTTAAGATTGATGACGCTTTTAGTGGGAGATTTGGTTTTTAGATTATTAGTATCGGAAATTGTTGACTCCCGATTCTGATGTGGGTTTTGGCTGTGGAGTCAACAATCTTATGTTTTTTTCTTTTATTAATTAATATATGTTGATAAATAGTTTGTTGCTTTACTTGAGTTTGTACAAAATAAGTAACTGTTGTTTTTTTTTTTTTTTTACTTTTTTCTTTCTGAATGAATGCCAAACCATATGGTCAAGTTCTTTCATTTAAATTGGACAAGTTTCCATTAATATTTTAAAAATTAGAGTCCAAAGAATATTTCAAAATAATCCATCTTCGTAGTATCACATATTATTATCACACGTACGAACTCTTCAAGCATTTGTTAAAAATAAGTTGCAATAATAATACTCGTACTATGATTGTTGTTTGCTCCATGAGGTCTAATTTTATTGATCTATGATAATATTTAAATAATACTCCATATAATCATAGCAGCTACAATAATATTAAAACATAGATTTATAAATGATGAGATTACAAGTTACAACAGAACAATCTCACAAGAAGAATAGACTTGTGCAAAAACATTTTTTTCCTTCTTTTTCTATTTCTCGATCATACCATAGCTAAACCGTATTTTTCTATACGATGGCCACTACGCCCTAACTGCACAAAACAACTCAGTATGGGTGTTTGATTTGAATAACTAGATGAGTTTAATCTCATGCAAATAGTGTTTGGTTTGATAAATAAGGCATGATATTCAATCTTGTGGTATCGTTATATAGGATTAGTCATGCTTAATGTAGCATTTTTAATATTGGCTTCCCTGCTATGATTAAATCAATTTTGGGCTCATTTTTTAGAGTTATATTTTGTTATCCTAAATTAAATCTAATAGTAACAGCTAAAACACCACCATAAAGTTCGAAATCTCAAAAACGAAGTAAGCCCCAACCGTCATAAGTAACTCGCTAGGTCCTAACATACCATTCAGTGAAGCACAACCATAGAATAAAATGTTAGAAAATCACATTGGTTTATAATCACTCCATTATTTTTGACTTAACTCATTCTTTTTAGACACATAAATTAAGAAATATAATAAAAAAAATTAATATGTGGTGCCCACATATTATAATGAGTGTGGGTGAATTAGAGATAAATGTAATGTTAGGGATAAATGGGGATAAGGTACAAATACCCCCCTAACGTTTTTATGAAAAAACAAATTGTCTCATGAACTTTGTTTTAGTACAAATAGGACTCTCGTCTTCATTTTTAGTTACAAATACCCCCTTAACATTTTTATAAAAAAAATAAATTGCCCCCGAATTTTGTTTTGATATAAAAATGACCCGCATCTTCATTTTTAGTCATATTCTCCCCCTTCCATTACAAATTACTCATAAATCTTGAGAATCCTAATTTTCAAAAATTGAAATATCTAATATACTCTCTCTCTCTCTCTCTCTCTCTCTCTCCTGAATCGACAACATTATCAGTGACTTTGCTATCTCAATATCGGCGTTGCGTCCTTGTTGTACCTCAAACTCGTCATATCGACCATTTCTTACACGAGGTTGGTTGTTGGAGGCGCTGAGAGACGCTAGTCCTCATGCCCACACCGTTGTGCTTGCTTGTACAAAAAAAAAAAAAATTGGAGAAGACGGACTAGAGTGTTTCGTTACTTGGTTTGGTAAATTGTTCATAAAAAATGAAGATGATAACCCTTTTTGTACCAAATCAAAGTTCATGAGGCAATTTATTTTTTCGTAAAAATATTAGGGGGTATTTGTACCTAAAAATGAAGATGATGGTTCTATTTGTACCAAAATAAAGTTTAAGGGACAATTTGTTTTTTTATAAAAACGATAAGGGAGTATTTGTACCTTATCTCGAAATAAATGTAGTATTTGTTGGGTTAAAAAATAAAATGAGACAAGTAAAACAAACAAATTAAAATGGAAAGTGAGTCGATTCAAAAATAAGGGAGGGAGTAATTATTTTTGCTTTTTTGCTGAAATATTTTTTTTTAAACGAAAAATTATTCAAAATAATCATTGATAGAAGCACGTTGGTGCAGACTGGAGAGCAGGAGGGAAGACAAAGACCAACTGCAAGAAGAAGAAACACATGACATAACATACTATAGTAATGTAATACTTTAATATATATGGAGGAAAAATAAATTAAATAGAGTCTGTGATTGCAGTGTAGTAAAGGAGTTATAGGTGCTATAGGTGCAGGGTATAGAGTAGGGCTATGACACGCCACCATCTTGCTTGGTTGGGTTGTACTTTGCTTTTTCCTAAGATGGTTGTACTTTTGAATCTCATTGCGATATCCTTACGCATGACAAAACTGTCGATCAATTTCCCACACCGACACACACATGCATACTCGATTTAGCACCGTAGATACACGCATTCGATATGATTCGAACATCACGACAAAAGTATACGTACTATATGTTGTATTACTATACGTATAATTGAGTCGGATTGATTTGTTTGATCTGTACGATATAGAAAGCGGTGGAGATCATGAAAGTCCGATTCTGTTAAATATAGAAGTTTTACGTCTCGGAAATGAACAAATAAGATTAGTTAGAGCCGATGTTTGATTTTTCATATATATCTCGTGTTCGAAAAAATTTAATATTATACGTATAATTGACGTTTGCGAGAGCGTCATCAATGATATTTCATCTGTCTCATCTTATCGTGCTTATTTTTCTTATGGAGTCATTCCGTTTTAAATGGCTTATTCAGATTTAAAAAATAGCATTTCTTTTCTGCCCTAAAATAATGGTCTCAGTTGTCTGATTTAGTCGACCTAAAGAAATTGTCATAAACACACACATGCATACTGGATATAACACCATCCATTCAAGATGATTCGAACGTCACGGCAAAAGTATTCGTACCATATGTTCTAATTCTATACATATAAGTCGGATTGATTTGTTTGATCTGTACGATATAGAAAGCGGTGGAGGTCATGAAAGCCCGATTTTGTTAAATATAGAAAGTTTAGCGTCCCAGAATGGACAAGATAGAACAAATAATTAATTTTTCATATATATCTTGGGTTCGAAAAAACTTAAAATTATACGTATAATTGACGTTTGCGAGAGCATCATAAATGATATTATCCGTATCATCTTATTTTTCTTATTGAGTCACCCCGTTTTAAATGGCTTATTCAGTTTTAGAAAATAATATTCCTTTTTTGTCCTAAAACAATGGTCATGGTTCACTGATTAAGCCGACCTAAAAAAATTGTCATAACCACATAATAAATATCCTCATTATGTTCTAAATTTGCACAATTTTTCATTATATCCACCAATATCACAGATGAGATCATATGTCCTCATTTTAATATAACAATTGTATACTGAAATTGATTTTTCATAAAAGAAATCTCAATTTTGATGTAATATAGTTTAGTTTAATATTATACTACTAATTAATAATAATTTATTAATTCAATTATAATATGTAATTGCTTTTTTAGTATTTTTCTTCACTTTTTAACTAATGAAATTAAATAATATTCCCTTTGTTTCACTTCAGTAGTCTTGTTGCTTTTCTGTGTCTAAAGATAAAGTGTAGTGTTTAATATTTCAATGTAAATTTCATTATTTTAAAACTAGAACATCATAAATGCATAAAAACATATTGATGTTTGATTTGGTACAAAAATCATAAAAATCAAATAACAAACGAGCAAGTTATGATAATTTAAACTTTGCAATTTTATATGATGAGATTGAGAGGTAGGCGGATGATATGATGATTAGTGGTGCAATTTTATTTTATTTTTGATCAGTCAAACAACACACATACTCACACACGCATGCACCCGAAGTGTCTCGAACCCCCGACCTCTTAGTTGAAGGGGAAGCATCTTATCAACTGAGTTACGAAAGAGCTATTTTTTTCATTTTAAGAAATATGACTACTAAAATGAGACGGAGTTAGTATATCCTAATTTGATTGGTGAATTTTTTTTAAGATTGTACCCCACCCTATGTATAAATGAGATCATTTTATTGAGTAATATTTTGAAAATATGTGGATCTTATTCTTAAGCTAGCGATTGTTTCAACTTTATTCACTTGAAAAAGGTAGAAGCATATGATAGTTAATATGGAAAATAAGTGGAAATCGACAATAGCCGTACGATTTGAGTATCGTAGTTCCATAGAAATGGGGGCGTGACAGTAAATAGAGATCACTCTTTTGATGCTACAAAATCTGCCCTAGCCCTACCCCCAATCATTCATATCATAGCTTCTCTTATTTTCTGTCCTTTTCATTACAACTAGCCCTAATATCTAGGGATTCTCTTTATATATTGTCACACTTTTACACTCAATAAATCATAGGCCGGTGTAGGGCTGCCCCTCGATACTTCCTTTCTATATACAGTATTTATTTTTTTATCTAAAAAAGTAATTAAATTAAGATAAAACACAAAAACCAGTACATAGTTCATCTCCCAAGACTGGGTACAAGAGGTACCTGAACAAATCACAGAGTACTCAAATCAATTTCTAGACCAAAAACTACATAGCGTATTATTCGCCCAAACGGTGTAGCTCATCTTGTCATCGACCTCCCATATACCGCACATCAACTCTAAAATCTACACTTTATTTCTTCTTCAATCCTTCGAAAATCCCAGCCCTTATTCGAGAAAACCGCCTCGTTTCTCCATTTCCAAATTATCCAAATAAAGCAGACCCATAACCCTCCAAGCCTTCTCTTCCACTGTTTCCCACATAGCAGCTCCGAGAAGCAAACCAGATGTCTCTCAATTGTTCTCGGCTCTACCCACGCTGACCCCACTTCCTTTCTATATTGCCTTCAAATTCATAGTATGTGATTATATATTTTCGTCGAAATTATTTATATTTTTATTATTACTATTGTTGCTCCCGTGCGATGTACTACTATAAGTCATACAATAATTAAGTCTACAAAAAAAATTAAGAATAATAAAGTGAGACATTATATTGAATGATAAAAAAAATATTTTAAATATAGAATTTCTTTATAATTAATAGGTTAATGGAGTATTAACATACTATATGTATAGTATTTTATAAATTTATTAATAGGTTGTGTTATTCTTTGCGTTTTAAATTTAATAGTGCGATATGCAATCTGCATGTTTGATCTTAGCATTCTGCAAGAGAACAAATATTTTAGAATTTTAGAATTATAAGTTTTTCTAATATTTTCTCATATTGTAAAATAGTAAAAGACCAAGTTATACTAATACTATAAATCTCGTAATGATGTATGTAGGTATATGTATATCTCTTGCAAATGTAATATAAAAATATTCATAAAGCTGCCTAAAATGCTACATAACATGTTTTTTCAAATGAATAAAATAAAATTTGAGCAAAAATCATAGTTTTTGTTTGAAAAAAATATTAAAAATAATACAGTTGTTCTAGAAAATGACTCAAAAAAATCAAAGAAAAGTAAAGACACAATTAGAGATAGTTTTATAAAACTTAGTACAGTGCATAAAACTTGGTAAGAATAATTAATGAGGATCGCATTCATATAGAATATCATCCAACTTCAACTTCATTCTAATTTAAATTCTAGTTTAAATAAGACATTGGACTCCATCCCAAAATTAATATCTATCTTATTCATTGTGTATTGACCTTAGGATATTAGATTACTTTGATCTACATGTAGATAGGCAGTCAATACTTATGCTATGTCTTTTGGATATAATCATGTAGATTTTGGAAGGAAAATGGCATAGATGTAATTTTTGTCAACAATTGAGCTTTTATATATTTTATAAATGTCGACAATTAGTAATTTTTAATTATTATGTTGCATTTGATCGTTATATTATTATCATTCAAATGTCTCGGCAATAAGTGATCATTTTCTTTAAAGTCGGCAACACATGTTACCAGAGTTAAACATATTCGCTATTCATGAAGTGGATAACAAGTACTACCTCCATCCCATTTATTTAGACCTATTTACTATTTGGCACGTATTTCCACCGAAACCTAGTACGGGTTTTAAAACATAATTTTATAGTATCATTTTTTTTACGGGATACTATGACACTCATAGTATCCCGTAAAAAAAACGATACTACAAAATTATGTTTTAAAACTCGTACTATGTTTCGGTGGAAATACGTGCATAAAGCAAATAGGTCTAAATAAATGGGATGAAGGTAGTATATGTCGTCGGCGTGTGATACTATACGTAGGTGGAAACTCGTATGTATTCCTATTTGGGACTGTAAACGAGCCGAGTCGAGCAAAATATTGGCATGTTCGAGCTCGACTCGAGCTTTAACTTTATGATCAAATCCTTCTCGACTTATATTTTTTAAGCTCGAGTCAGGCTGAAAAAATATTCAATCAGAACTTATTCAAGTTGAGCTCAAGCTCATATCGTGAGAAGTTCGAATTTCTTTTAAATTCTACTCTGCCAAAATCGAGCTCGATTATGATTTTTTTCCAAATGAAAAGCTAAAACTCGATTACGAGCTCGATAATGGGCTCGATTGGATGCTTAATAATGGGAGCAGGAACATACTCAATATGAAGCTTGCGAACAAATTAAATTCAATTATATAAAAGTTGAACATGTTCGCTAGCAAATTGAGCCGAGTATCCTAGTGGTCAAGCTCAATTTCAATAATTTTATCGAGCTCGAATTTGATGATTTTCCGCATGCACGCACACAAAATTTTATTTCTATATGATTTTTTTCATATATTAGTTGGTGCATGCAAAAATAAATTACTACCTATGTTCTCCATTTACTGACCCTGTTGACTTTTTAGATGATTTTGGAGCTTCGTGATGATGAATTTTAAATTGAATTTTTTGAGATTAGTTTTTTTTACACGATACTACAACACTCGTAGTACCTTGTAAAAAAAACTAAACTCCAAAAATTCGAGTTTAAATCCATTGTCACAAAACTTTAAAATTATTTAAAAAGTCAACAGGTCAGTAAATAGAGGACGAAAGGAGTAGTATAATACAAGGTTCTCCAAAAATAACCTAATTTCAACATGTTCGAATTTTCTACCATATTAAGTAGTGTGAACAAAGAAATATGGGAGAATGTGGCGATGGCCTGAAAGCAGTAAATGCAGGAAGCGTGGATGGTGACGACGTCAATGGCGGAAAACAGTATAAATTAATCCACAGAGGAGAATAATAAATCAATATATGTATATATACAGTATAGTAGAAGCTCAAAAATCGATAGAAAATAAAACATAAGCACGTGAAAATTGCAGTAATTAAATAGTATCAGAGCCATCTCCCTCCCCCAATCGCAACCAGCACGCATCACCACTCTCTTCCGTCGCAATTTGCATGGAACCTCTCTGCTCTTGCTGCTAGAAAGAGAGAGAGAGATGGCAACATTTATGGAATTTAACAACTTTAACATAAATACATACTACTGTATATTCCAATATTTATCTGACATTTGCTTGAATTTTGTTTTGCTTTCCAGCAAATAAGTGAGCAATGTCCACACACATACACACATATATATATAGGATGAGAACTCGTATAAAATAAATTTTTCGTAAAAAATAAAAAAATTATGCATCTTATGCATAAGATAATGCACGATATGATAGAACTATAATGCATCGGCATCATAATACATTGTCTATACAATTATAATGTATCGGTTATCATAAAGTATTTTTTTTATAATCATGATGCACCAGTTAATCTTGACCGTAGACAGTGACGGAGCCAGAATTTTGAGTAAGGGGGGGTCCGACTTTTGAAAATATATAAGATTTTTTTTAAAGTATAATTAAAAATATATAATAATTTTAAACAAAATTATAAAGTTTCATTTAAATTAATTGTTAAAAAGTATTAGTAAACAGGCTGAAATTAAGAAAAATTTAATATTCTTTTTCATAAATAGGAGGAAGACAAGTATGGAACAAAGATAAAATGAAAAAGCAAAAGAGGAAGAAATAAAAAAAACCTCAACTTAATGAGGCAAAAGTTAACTCCACTACACCAAATAAGAACATGCATAAATATACCTAAAAATATAATTATTTTAAAAATGTCAGGGGTTCCAAATGCCCCCAATAGACCCCCTGGCTTCGTCTCTAACCGTAGATGACATTGAGATCAGTGGTTCAGAGCATTTCTCATTTTTTACGTAACATGTCTTTTGTACGTGATCTCTCCAATATATATTTATTTATTTATAGGGGTGAGTTCTTATGAGTGCCAACTCTAAACTTGAGAACTAAAAACCCATCTTAACCTTTGATTTTATGTAGATCTATGGCTGTAAATTAATTAACAAAATAAAGAGTAAAACCGTTTTTAACTAATTGCGAGGTTATATTTGTCAATCTCTTCAAATCTAAATCTCCCACATCCCTATAATTATGGACGGCTGGACCGTTATAGTTTTGTGAAGATTATTTAAATTTATCTCTACGCTTATTTATCTTTTATTACAAATGGATACATTATTAACTTGCTTGTAGCATCCAAAGTCGTTGGAATGAAATAAGCACCATTACGTCAACAAATAAGCACCAACACGTGTTATGGTTACCTTTATTGTGTTAGCATTTTTTTTTTCAATGGTGGTAAGAAAAAAAAAAACATAAACTTATTGATTGTGTAAGTAATACTACCTCCGTCCCATTACATTAGTCACCTTTATTTTTTGATTTTTCGGCACGTTTTTTCACCGAAATCTAGTACGGGTTTTAAAATATAATTTTGACGTATTCATTTTTTCACGTTGTACTATGAGTGTCGTAGTATCCCGTGAAAAAAATGAATACGTCAAAATTATATTTTAAAACTCGTACTAGGTTTCGGTGGAAAAGTGTGCCGAAAAATCAAAAAGCAAATGTGACTAATGTAATGAGATGGAGGTAATATTTTTTTATAATATAAATAAAAGTGTTTTTAATGCTTTAATATTTATTATAGTATGCTTTAATAATTATTAGTTGACACTGATAAGATACCTTGTTAATATTTCAATTGTAGTGTCCATTATTAAAAGCATATTCAATGCTTAAATAATAATTATAAGATGCTTAAATAGTTATAAATCGACGCTCAAAAGAAAAATATGTCAATATTACAAGTTCAATGTCCATAAATAAAACTATATTTAATGCTTAAATAGTTATTACAGGATGCTTAAAAGTGTAGATATAGTTTAGAATTCAAGGTTCATATATCTTAAAATGCTTAATTTGTTTTTCTTATATGCTTGAACTATAATCATTTCATGCTTTTTTTTATATATAAAATTATGTTTTGTTTACAATGATGCTTGTTTAGATATAAATTTATGCTTTTTACGAATGTTAAAATGCTTAAATTAATTTTCATGTATGCTTGATTAATTTTCTTATATTGCTTAAATTCAATATTCAGTATCTATACGAAAAAATGTATTTAATGCTTAAATAGTTACCATAAGATGCTTAAGCACTTATTACTTGACGCTTAAACGAGATCCTTGTTAATATTACAAGTCTAGATAAATATATTTAATGGTTAAATAGTTGTAATAGGATGTTTAAATAGTGATTGTCGATGGTCAAAAACAAAAGAAAACATCTCAAATCATATACTTCTTTTTTAACATTTAATTACAATTTACAACGAATATTAAACATTGTGAGAAACATAAATGAGCATTGCAGAAATATAAATAAGCATCCCGATGAAAACAATATTAAAAATGTAAGCATATAGTAACAATAATATAATCAATAATAGAAATCATGCAATGCTTATATATTATTTATTTATTATTTTAACCCTCATGTTGTACTAATTGATCGCAAATTCTGAAAGTTTATTAAATCCTAATATATAATTGTACTATTTCGAAGCATGAAAGAAAAGTAATTTAAAAAAAAAAACAACAAGAATTTACATATAAATGCATGACACGTTCTTTTGAATTATGAAATGAAGATAATTTCGGCAAAAGCGAAATAGGAAAGAAATAGAGAGGAGAGAGAGAGAGTATTAAAAAAAAAATACGAAGTAAATTCAATCCCATAGTTTAAGGAGTATTTAATTAAGATTACAATACTAACCCTCCACCGAATCTAACTGCCGAAAAAAAAAAAGTTAAACTCATTGATTAATAACCGTAGGATCTAGAAAAATTAACGAACAAGATTAGTTCCTAGTTCTCACAAACTCAAGGAGTTATCATATGAACCAATTCTTATATATATATATATATATATACACACCAATATTTTAAAAGTCGCTAGGCGCTAGTCGGACGGTGAAAAGGAGACTAGGTCTTAGGCGGCTAGGCAAAAGCCTATGCGGGGCCGAGGCGGATTAGAACCACAAGCTTATTTTTATTATTTTTATATCATGTCATAGTTAGAAGCAATATCAACGCATATTGTTCATAATTTTATTACAAAATTCATGATAAAAACATAAAATATGATAATTAATAGTCAAATTTCATAATATTCACATAAATTTCATGGCCTAATTGTCATAAGTATTAATTAGTTCAGACTTAAAGACTAATTAAGCTTTAATCCGGCCGATAATTAAGTTACCGCTAAGCGCGTAGGCGGATTTAGCATTAGTCGGGTGATGTGGTGCTGACTAGCGTCTAGGTGGGGATTAATCGGACCTAGGGCGGGATTTTTAGAACACTGTTATATAAAATGAAAAAACATTTTTTTAATAATAGTTCGGCATTTTAAGAATTACAATAATATTTTAATGCATGCATAATTTATTTACGATAGTATCCCAACACAAATTTCAGAGACGTTTTGCTTATGTTGCTCACTAAAATATTACGTCAGACACACATGTAGATTTGTAATACTAAAAGAAATTAAAAAAACTAAAAATAAATCTACATGTACATCAAATATAATATTTAGATGAATAAGCAAAAAGTCTTCGATCTTTCATTTAAGATCAGATATCAATATGTTCAAGGCCGGACCTGATGCAAGGCCCACGAGGCTTGTGCTTAGGAGCCAAAATTTTGGGGGCACATTTTTTTTTTTGTGGTTTTACTAGGTTTCGGTGGAAAAGCGTGCCGAACAATCAAAAAACAAAGAGGACTAATGTAATGGGATGGAGGTAGTATTATTTTTCATCTTTTATTTTCCTTTCGTTGCTATTTTCAATTAAATTATAATACAATATCAGTTTAGGGTTTTATTGTTAGTATAGGAATTGAAAATTGTATTGGATTGCTCATGATCTAATTTTTTTGATTTTTCTGATATTACCATTTCTTTTTTCTTCTTTGAGACATAATCTTGCTACTTATAAACTGCTAAAACGAATTTAAATTATAGAGAAACTAGTTATAGAGATTAAAAAAAAAAATCGCTTTTGAAATTTTCATTTTTTTCATTTTCAACTAGGACCACACAAATCATAAGACTGACCTTCAATATATTTATATATATATATGATGCTCTAATTTTTAAATATTAAAATTTATATTAAAATATTAAATATTACAATTAATTTCTAAACAAACAGCTTAAAAATCCATATTGAAAAGAAACGGCCATATTCATTGGGGAAGGAGACTCGTATACCGAAGTGGTGGACGGTTGGGGTTGTGGTAGGCTGCGATGAGGTGCAGTAATAGGTTGTGTAGGATACAGCTTTAGCTCCAGTCATTTAATTTAACGCAGGTGCCAGTTAATTAGCGTATGGCCCACCGCCTTCAGAAATGCCACCTGTACGGCTGTACCACATAATTAATCCTTCTAATACTCACTAGGCATGATTTTTTTTTGCATCTTCTCTCAGAATGAATTTGAAATTATTTTGTAGTAATATTTTTTCTTTTACGGGATATTATGATTGTCGTTGTATCCGTAAAAAAAAAATACTTCAAAATTGTATTTTAAAACTCGTACTAAGTTTTGGTGGAAAAAGCGTGTGCTGAAATGTTCAAACCAAATAAGTTCTGATATGATGAGATGAAGGTATTATGAATTTACAAATTTTTGTCGAATTCCTCTTTGACTCTCATACTATGTAGTTTCATTATAAATACTTAAATCATCATATATATATTTTTTCTAAAATTACCCTACTCGATTGAAATTGATGTATAGCTAAAAATCCAAGAGTGTGTTGCAACTTTGATTATTCGATCGATCATAATTTACAATTACAAATAGATGAACAAGAATAGTTACCTAATTACTCTAAAAAAATGCCAGTCTCAAAATTACTCTAAAATAGTTACGTAATTAACAATTTATAAAGTCAGAAGTTAATTCATATTTAACAGAGGACAGACTGAATAAACTAGTACGTACATCATTTGTTGGTAGATAAGCTTCTTTAAACGTTGAAAAATAATGTAATAATTTCGAATTCGAACGCTACGTAAATTTCAATTGGACTATGATTCAATTTCAAAAGAATAATTCAAAAAATATTGATAATTTGTGTTAAGAATCGAAGTTTGTAGTATACTCCCTTCATAGATAATGTATTGTTTTTCTAATTCGATGGTCCCATAGCTAGTGTCTTCTTCATTTGTGTTAAGAATCGAAGTTTGTAGTATACTCCCTTCCTTAGATAACGTATTATTTTTCTAATTCGATGGTCTCATAGATAGTGTCTTGTTTTTATTTTCGGAAAATGTAACAATTCAAAAAAAATGTGATGAGTGACACGTTTACACATTTACATATTCTACTTAATTTTCGTGTCGAAGAAATAAGACATTATGTTTAGGATGGAGTCGGAATCACGGAATGAGTATTACCTTCATCCCATTATATTAGAGTTAATTTGACTTGCACAAAAACTAAGAAATTATAGTATATGTGGCTATAATTAATTCTAAGGAGAAATAGTTAATTGTAGCCAAATATTTTTTGACATTTTAAGAAAGAGTTTTAATATAATGAGACGGACCAAAACGGAAATAAATTCTATAACGGTACGTAGTTAGTATTTTTTAAAAAACCAGGGTCAAAGTCAAAGGGCATATTGTAAGACAAAAGTGTCGAAGAGAGATAGGTGAGATGTGAAAGAGACCGGATTTCCCTTTCCAGAATATGTGTCGTCTGCTACCAAAAGAAAAACCTACTAGTACTAATCAATTTTGACTTGATTGGACTTCTTCACGTGGTGGGGCCCATGCATCATGTACCACTGCTTTGACTCCAATCCTACGTGGCTGTCCTCTGCTTCTCCCCTGACTGCCACGTGGCCCTAATCTCATTCGTCATCATCCAACACATCTCTTTGGTTAAATTCAATATTCAAGCTTAGGCCATCATTAATCCATTGACAAAGAACGTAAAAAATTGTGATTAGTATTAATTTAACTTGTTTGTATACTGTAAATAAAACATTAATTTTGACGAAGGATGTAATTTGAAATTATGCATGAGATAAAGAGAGAAAGATTCAAAGGGACTCAACATATGGATAATCAAATGTGCCTACGTGGCATAGGTTGATTGGCTGTTACACTCGTCCAAAATATGACCTAATTAGGGTTTTGTGATCCTACAAAATTACAGTCGAACTCTTAATTCTTTTTGGGGTCAATGAGCCATGATTTTTTTTCTTGATGCTCGAGTTCCAAAAATTCTTCACCTCGCTGTCTGTTCTTTCAGAAGAAATGAGAAACGACGTCGTATGAGGTGAGAACGACGTCATTTGTTTCATATCCTAGCCTAACGAATTAAAAAAAATGGCACGTAGGATCCAATCCAAACAAAGAATTGTTTGAGTTTGTGGGCAATTAATTACCTAATTTGAGACAATGACAACCCAAGTTGTAGTGTTCAATGTTTGGGTTTATTTTATTATTATTTTTGTTCGGCAAAAGAAAATATTTATTGAGAAAACGAGAGAAAATTGGTTACACGAAGTACCATACAACAAACAAAAATAATACAAGAGTCAACTAACATGAAAATGAGGCCAAGGGTCCACGACCCACTCGCAAAACGACTTATTAATTATAGAACCATTAGACGACATACATCAACTCTAAAAGCCTTCCTTTTATCTCCTCAAGAATCTCCCCCCTATTCCTGCCGATTTGATCAAACATGCAACACCTTGTTTCTCCAATTCCAAAGCACCCACACGACACAAATCCAAACAAATCCAAACGCTAGTCGCAAACTTAGTTCCAAAAGCAATAGAAAGAGTACCTCGAGTTCGAATGTTTGGGTTTATATCCAAGCTATATATAAATCCGTTGAATGTGAATCACGAATCTAAGGGATTTGAATACCCCATATACTCGCTATATTTATTCAATTTTTCTGATTAAAAAAAAAAAAAAAAACATTGAATGTGAAGACCTCATTGTTACTACACCTTTCATATTCAATTCAATGTGTGTTTTCAGAATTATTTCACGTGGCATCTATTAATTATAAGTAGTTTTCAAATACTACCATGTTGAAAAGCAAATAGAAAAATTAAACAAGCAACTTGCAGGTTAATTATAGCCCTAGCCTGCTTTCACGACAGTTAATTAATTTTCAGATATGTTATTTTAAATATTATTTCTCAGATATGTTTCCTTTTTAAGATTATTTCTCAGATATGTTTTTCTTAGAATAATTTTCAGATATGTTTATGTGCTAGTTTGGTAGGAGGCATGGTTAATTTGTGATCTACCCAATTGCCTAAAGGAAAAAACAATTAAGAACCGTGTTGTCAGATAAATATGTATATGTCTGCTAATATAGAGATTACATATTATGATATACTACGTATTAATTATTATTGATTATGGTGGCTTAATTTATTTTGAATTATCTTTTTGTCTCAGATTAAAATCTGGAATTTTCACATTGTTGCATGATTTTTACCAAAAATTAAATTATTGCGAAATATATCACCAGAAAAAAAAAAGTCCCATTAATAAAATTTATAATAATATACTATATTCAAAAAAATGATACCAATGTCAGTAAAGAAAATATATATTAACAGTGAAAACAGTTATGGAATAGTTACATAAATGGTACTAGTAAATTGCAAGAAAAATCATCAATTTTCTATTTTCGTAAATTAGACACGACCTCTAAATTCTAGTAGCAAATTAAATTACAAACTCTTTAACATTTTGCAATTTCGAAACAAACTCTAAATTTTGGCGGATTAGATCACAAACTTTCTTAATTTATTTTTATTTTTATTTTTTGGGCTCACACTTCAAACACTAATTAAACATTTCACTATCATAAGTTTATGATTTAATTTGTCAATATTTAAAGGTAAATATTTACAAAATAAATAAAATCTGGTATATTTTTTTTTGGTAATTAGCTCTTTTACAAAATACTTTTGGTTTTCTGTTCTAATTAATAAAGTGAATGATCTTATTATTCAAAGATAATGAATATCCAAATAAATGAAATCTCATGCAAATTATTCTGAGATATATATCCATATATTATTTTAATTCAATTAAATTTTTGATCTTCTGCTGCGTTTGCTGGTACTACATCATAAAACCTAGTAATGGCGGCAAGTCGCAACAAGTATTTTGTCTGCTTCCAAAAAGAGCGGCGCCGGAATTCATACGAAATTAGCTACATTTGTTTATTTCATTTACTATTTCTTGTGCCCCAATATCGACCCATCATCCACTGTTTCATTTAAATTCTTGTTGCTGAAGTTTTTAGAAATGAGTATATTGTAAATAATTTAACAGTTGCCCATTGCCTGTATTTATTTACTTTGGGTCTACTTACAATGTATATTCATACTGAATTTAGCATTTTAGTTATATGTAGATGTCAATTCTTACGTGTTAGTGTAATTAGTACTTTTTTTAGGATAAGTATTTAATATTTCTGTTAAGATTTAATGACCTATATATTTCTTGTATAATCATGATTCTCTTTCTTTATTAAACTAAAATTAATTACTAAAATTATAATATTTTTTTAATCAATATATTGAGTCGATTTTGTGCTCTAATTAATTGGTTACAAAAATTAGCTATTTCAATATATGAGGAAAGCTCCGATGCCTACCGTGGACACAATTAATGCGCCCAAGGATGACATGCACTGATATAAATAAAGATGATAATAAAAATCTTATTAAACTAAATTAAATTCTACTTAAAAAAGCTAAACCCTAGCTAGAAAAATTGTTGACGTGCACTGCCATATCAACGGTAGATATAGTAAGTGTGCCCACGGTAAGTAGTTGAGCGTTTTTGTTCAGTATAATACAATCTCTATCCTTTCAAAAAATAAATTTTATGATTAATTAATAAGTAATGTATTAAATTGATGCTATATATTAAGGTTTCTTGAACTAATTAAATTACAAATGGTCTCAACAAGTTAATATTAGATGTTAGAATGTTACTCTCCAAAATGTCGCATTCATAGTACACTTGTCTCGTATTTTTTGTCTAGACATGGTGAGAACAATAGCAAACATATTATGGGCTTAATTGAGAATTTAATTGGGACATTGTATTTGCATTAATGTTTTTAGTCAAAAAAGATGAAACCATAGGATAAAATATTGGGACATTGAATCAAATCTACACATTATTATAAATTAATATTTTGTCTCTAGCCCTTGCAATAATATATTCCAAATCTAGCCCAACAAAAGTGTTGAAATGTGTGCTGAGATTTGCTCTTGTATATCACTAGGTATTTATTAAATTTTGACCTCCTACATTTGTACCCTACTATATGCATTTAGTGGTCAATGCTATATAATATTATCATACTATAATATAATTTCTTAAAAGTATAATGTTTTCCCTTCTTAGCTTTTAGTTCAACATATAATTATGATCGGTGGACTTCAAAATAAATAAAATTTTAAAAACAATTCTTCTATCCTGTTATTTTAATAAAAGTGACTCATTATCAACCAGATAGAGGCAGTACTAGTTTGTCAAAAAAAATTATATTTCTCAAGTAGTAGTAGTAGAGATGACCAAATGCGGGTTCGGGTATAGAACCGTACCCGTACTCGGTGGGTACGGTTCCACCAAATCGGACTCATACCCTACCCGCGGTATACGAGGGTATGAGTACGATTTCGAGTACGACATGTGCGGGTACGAGTACTACCCGGCTGTTCCAACAGGTTTTATAATAATTATTTTTTTAATGTTAAAAATTCATTTTAAATTCGATTCGTTGTAACTCAAATTATTTGCAAAGGAAATTTTTTATTTTATTCTAAAGATTCCAACAACTCAAACATAAACTAAACTTCTAAATACTAAATCATTGGAGATCAAGTCATTTAAAACTTTAATCTTCAAGGGAAGAGCACCGTTAAAAACATATATATTTGGTGAAAATTTAATGGAAAAAACACTAAAGTAGGAAAAGTGTGCATATATAATGAAAACTAAAAAATATATTTTAGCTCAAATATATATCAAATTTGCGGGTCGGCGGGTCGTGAAACTAGCAGGTTACAGTTCCAACTTTCAGTACCTGTACCCGAACCGCCGCTTTCAGCGGGTATGGTTCCGAACTTGAAGTGGCGGCACAGTTACACGTATAAACCCTCCGAGTACATGTATGAGTATGTATATGGGTCGGCGGGTACAATTATTTTGGTCATCTCTAAGTAGTAGATACTCGAATTTAGGAAAAATGGACATCGTCCAAAAATCGAAAAAATCAAAATGATTAATTTAGGATTGGGCTAGGTTTTTAGGCTTTTGAGGAGTTTAGGAAGTTAGAAGAGCATAATATACTTGAGTTTTCTAATTTTGATGACAAAGATAATTAACTAGAAAAAATAATTTTCAGTGAAAAATAAATAATATAGTACTCATTTTTAATCTCATTCGACTATAAATAAATAATTCCAAGCCCAACAAATACGAGGCTGTTTGTCAAAGCCCAATTAGCCCAATTAGTTTCACCATGGCCCCGCCAAATTCTACAAAATATTAATTCGCCAAATTCTACATATAATAGTATTAATTTATTATGATTCTGTATAATTTTACATATATTTTGTAGTATTATTTACGATTCACTCTTCCAATTAAGACGTATAATATTTTTTTAGCATTATATTATATTTTTATTAGTTATATTTGGATACATAATTTTTTTGAATTTTAAATTTTTATGTATAAAAGTTTATCATGATTCATTATATTCTAATTATTTTTATCATTTTATAAAATTTATAAAACTAATAAAAATTAGAATTATAAAAAATAATTTTTGAATTTAGTTTTCATACTAGTATTTAATTTATTTCTCCTCAGAAAGAAAAAAAATAATTAATTTCGGTGATTACTTATTGATTAATATTGTTTGTTTATTTTTTAATTTTTTGAACGTCAATATTTGTTTATTAGTATAAAAAAGAAAATATATTTATTAAATTAGAAGTGATGGAGATTACGCCAACGGTATAGAGAACTGGCGCCAATTCTTATCTGTTATAACTGGATATGCAGAGAGAGAGAGAGAAAGAGGCGCGAAAGCAACATCCACAGCTATGGCCCATTCTCTCTCATCCTTCGCATTCTCTCTCTACAACCCCAAGCCCTTCAATCAGAAATCGGCGCCGAGATCCAGTCAAATTTCAGTCCGAGCTTCGTCATCAGCTGCTCCGGGTATCGGTTTCTCCACTCTCGAATCCGCCATTGCCGAGGTTCCGACTTTCTTCCTTGTTTGATTTCCGATTACACGCAGCCTCACGCACTATTCGGGTTGGGTTTGAGTTTTGAATGTTCATCGCCTTGTTAATTGTTAGACTCTTGAATTTGAGCTGCATTGATTTTGATTCTCCGTTAATTGATTGCTGTTACTTGAATTGGGACGAGCATTGCAATTGAGTGCCTATTTATGTGATTAGGATTTGTAAGTCGGTGCAATGTACACTTTATGATCGAAGGACATTTGATAATTGAAAAAAATAAGGAAATTATTGTTTATGCCTTATCTAAAATCTAGAACTGAACCTTAATTAGAGAAGAAGATTGCAACACTTGAAAGATGAATTTGCATTTAGGTATGTATTTGGTCTTTTTTTTTGTGAATGATTTCCAATATATTGGTTTGGTTCACTGCAGAAAGATAGTGATAGAGTGAAAGAGGCACTTGATCAGTTGAGTGAAGTTGGTTGGGCCAAAAAATGGAGTTCTCAACCTTATATCTCACGTCGAACAGTTAGTCTCTAAATTTCGTTCCGATTTTCCAAGTTAAGAATTTCATAAATATGAATATGATGGATAAGATCAATAAAACTATAATGCTAGCAACTATGCATTTCTATCACAGACGTCTCTTCGAGAGCTGACTACTTTAGGACTAAAGAATGCGGAGAATCTTGCTATTCCTAGTACCAGAAACGACGTAAGTTCAGTGGGACTTGTGTATAGTTCTGTTTCTTGAATTATAACCAAACCATTCATCTGATTTAGTTTTCAAATCTTGAAATGAACTTTTATGTGTATGTTGAGTTGATTTTGTTCAGTGATGCAGGCGGCTTTTTTGTTTACCGTGGTTGGCACAACCGGATTTTTGGGTATTCTTGCCGGCCAGCTTCCTGGGGTTAGCTTCTAGTCCTTCTACTAACCTTCCTTTACGAATACTTTTGTTCGTTTCTTACATTCTAAAAATTAGAAAAAAGGGAAAAAAAAAATTGTATTCTAAAAGGGGAAAGTTGGCTTGTTTTTGCTGCCAATGATTAATATATAGATCATAACTTTGAGGCTGTTGATATTTTAGATAAGTATGATTAACTCTCTTGATTTTTTAGGATTGGGGCTTCTTTGTGCCATACTTGGTGGGGAGCATTTCTTTAGTAGTTCTTGCTATTGGGAGTATTTCCCCTGGGTAAGTAGTCGAACTGATTTTTCGTTTCCAAAGCAATCTACAGTTTAGAATCGTGTCTTACTGTGAAAGCAAAGATGCTTGCTGGAAGTCATACTCGTCTTATTGTTACACCTTCTTCGTGTTCTTGAGATACTTGTGTTATATACTATAGCAAATTCACTGAGATTCTTTTTTCAATCTTCTTCGATTAGGCTGCTTCAGGCTGCAATCGGAGGATTTTCTTCGTTCTTCCCGGATTACAAGGAGAGGATTGCTAGACACGAAGCAGCTCATTTCTTAGGTAACTTGTGATAAAAATCAAGACATTAATTCATCAAAACAGTAGACACAGAACACAAACACATTACAACTCCAAAACATATGTGCCTCATTCATTTTAAGACGACTTCCATGTTATAGTTGCATACTTACTCGGCCTTCCCATCCTCGGATACTCATTGGACATTGGAAAAGAGAATGTCAATCTCATTGATAAGAGGCTGGAAAAGCTAATCTACAGTGGACAGCTTGATGCCAAGGAACTAGACAGGTATACATCACTAATATTTCTTTCTACTCAACATTAAATCGGAATCCCTCCTCCTAATCTGCATTAATCCAAAAAATGCAAAATAAAATAAAATGATCCAAATTTCGTTTTCACTTCTCTAAGGTTAGCTGTAGTAGCAATGGCTGGACTAGCTGCTGAGGGTCTACAGTATGATAAAGTAGTCGGCCAATCAGCCGATCTTTTCTCCCTACAGGTAGAATTTCTACAACCAAATCATCAATTTTCTGGAAATTAAACAAAGCATGCATGCATTTATCATTCCAACTGATTTTCAACCGTGGTTTTCAGAGGTTTATAAACAGGTCTAAACCCTCACTAAGCAAAGATCAGCAGCAAAATCTCACGAGATGGGCGGTAATTTCGCCTCGTTACTAACATTTCTTGATACGAGTTCTTCTGAATTTTATTCTTGAATTTGATTCATGCATGCATGCATGCAGGTTTTGTTTGCTGCATCGTTGATTAAGAACAACCGAGCTCTGCATGAAGCTCTAATGGCAGCAATGTCGAACAACGCAACCGTTGTTGAATGCATAGAAGCAATTGAAAAGGCCGAGACATGATTTTTGATTCAGGAAGTGTAAATATGATCCAACTCCAAGTTTTTTTCTTCCCCTCCGGATCTTGTGTGTTTGATCCGACCCCGTTTTATGGGATCGTGGATCGAAGGATTTGAGATCTTCGTCGGAAATTTCAATGAAGTCGAATCTTGTTGGGTATTGGTTATGTACATTGAGGACTTGAGGTCGTAGTCAAAAATGTCATTGTTGTGAAATTGTCATCTCGAAATCGTGCTTACTTATCTTATGCTGGAAAGGCAAATATCAAATTATAGATTCCGTACAAGAGAATATAGATCTTATTTTTTTATGACTCATCACAACTTGAACAGTGGAATTGAATATGCTCGGTCAATTTAATTATTGTGGGAATGTTCTTATGATACGATGAAAGTTTTTTTCTTGAAGCAGAAGAGAATGTCTTCAAAAAAGCAAAGAGAAAATAAATAAAACTGCAATTTCTGAACTTAATTTGTGATTACACGTGGTTAACCTTTTGAATTTCTCGATAGCAACTCCAACCATGTTTATGATATTCCCCATCACAACTCCGAGCACATTTTTTTTTTGTTTCGTACAAATCTCTTACCTCATCATTTACTCCTCTGAGCTTGTTCAGCATTATCGGCCAAGCAGGGGAGCTATGTTGCATGGGTGCGGGGGTGCGGGGGCGATACGATTCGGATACGGGGATACGGATTTTCAAAAATTTTAGGGTGCGATTCGTCAAGGATACGTCTATATATTTATATATTTTATTAAATATATGACTGATTTTCTAAAAATAAAATTCATAAATTAAATATTACATTATAAATGTTAATTAAAAATAATATTTTCAATCATTACACATAAATAAAATACTATATTGATTTTGACAATATATATAAAAAAACCTAAAATATAAAATTATTTAAAAATAAACCCCAAACGCATAGGATTCGTGAGACAAACGCACCCGATACGCGTATCCTATTTATTTTTTATTTTTAGGATTCACCATGTGGCGTATCCGGTGCGTATCCCACGAGAATCGCACCCTCACGTGTATCCGGTGCGGGTGCGATACTGCAATATGGTATTTTTAGAAGAATCCGTGCATCATAGCAGGGGAGACACAATTAATGGCATTTGCCTCACAAAAAAGTAAGAACCATGTCAATTTTCCCATATATCAACATAAGTATCGAATGAAAACATGTAGCTAGAGTTGTAAGCAGACTTAAAAGTTTCCTAATCCATGCCACGTCCTGAAAACATGTAGCTTGAGTTATAAGCAGATTTAAAAGTTTCCTAATTCATGTCACATGCTATTAAATGTCAAATGAAACGGCATAAACACTAGCTACATTGAAAACATGTAGCTAGAGTTTTTAGCAGACTTAAAAGTTTCCTAATCCATGCCACGTGCTAAAAACATGTAGCTAGAGTTATACGCAGATTTAAAAGTTTCCTCATCCATGCCGCATGCTATTAAATGTCAAATGAAACAACATAAACATTGTAACGATAAATGTAACATGTAAGAGAACGGTTGTTGAACTATATCTTTCGGGCTTAGAGACTGGCCGAAACAACCATGCAAAACCTCAAGCTTTCCCTCCTTGATAAACATTCCTTTAATAATGCTGTGATTTCTGAATCCACTTGGTCAGTAGCTCCAATCATGTTTTTAATATTCCCCATAACAATTCCTAGCACATTTTTGCTAACTTCGTACAACTCTCTTACCCCATCACCTACCCCTCTTAGCTCTTTCAACATAATAGGCCAAATATTGAGGACAAATGTAAAAAATCCAAGGTAGTACACTACACAAAACACAAGGTAGAGGGGAGACACAATTGCTGGCATTTGCCTCACAACAAATGTCTTGGCCACTTCCCCACGTATCAAGAGAAGAACCCACTTACTAAATGTAGCTAGAGCTACAAGCACACTTAAATTTTTTGCTAATGCATGCCATATGCTATCAAATAGGTAAATGAAAAAACATAAACACTGTTATTTTAAATGTAGCATGTAGGAGAAGAGTTATCAAGGCATATCTTTCGGACTTGGAGACTGGTCGAAGCAACCATGCAAAAGATCCAGCACATCCTGCCAATAATAGAGCACACCGAGGTTTCACGGGCTCATTTCTGATCCTCACCACCATAGTGCATAAATAAGGGAAACATTGTATGTGTGCTGCTTAAAAACAAAGTAACAAGTGAAATAAAAACAAATATACGTTGCTTGTTTCCAATTTTATACCGGTATTTAAGAAAACACCAAGTACTCCTTCAACTATACCATGTTTAGTTCGCGATATGTTTTTCGATATATTAATCTAAGTTGTCACTAGATCTTGCTATTCAAGATTTAACTTTTGATAAATATTCTAAATTTACCGGGATCCACACTTTATCAATTTTTGATTTGATAATTGATTATTTTTATAGATAAATATATGAATTGTTTTCATGTGTTAAAAGGAGCAGCCATTTGTAATATTACATACTTTGCATATTACTTTTTCATAACTATCAAAACATTTAACTTACTTTTTTGGCGAAATTGGCCACGACATCGGCTATTGGTCTGACATTCCTATTCAAGTGCTCACATACGATTCTAATATCTCTTTTCTGATTGACCAAGCTAATGATATCAATTACTTTAGCCTTCACTCTATCATTCAGTCTGCTAAGCTTAGCTTGATCCGATTGGCACCGGTTCAAAGTATCGATTGACGATTTACTGTCGCTGCATAGTCTGATATTCTTCGCATCATTTGGAAAGATATCCACAACTAACTTGATTCCTAACAGTTCGTCATCTTGAGTGTCGACAACTATCTTCTTACCGCCAAACTTTTTTACCATCACAGACTTGATTGTAGTGTTAACAAGTATGTTCACTACAAACGACTCCGTTTTGCATTCTTTCTGAAATATTTCCTTTCACGATTCCACTTTACACAGTCAAAGTGTTGTCAACTCCTATGTTAACTCAGGAATAGCTTCTTTAAAAATTTTCATCTATGTCATTGATGCTCTTACTAACTTTTAACATCTTATCCAAGTCTTCCGGAACAGCATCAAATTCGTCATTCTTGGAGTGGTGTGCCACTTCTTTTACCAAATAATAATATAACATAAAACATAAAATATTTTTTTTTTAAATGATTTAATATATATAAAACATGAAAATTAAGCTACTTGATTAATTAATGAATTACTAACCTTTTCATAGAAGTTATGGAGCTTTTGTTCTTCGGCTTCTAAAGCATCCTCCATCCTCAGATTCACGATGCATTTAATGAATGCTTTAGACGGCATATCATCTTCGGTATCATAAATCACAACTCCCAAGTATGCAATATGATCCGATAGCATCCTGAATTTTAGAGCAGCATCACTAACTATCAATAATTCTTTCTCTCTCGAATCAATCATAAATTTTTGATACTAGCATAGTTACCTGAATGAATTTGCCTGAATGAATCAATCATAAAATTCGACGAGGTATGAATCAATATCGGTAGTTACCGAATGAATCAATCATAAAATTCTTATCGGATACTAGCATAAAATTCACTAACTACCTGAATGAATCAATCATAAAATTCTTATCGAATTATTGACAAACATAGTTACCGATACATACTAAATGAATTTTGACAATCATAATTATCGATATATATTAAAACAATTTCAAAAACTTATTGGCCAACGGGCCACCTCTAAATCGATTTTGTTTTAAAAAAAAATGAGAAACATAGTTATTGATACATACTAAAAGAATTTTAAATAGTAATTCTTGGTCAACGGGCCACCTCAACATTGAAGTTGTGATAGGCCAAATATATTTTAACTAAAAAACTCAAAAATAGACTAAACATTGTGTGATTGATCAATTTTGAATTTTGGAATTTGAATATATTGATGCAATATGTATAATATGAATATCAATTAATTTGCGAAATAAATGTAAATTTAAATTATAAGAATATATTTATTTATATAGGTTTTCCACCAGTAAATTCTCATAAAAATTCGATGTGGGATGGAAGAATTAAAAAAAATATAGTGAATTTAGACGATTTCACGTAGGCATGTGAATTAATTTTGTATTTGCCAGATTTTTTTCAATGTTTAATTCTAAGTAAATGATTATATGTACATTGATGTATATCGAGATGTGGTAAACACTCTCCTTTACCTTCACGACAGTAAAATAAATGGTCCCCCAATAATTTTTTTTATATTTTATTATTACAAATTTACTTATCCACACCTTAATAAATGGTAAACACCTTATTACTGGAGTATGCTATTAAATAAAGTAATTTTATAAGAGCTATAAATTGGTGGGGTCTTCTCTTATACTGGTAAACTTTTAGATATATAATCGATGAGAGATATTTGGATTACAATCCGAATAATAATTTTATACATGTTTTGTTGTTGAATGAGATCTCCTAATTAATGTTGATCAATATTCTCTACATTAAAGTTAAAGGTACACAGTATATCAATTTATATAGGTATTTTATTATTGAATTTTAATAAAAATTTGATGTGGGATAGAAGATGTCACATAAATAAAAATGGAGGATGTAGGAGATGTCATGTAGGCACTTGGATCGTTGTGGTGCTTTGAATGCACAATAGAACTGATTGATATATTTTGAATATATAAAACTTTGAATATATTTTATTTCAATTGAACTACACCAGAAAATAAAATTTGTCAATGAGGGATAATATCTTTAGTTTAGTTTTGCATGTCAAGTAAATAAACTCAATCATAAATAAAAAAATTGCAGACGTGACATTGTCATATTAGCGGTGGACATATTAAGTGTGCTCACGACGGATAGGGGAGCGTTTTTGATAATTACATAGAACATGTGGTGTCTTATTTATATTAGTTAACATTATATTTATAAATACACATATAAATATTTGACATAACTTGTTTAGTGTATTTTTGTGTGGTTTATATGGTTTGATATGAGTTTGTTTTCATATGTTTTGTTCGTTGTTGTGTGTTCGTTTGTTTTAGTCAAAGTTGAGTTGGTGAGGAGTTTTGGAAGATAAGAGAGAAAAGGAGCACAAGAATGAAGAAATGAGCAACATTTGGAGATGAATTTTGCATGAAATAAAAATATATTATTGAAGAGGAGTTCGATAGGAGCGCGTAGGAAAAAATGGCGGTCGATTTCGAGTTCGCACGAGGGAGATACGGTCAAAATAAAAAAGTCACGCGCAGTGGACCGCAAGCCGCACCTGGCGGCCGCCAAGGGGACTGAGCGGGCGCCCAACCCCCTTGGCGGCCGCCAGGTGCGGCTTGCGGTCTACTGCGAGTGACTTTTTGTTTTGGCTAATCTACTAATCTAGAGTTCTAAAGGCTGAAAATAAGAGAGGAGAAGTTGTATTTTCGTTCCCCATTGATTACATATATATAGAGTCTCAAAAACCTACTCAAAAAAGGAAAAAAATCTCTCAAACCCGTCGGACTGAGCGGGCGCCCAACCCCCTTGCCGGGTTTGAGCTTTGATTTCGAGTTCGCACGAGGGAGATACGGCCAAAACAAAAAAGTCGCGCGCAGTGGACCGCAAGCCGCACCTGGCGGCCGCCAAGGGGGTTGGGCGCCCGCTCAGTCCGACGGGTTTGAGAGATTTTTTTCCTTTTTTGAGTAGGTTTTTGAGACTCTATATATATGTAATTAATGGGGAACGAAAATACAACTTCTCCTCTCTTATTTTCAGCCTTTAGAACTCTAGATTAATTTAAATTAGCTTTTAGATAATTGCTTTCAAGATTATAGCTTTAGATTCAAGTTCTTCGTTCTTTCTTTCGTCTTCTATTCGTAAGTTTAATTTGTGCTCTTAGATTAATTTTACTTGCTTTCTTTACTTGCTTTGATTAATTGCTTTCATTAGTTTAGATTAATTTGGTAAGATTAGATTTAATTGCTTTCTAGTTTCTTAGATTTATTTTCAAGCATGTTAGGATTAATTGGCTCTAGCTTAGATTTATTTGTTTTCTTTATTGTTTTCCTTTCAATTCATGCCTAGATAGATTTATTGCTTTCCTCTTAGTATAATTCTTTATCCCGGGTGACAGACGGGAATGCTTTTTACTTGTTTTTAATTATTTTCAAGTCTAGTTTAATTTATTTGCTTTATTTATTTTAAGCCTAGGATTTAGATAAAACTCAAAACTCAAAATTCTTTACTTGCTTTATTAGATTAGTTTATTTGCTTTCTTTTTGCCACATGATTGATTTCCCTGCTAAGTTTTCCTTGAGATTCGACATTGGGTTTTACATTGTTTGTTCAACAATAGATCTAGTTCTATTGCTAGCATTTTAGGTGAAACATAACTCAATATTAAGGTTTGTAAATTGATGTATCTTACATAAGATAGTAGGAAAACAATTATAGCAGATTTATAAATTATAAATATGTAAATGAAAAACAAAAATACAGTGCTTTTAAAATGTCAAACCTTTTTAAATATATGTCTAATAGAATTAAATTTCGACTACTATACGTTCGTTAACACATATAACATATGTATATATTATATATATGTGTATATAAACACACATATAATATAATCTTTGTAAACTAACATTAATGTTTTTTTAGGGTTCCACGATAATGTGTGGCTCCACAAATCAAATTATAAATTTTTTGGGGAAGATATTGAGCTATTTATATCGGTACTCCTTCGTTGAGTTCTTATAAAAAATAGATATGAGATTGAAATCCTTATTTATGAATTAATTAGCCAAAGCCATGAGAAATAATTAATTAATTTAAGAAAATATTCACGAAAAATAATAATGATGCCATGTAAGATGAGGATCTATTTTGCTATTTTATATATATATATATATATATATATATATATATATATAGAGAGAGAGAGAGAGAGAGAGAGAGAGAGAGAGAGAGAGAGAGTGGTGAAATATGATAAAGAGATGAAAAAGAATATGGAAGTAAAATCATATCTATGAATATATTACGCATGGATTGAGACCAAATCCAATATAAATAGAATATAAACTAATATAAAGATAGATATGAAATAAAAGAAGAATTGTGCGTGTGAGTTTATATATTTATATAATTAATATGTATAAATATATAGAATTTAGATAAATAGAGAACAAAGGATGTAAGAGGCGCCACGTAGGCGCATGAATCGCTCTGGTGCTCCGAATATTATAAAGACATGAAAAAGAATATGGAAGTAAAATCATATATTTGAATATATTACGGATTGAGACCAAATCCAATATAAATAGAATATAAACTAATATAAAGATAGATATATGAAATAAAAGAAGAATTGTGCGTGTGAGTAGGGGTGAGTACGGGTCGGTTAACCGACCATTTTACACCTAAAAAAACTGACCATGTGGTTTTTTATCGGGTCCGGGTCGGTTAACCGTCATAAATTAAAGAATAAAGACCAAAAACCATGAAAGCGGTTAACCTATAAATCAGACCGGTTAACCATTTATCTAACGGTTAACAATAAATAAAATAAATATTCTATTTTCTATAGTTCATAATAGGAAAATTCGAAAGAATTCATATCTTAGAATATACATGCAAAATAAATAATTTACAAAAATTAAAAAATAATGAAATTAAATTGCATAATCCTAATAGAATAAGCTTTGCAATAACTTACTTAAACTAACAATCGAGCTATCTTCAATTGCTTATTAACTTTTAGCTCTATCAATACTCAGAATCGGGTGATCGTCTCTCAAACTTTGTTAGTAATATCTAATATAATATAATATATTTATAATATAATATAATATATATAATCATATAATTATTTAATTGGTACCGATTTAGTTAACTGCCGGTTTTTTAGGCATAGAAACCGAAACCGAACCGTTAGAGTCGGGTTTTGAAAATTAGAAATAAAAACCGAACCATACGGTTCGGTTACCCATATTTTCAAATCGGGTTCGGTCTGGATAGTCGGTCGGTTCGGTTTTTCGGTTTCTTATGCTCAGGCCTACGTGTGAGTTTATATATATATATATATATTAATATGTATAAATATATAGAATTTAGATAAATAAGGAACGGATGATGTAGGAGGTGCCACGTAGGAGCATGGATCGCTCTGGTGCTCCGAATCCACATAGGAACGTATAATATATATATATATATATATATATATATATATATTGATTTTTTATGACTCGTCACAATTTGAAAGGTCGGGAAAAATTTTATTAGACGACCTTTATACATTAAGATTCTCTAACTTGTAACAAAAAAATAAAAAGTATCGACCCAAAATTATTTGGAAAATTCGTGAATGTGAATATTGGAAAATTGAGTACTTGTTCAAGTACGTATGTACGGAAATGCAATTGATGGTTTTTGGGAATTAGCAAGAGTCATATTTAAATTAAAAGAATATATAGAGAGATAGATTTTATGTGTTTATTCGAATATATTTACTTTCAATACCTTAGCACCACAACTTTTTCAATCTGTTTTTTTTTTTTTGGAAAAAAAAACTTTTGTAGTTGCTTCTTAGTATCGAATGATAGGAGCGGCTCTACAAAATCCGAAAAAAAAAATCCTTTTAATTTTTTTATTTTATCAAAAAAAGGCGTAATTTCATCTATATATATGTATATATTGTTCGATATTTATGATTTTTTGATGTTGAGTTGATTTATATGGAATTTGATACTGTCAAGTTGTTTTGAATATTAATTACATATGTAGTAAAGATTTATTTGCGAGTGTGTGTTTTTCGTAGTCGACATTAAATTCTAATATATATATATAAATATATAATCGACTTTATCATATGCCTTATTTTATGTAGTGATTGTAGAATTAATTAAATAATTAAAAGGCATTCAATTCGGTATTGATATCATTTTCAATAGACAATTATAAAAAACTAGTTATATATATATATAGAAAATTTACAAATTCAATACATCAGAATCCCAATATGTTTTAAATAAAAGATGGAAAAATTATGCTAAAATTGAGAGTCTCGTCCAATACTAAGGACACGTGTTGGAAAATATATTCATAAAAGTAATAAAAAAAAAAGGAGAAAATATTCCCAAGAATAAGAAAAAGGGAAATCTTTATCCCATGTGCTATCTACAAACAATTCCAATGCATGAAACTTTATCATATCAAGATCAAATTGAAAAATCGCATCATATTTCATGAAATCTCTAGATTGGACTTCAACTTTCCAAATCTTCATCTCTTCCCTATAAATATCAACCCTAAAAACAAGAAATGTAAACTTTCAATCCATCAACACAAATATAGCTTATCTATACTCTCACACATAGAAAAACATAAACCTACATTTTCATAAAATGAATACCATTATGAAATTAGGGAGCGAAAGTCCGGTGGTGATATTCACCAAGAGCAACTGTTGCATATCGCATTCGATCGACACGTTGATACGGGGTTACGGAGCAAACCCTAGAATTTACGAGCTCGACCAGTTCGCCGATGGGCCACAAATGGAGAAGGATCTGATGGCATTAGGGTGCAACCCTAGCGTGCCTGCTATTTTCATAGATAAAGAGTTCGTCGGTGGCTCGAATGAGATCATAAGCCTCAAGATTAGAGGACAACTCAAGCCCTTGCTCATCAAGGCCAGGGCTATATGGGTATGAGATTTATAAAGGGCAAAATAGTAATTTAATAAGTTAAGTTGTTACATACATACAATATGCTAGTACAACTTTATTTTTGACCTAGAGTTGTTATGAGTATGCGTAGGTCAAATTTTGAGCATTTTATCATGTTAGTGTAGTGATGAGTGAGGCCTTTTCTTCTCCATTTAACATGAGAAGATGTAATATATATTATACATGTCTATAGATATTGATATGTATGAAAGTGGTTGCTATTTTGTTAATAGCCCTTTTATTATAAGTCTCTTTATCTTTCAGTGATGAGGGATAGTAGTATATATAATGACAATTTTGGATGTTTATGTATCTTCTACTCAATATCTCTATATTTATATATTAGTATATGTCATGAAAAATGTTTCAATATATCGCATTATTAGGGGACGTGACATGGAAAATGTAGTGCACTAATCAAAGACAATATAATCATAAAATCCAATTATTAAAAACGAAATTGGTGAAATAGTAACATAAATCTGTAATATGCTGGTTTAAAAAAAGGCTGAGCCAAGAGGTGTAAGAGACCCATAAAAGTAGACCAAGTCTTCGAGTAATTATTATCTGAAAAATTATTTCAAATTTTCAACAATTTAATATTTAAATGATTTTGATAGCATTTTGGTAATGCATGGACGGATGCTATTTGTTATGAATATTTCTAAAATTAACAATAATTTATGATTTTGATATAATTTATTGTGCTATAAAATCCAATTCTACAATTCTAACATTTTCAAAATCAAGACAATATATATCACAGCTAACGAAAAAATTATATACCAATACTTTTTTCATTATCATAAATACACACACAAAGATTTTATTTTCTATTTATATTTTTTAACCGTCACCGTAAAATTCCCGAGACAACATTACATTATCTTAATTAATTACCCACCTCCCCTCCCTTCTTCCCCATAGTATATATTTACAGAGTAAATTACTAAATAATCACTTGATTTTTACTACGAATCGATAGCTTCAGATTTCGTCGGACCAGTCGCCGGGATCGGACTCGTAGAACAATCCGTCGACGATGTTGTCGATGAGCGAATCTATGAAGCTGTTGCATCCGACGGTGAAGATCCGCCCCACTCTGCTGCGGTTGCTCGAGAACCACGCGAAGACGGCGGCGCTGACCACCGCCGCCACGCATACCCCGCCGGCTTCCTCGATCCCGACCAGATCCAGCTTCCTGAACACCGAGTTCCCCGTCACCACCTCCACTCCGATCGTCGCCGCAAATACAATCTTCAAAAAAAAAAAAAAAAAAGGAAATTAAATTAAATAAATATTTAGAAATGATTAACGATTTTTTTTTTTTTAATTTAAAATTTATGAATTCGATTTAGAGATTGATTACCATGGCGAGGCGGCCGGAGATGATCTCGAAATCGTGGCTTTTCTTCGAGCTCTCGACGTAATCGGAAAGAATCTCGAAGAATCGCGACACCTCGTTCTCCCTGCCGATCCTGATTACGCCGCCGCGGTCGGCGGCGTAAGACCGCAGCGTGCAGACCCTAGGCTGGAGTACGATCTTCGCGCCGCCGCTCTCCGGCGGCGGCTCGGCGACCTTCAGCCTCTGGGGAGCTGGCTCCGGCGCCGGTTTCTCGGGGGCGAGGCGGCAGAAGATCGGCCGCGCCGCTGCAAGGGCCATTGGAATCTCGGGTAAGATCCGGTTACTGTGTGTGTGTGAGAGAGTGTGTGTTTTCGGAAGAATTTAGGTATCTTAAGGGAGTGTTTGGGTGGAGGTTGAAGAGTCCACGTCGATGGAAAAGGTTGTCAGGTAGGGAGGCGGAGGCGGTGATTGGTGGTGGTGGGCTGTGGCGGAGCTGACGTGGACCTTCACTCGCCCGCTAACGTTGTTGTCGTTTTCCTTTTTCTCTTTTTTTTTTTCTTTTTCGAAATTGAAGTATAGAAGATTTTTCTATTTTTACTAACGTTGTTGTCATCGTTGTTTAGTCTCTATTCATTTTTTGTTTAGAGATGTTCTTATCCATAGCTTAAACTTTCGTGTTTCTCTAATTCTATGATTATTAAATACGTTATGGAATTGGATGCTAATTGTGGATTGTGGAATAGCTCGAATTGCTTTAATAGCTCGAACCTAATATATCTAGGCCAGAAATATTGCTATTTACGACGGATTTTTCCGCCACGAATGAGGCATAATTTGTTGGCGTTCTAAATCTGTTGTTGAACGTTGACGGAATGCTTTTAACATCAAGACAGGCGTCGGCAAGCTTGATCGTCAATAAATAAATCCGTCAGCAATTTGGTTGTGGATCATTGATGGAATTTCCAAGCCAATTGCTTTTTTTTATTTGATCAGATTGGTTGCGGAATGCTGACAAATTAGTTAAAGTACTATAAATCGGCGGCGGAATATAGTCCATTTGTAATCTGCATCAAAAAATTCGTCGGGAATCCGCCACTGATCAATGTGCGTCTATTCTAGTATTTTTTTTCTGTCGGCGATGAACAATTTTCTTATAGAGGTTGTGCAATGATTAAAAGAAGTTGATAAAGCAAAATTTCAAAGGTATATATTGTAAAGAATATGAATATCTCTTGAAATAATGTGATTAACAAAAATAAACATATAATATTGGCTCTAAAATTAGTAAAAAAAAAAATACGTATAGTACATTTTTTTGAAAAAGTTGGCCCAATTAGCATCGGTTGGCCGAACTTGGCCAAAATGGGCCAAATCACTCTAAAAATAATTAATTTCACAATGGGCCAAACTACATGCATGCATACAAACTACAAAGTGATAAAATTCTCTATGTAATGGAGAAAATAAAAAGCTACTCCCTCCGTCTCATCCTATATTATCCATCTTTTATTTATTTGCGAGGTCTATTTTAATAAAAGAAGTCATTTGGTATGTTGAATTTATCAAAAGTGAGACCTCCACATTTAATTAAAGATAAAATAGCAAGAAGAAGGGAAAAGAAAATATATTCAAAATGTGTAGCATTATGAACAATAGCCCTAGGAATAACAAACTAGATATTCTCTCAAGATTAATAACTAATCAAATCGAATGATCCCATCCATTATACGTTCTCTTTTCCCCAAACCCCTTCCCATCCAACCCATGATCATATCTCCCAATAGTTCCAATCGTACCAATAGTGCCAAACGAAACGCGACTATGTCACATTACACGAAAAAACGTGCCTTTTCTCTCTCTCTCATCCCAACCTCACGAAGAAAACACTGAGCTCGGGCCCCGTGTTCCCATCGGGGCTCACCATGTAGAGGGTCTCTGAGTCCTTGGACCCCACGACCCGATCGAAGTGGGCCCGCATGTAGGCCATCTCTCCATCGGGCCCCTCGGCCTCTGAGCGGCCGGGGAGGACCCCGGCCCCCATGGAGACGGCCCGGAGGACCTCCATCACCTGGAGATCCTCCTCGGTCGCCTCCCGCTTCACCGCGTACCCCGTCTTCTTCCCGTTGCAGAACATCATCCACAGCGGCTCCTCCAGCAGCTCCGGCGCCGGCGGCCGCTTCTCGCACTCGAGGGCGATCCGCACCATCCCCACCCCCATCTCCTTCTGCAGCACGTGTGTCTGCATGGCCAGCTCCACCACCGCCGTCGGCAGCGTCCGCGAGTTCTCCTGGATCGAGAAGCTCACGCGCCCCTTCCGGTAGCCGAAGAGCGTGCCGGTGACGCGGCTGCCGCCGGAGATCCGTATGTCCGGCAGGCCGCCGCCGCCGGGGAGCGCCGGGAAGCGGCAGGTGGGGGCGATGATGGGGAACGATCGGAACACGTTGCGGAAGACGCGGAGGACCCGCCCTTGCTTGTTCTTCTTCTTCCCGGATGGCTGCACGAGGGTGAGCGCCGTCGCCGGAGGCGGCAGCGGCGGCGGCGAAGGAGCGGTGGTTGTTGCCGTGGGGTCTTCCATGCATCACCGGATCAGCAATGTGATGGTGATGGCGACCGTTCCATGTGAGATAGGGTTGATTCTTATTGATTTTCTTGAGAGAGAGAGAGAGAGGACGGAGCTGGCGGTTTCCGACGAGATGAAAATCAGGCGGCGGCGGACGGCGGAGGTTGGGGGTTGATGGAGAATGTTGTGGTGGAGGTTGAGAAAAGTTGGGACAATTAATGAAAGTGAAATTTCGTTCAAGAAGTTGTGTTTTATCTTTGATAATTTGGACCATGCAAGATATTTCCTTCTAAGTTTATAATAATATACATATGAAAATACGTAATTACGTGTCAAGTTATGAAGCTATACACGTAGCGAAAGAAAATGAAATGCCGTTTGTAATGGAGGGAACCAACTAGATTTTGGGAGTCCTCCATTGTATTCGGATCATGAATATACTACGGATAGACTATAGTACTATAATTATATATGATTTGAAATATTCATGAATAAAATGTATTTTCATGGTTGAAAGTAATCACATTAAATGCCCAATTTTTGATAATGCCTTTTCGATATTATGAGGATCTCCATTGCATTTCTAGCAAATTATATCTTATTTTTATAATCTATTGCATGATGCATCGAGAGATGATTGTCACGTGTTAAAACTATTTTTAAAATTAGTAATAATAAAAAAATCATTAATAAATAGTTGATTTAAAAATTATTTTTAACATATAATGATCGTCCGTGGATGCAATACGAAATGCAACTGCTAATCGATTCGCATTTCTAGACTATAATAACCTCTCTATAATTTGTAACATCCACTCATTAATTAGCATATTATGCTCAATTAAGTAAAATTTCAACTCTTAATTAAAATTTTATTTTTATAGTAAGAAGATTTTTCTTCTTGGTTCCAAAGGTATTGGGTAATAATAGTAAAAATCCCCTCAAAATATGTTGGAAACTTGAATCTAGCTAGTTGATTTAGGTAAATTGTATGATAATCCTCAAATTATAAGTATTTTAAATTCCAGTTAGTGCATAAGAAATTCTCTTTACAATATATCTACTTCATGTGATTTATTAAAAAATTTCATTTAGGTAAGTAAGATTTTCAACAATTACATACTAGTATATGATATAAGCAAGATTTATTAAAAATAAAAACAAATAAATTAAAAATAAAAATAAATGACTGTTCAGCATAAAGTTTTTAAGTACAATCTTGAAAAAGAAAAGTAGGAAAAAGTGGACCTAATTGATAATAAGAACAAATATAGGGGTGCAGGAGCTATTTTCACTTTTGTATCGAAGTTAACGGCCCTTTTTCTTTTCCCCACAGACAGTTTTGCCACTCGTCTTCTTCTGCCCTTCAACTCACCAACCGTTTCTCTCTCTACATTTTTCTTGATCAAATCCATTTCTCTCTCTCTCTCTTGATTGTGTGCAGAAGCTAAAGATTTCTTCTTGGGGTAGTTTTAGCAGAGGAAATGGTGGATTTTGGGGAGGAGTTGATAATCGAGAGCTATAAAGTTCCATGGCTGATTTGGATCCAACTTCTTGTTATGATTCTTCTCGTTCTTCTCCTCTTTTCTGGGTTCGCCGTCTTTGCTTACGAGGCCTCTGCTAGCTGCTCCGCCGCCGCCGCCGCGCCGTCAGCTGGCGGCGAGGCTGCCCCTTCGGCCTACCTCAACAACTCCACCTCCCCAAATGGAATCATAACGGTTGGTTTATTTTTGTTTTTTAGTTAATTTGACATTTCCATTATTGGGAAATAGCATTGAAATGGGGTTGAAAAATCTCAAGAAAACTTGACCTTTCTCTCTCTCTCTCTAGAAATGAACATTGTGGAGTAAAGAATATTTTTGGGAACTTTATTTTGTCATTGCTTGTTGCTTTGAAGATTAAATTGCTTGTGCTATACAGTTTCTTGATTCTTCATTTTGATTTTTGACCCTTTTTTTTTTTTCTTGATCAAGGGCATGATTTTATTCTGTTATTCCTTACGTAGTGTCCTACGTTAGAGAAGGTAGAAAAAAGATTGAAATTTTATCCAAGATATTGAATGGAAAATAATAATTAGAGTGTCCCTACATTTGATTTTGAGAATGCTTCAACCTCCCGCAAAACTATTACATTCTGACCTTTTTCTCTTTTGTCTAAGCTTTAAGAAAAAAAGGTTCAAGAGTTTTAGTCTTTGAGAGAGAGAGAGAGATCCTTAAAAATAGAGTTTTAATCTATGATGATTTTATTTCAACTAGTTAAGGCAGAGTCTCGTTTTATCCTTGCCTAATTTGTAGGCTTATGCTCTAATCTTAGGAAACTAGAAGTAAATAAAAAGTAGGTGGACCATGTTACTTGAAATTGAATCCCTATCTATGAGCTCATGTCTAACTTCTTGTTCTTGCAGGTGGAAGAGGAGAGCGGTGGAGGCGATGCAGAAAACAGCGGAGAATCGAGTAGAGAAGAAGAAGACGAGTCGTCTCTAAAGGACACCTTGTTTTTCAGCATTTTCCAGAATTCGAACCACCCTTGCAACTATTTTGGGCTGGCGAAACAAGCATTCTTCAAGTGTTTTGGCTTAGATTCTAGCTCAAGAAGTAGAGAACACGAGAAACGTGATTGACTCGAGTTTGGGATGACGGCCTATTCCTCATTGCAAACAAATGCAAACAAATGCAAACAAGATCAATGCAAAGAGAGAATGATAGACTAGTGAGCTTCTGTTCAATATTCTGTGTTTGTACTTTATGCATTGTCGAGCGATGCTTGATTTCCAAGTCTTTTCGCAATTCAAGCCACGATTATGGCATTTTCGCATCGTTCATAACTACTTGCACATCTATCTTTGCAAATCTTATTAGCAAGAAATGAATCCGAAGCAAGAAATCGCATAACAGAAACAAAGACAGTAAACATCAAGGAAATTCAGTAGCAACCTCTTAGAAAATACGAACTTGTGTTTTCCGGCTCCTGATTAGGAGTAAAATCGACTCATACAATCAAACTCTACCTAGCATTTCCTAAGAGAATTGCATCAAAAATTCATATATGATATATCCAAAACCAGAGTATGTACAAACATAAATTGGCCTCAAATTTATCCTAGGATATGAAACCAGAACCTAGCTCATGCCTTTGATCGAGAAGAGAAGTAGTTAAGGAGCATTTTGGAGTACCGAGTTAGAGCAAAAAGCATCTGAAATATTCCGCGACTTTTAACAATGCCTTCCCTCATGCCTCGTGCAGTTCTAGCCAGAACCGGCTCAGTTATTCGAGCTTCCATTGGTGCGACCCCCTGCAAAGATACTATTTAAGTAAAGATTAAGCGAAATCCATCACTTCCAACTGATGTGGAGAAGAAAAAAAGTCTGTGACTATATGTCAACCTATTGGTTTCATGTTCGTCAAACGTCTCAATCTTTCTTCTGCCAAACGAACAGCTCGAGTCGAGCTTCTAACTCCTTGTGTTATTTCTTGACTGCAAACGAACGAAAGGATACGAGTCCATGAGCAAGATAACGCATAAACATTCAGTATTTCAAGATGATCTAAAGTTGAAAGTACCGACCCTAGATCGCTGAGCTCCATTGTCAAGTCACTGATTTCCATCCCGGATAATCGAACAGCAGCCATCGTATCGGGTAGCTCTTCCCTCGTAGTATCCATCAGCTTCTCTAGCGATTCTGCAGCTCTCTTGAAGGCCTTCAATAAAGCTTATAACCATTAATCATCATAAAGCAAATGCGGTAAACAGAGGATTATAGCATGTGATCCAATCCAAATAGTTGCATTTTTCAACCATTGCTTGAAAATTACTACTTGAATCCAATACATCATCTGAGAATTGCAACTAGTCATTTCAAAATGAGTTGTTCATCAACACAAACTTTAATCATAAGGAGTTGAATTTACAAGATAATGATGATTGGAAAATCACAAACCAGAAGGGCTGGAATTGCAGCACAGAAAAGCCATGTTGCAGAAACTGCTGCCTGTAAATGGATACCAAATCAGTGCTAATTGCATCGTAAGATTCTACTAGAGAGAGAAATTCAGTAAATCAGATTAGCTGAGCAATGCAGCAAGCAATCTCCAAATCAAATGCAATGAATCATGAGCAGTGTAACTTAATTGCAACGAATCGTGTAACCTAAATTCAATTAGGAATCTATCCAAATCAAATACAGCTGAGAGAGAGAGAGAGAGTACGGCGCAGGCGGTGAAACTGAGGAATTGAATGTGGCGGTGAGAGAGGGCCCACTGAGAGGGGGATCCGACGGTGGAGGTGAGTTGAGAGGAAACGGAGTGCTCCGGCGACGAATTCTCGACGGAGAGAAGAGTGTAAGAGGCGAAACGGCGGGGGCCGGGTGGCCGGAGGCTCAACCGGCGAGGAGAAGCTACCACGCCGCCACTCCCGCCGCAGTTAGAACGGAGCGCCGCCGGATTCGAGGCCTGCAACCTCAACGCATTCAACATCTCCGACCAACACAAATTATAGTTCCGATTACTATATATATAAGCTTCGTTTCCGTTCTCGCAAACTCCGAACACACTCAGTTTCGAACAGATGTCATGTCACATAACACAGATTCTAATATAATTAATACTTACATATATAATTCTACTATTAGTAATAAAATGAATAATTTCACTTTACATATAATAATAGGAGTAATACTTTTTGGTGAGAAAGTAAGAATTTTCAATCGAAATACATAACTTTATACAGAAACGCAGCATACTTAATATACTGACAGCGGCAGACGTGTTGGTATAACATCAACAATTTTTCCATTTAGATTTTACTTTTTTTAGGAAATTTTCTTTTTTTATTTTTTTTATTTATATAGTTGATTTTTAAGATATACATTTATAACAATTTTATCAAGAAATGCTTCAATAAAGAGTGCTAGTAAAATAGCACTACTACTAAACAGATGTAAATGGACTACCAATCATAAATTAGATTTGTAAATAAACCTTTTAATATAATAATAAGCAGAAAGAGAGACAATAGTTGGAAATATTTCCGTGAACAGAATTGCATTTCCATCCCTCATTATTTACAAAATAATGGCTTCCACCCTCATCTTTGGCTACAAAAATTTCAAATCCTGATGTTCCCACATGTTTTATTGCACATATGCATACCCACATTATATACACTAAATATATAGCAAAACCTACCAAAATAAAGAACCTGATAATATAATAAAACCTTTTCCCACTTTCCTGTGTGTTTCCCCATTCAATTCAATTTACTTCTGAGGTATCCATTCTATAATATCGACTAATAATCTAAGTAGCCTCCCTTCATTCGGCACCGGTGCCATGTTTGGTAACTTCCACGACGGTTGCGTTGCAGAAGAAGCATCTCTGGCAGTTGAGAAGGTGTCTGGATATGCAGCTATAGCATGACACGTGGGCACATGGCGAGAAACGAGCATCTGCTTGATTCGTGTAGCATATGCAGCAGCAGCTGCCGTTGTCCGTTTCTGGCTCTTCTCCGTGTATCCTCCTCTCAACTGCTTGCAGCTCCGTCTGACAGATCAAGAGGCTCGAGAATTTCTCGAGTTTTGTTAGTTGGTCAGTGTAATCATCCCCCTTGATCGAGCCAACCTGGTAGATTCGTAGAAAGAAGAAGTGTCAGGAATCGATGATCGAGTAGAATAGTTTGGGGACGCGCAAAATGTATACAATAAGACTATTTAACGACTTAGATGTTACAACAAGTTCAATCGACATCAAAGTACGTGGTAGATTAGCCTATATTATTTTGGAGATGAATGAACGGATAGTAGAGATGCTGACCCAATTGTACTCGAGGAGATACTGAAATCCGTAGAGGATAGTCTCTGCGCAGTCCATGCTAGCAAAGATTGCAACAATATCATTCTGGTTCTCGTTGTCTGTCAACTCTCTACTAACATCGAGTAAATTTAGAATGATTCCAGCGAGTGGTGCTAAAATCATGCCACTGTTGAGCTTTTCAGAAGACTGCCCTGGTCTTCTAAGCGATCTGCAGAAAATTGGTCGACTAGATCAGATGAGAGGGTACATTAAACATTTAAACTATGCAGCAACATGTTATTCTTATATTCACGAGCCAACTACGTCAAAATTCAATGAATGAAATGACAGCAAGAGCATGTTCACAAAATATGAATTGAAAAGGTTGAGGCTCTGCAATTTATAAAATCTGGGTGAAGAAATCAGACAGCCATCGCATACTCAGCGCTAGGATGAAGAGAGAGAGAAGATTAAATAAACCCCTACTTACTGGTCTAAAACTTCTGGATCGATTGCTCCGATTAAGTGTGTTAATGTGAAGACAATCAATTCAGCCAGCCTTCTTAAGTTAGTATCCATTCCAGACACAAAAGCTTGAGGTATTTCTCGAGTACAAAACTCTAATACTCTCGCAAGGTTGCAGGAAAGATCAAATATTACGCTACATTTTCTTTGCTGGAACTCCATCAGCTGAAAATGATGCAAAATCAATTTCAATGAACCACATGAGGAAGAATTTATGATGCTTCCTCACAAAAGGAAAAAACATAGCAGACCTTGTAATTTTCTTGCATTTCTCGTATAGACACTGAGAATTCGGTCATGGCCCAACTTAGAGTATTAAACAAACGATTGAGAAAAGCTGAGAATAAGTCGTCATCACTGATGCAAGCTTCCCGCAGCAATGTCTTCATGATTTGAAAAGAAAGAAAAAGTAACTCAATAATACAAAAGGTTGAAGCAATAGGCAGGCATTGAATTGGCTACAATTACAAATCAAAAGTTAGTTGTCACCTGAAATAGTACTGACGAGGATGATGATTCTCCACGTTTTGAAAACCCAAAACCAGAACTCTTGCATAATCTAAGAAGTATATTGGTTACTGGAATCCAAGATCTATTATCGAATGCAGACAATAAAGCTTTTGGCATCCTCTGCCTAGCAGCTTCATTGCATTCAAAATCAGCCAAAAACTCCCTCTCCTGCACCAACACAGATATAGACTGGAGAAGAAGATCCCTTAGCTCCGCGCTAGATATTCTTGGATCATTGAAGTGGCAAACAACAAAAGTGACCTGATTTATGCAAAAATATATATATATATATTATTCTCTAAGGTAAATTACCCTGAAATTAGCAAAAGCGGAATACCTATTGGGGTATGTAAGGAAATCAATATTAGGAACACAAAAATATCTGAAATTTGGTCTACTCTCCCCAATCATTATTCCTATTTCTAGCATAATTTTGTGCTAGTCTAGTTCTGTCTTCCCACTTTCAATGCACTTAATGAGAAGAATACAAATGGAAGACACTCAACAAAAATAAGAGCTTCATGGTATATTTTTTAAACAAGTATACAATCCATACCCTGTGGGTATAGAACCAGAGGCAATCTAAACTCCTCAGAACCTCTTTTTCCCCTCAGCACCACCCCTAGTCCCCCCAATGAAAACAGAAAAGAAAGATAATAAACAAATGAATTGCACGTTGAGCAGTTTGAAATCGATAAATTATGAGGAAAACTATTAGTGATTCTAGAGAAAAATATGTGTAGATAAGTTCAAGGCTTCAAGTAGTGCATGAAATCATCAGTTACCGATTCAAATTCCAGTTTCAACATGTAGCAACCACTACGGAGGTAATGCAGCATTCTATGAAGTCAAACTGAATACTAACACAAGATAAATGTCAAATTTAAAAGAAAGCGGAGTTATGACATACAAAAGACGCAAGCCCTTGCTTGATAAAAATTGCAGCTGGGACAAATGGAGGATCGCTCTTCCGCAGCACATGAAAGCAATCAACCTGCCAGGTACAACAAAATGACATTAACAAAACAAACTCAATAAGTTTTTGACGGAAAAAGAGAGTTTCTTATTTATATTAAACACATCTAGAGGTTTCTAATATTTTAGACCTCTTGATGTCGTGATAGTTGATAATTATTTTGGGTAAGTTTGTCAAAGCTCCGAAGATGTATATATGATAACATTGTTCTCTCCCACAATATATATAGATAACAGATCTCCGACTCATAATAGAAGCCTTAGACTGGTTACGTAAATGAAATTGAGAAAAGAATGTAAACTACCAACAGAAAGATGAATAGATGTCCGTGAAAAGAGGGGAGCAATACCAGGGTTTCCAAATAAAATTCAGGAATATAGATGAAGATTGAGTCCTCTTTACTAAGAATTAGAAGTAATTGCACAATCCACATGCACGTTGCATACATCCCCCTCTGCTTCCAACGAGAGAAGAGCGAAAGACGATACCTGTTAAATAAGATCAGAATTGCATGTTTAGTATAACTTGAATACTGGACACGGCAGGAATAAAAGTAATGCAACAAGAAAGAAATATTTCCCAACAAGTGTTTCAGTGACTTATTAATGGGAATGTGGAAACAGCTACATGTGAAACAGTTTAATGTACAGTAAAAAATACTGTGCAGAAAAGTATAATATCACAACTGCATAGCATACACCTGCATCCAGAAAAGCAGTATATCTTTAATAAAGTAAACACAATCAAAGATCGAGCCTCCAGCAAGAAAAGGCAAGAGAATCTTTAGCTATCCATGACGTCTAAGTGCATGAGAAAAAGATATATTTCACGAGAAAAGAGTCATAAAAAGAAAGCAAAACAAGAACTAATAGGCTATAATATCTACTGCCACTCAAGAATGAAACAGTACCAGGCACAATGTCTGACACAGTCCATAGCCTCTTCACGGTAAACACTACGAGCTTCCCTCAAACGCTTGACTTGATCCCCATAAATGCTCTCTCTGAGTTGTCTATCCGACTCCTCCAAGAGAGAAATATATTGCGATTGACGGGACATGAAAGAGGATACCTAATGTACGGAAAGTTGAGTAAAAATTCCTGGTAGTCTTTCTTACAGGTGTAAAATACGTGATATATTTAAGCAATTTAAAATCGTGATCCATCTGCTGTATCATATCCTTACTACCATGAGGAGGAAAGGACAAATAGCAGACATTTAAATATAACCGCATTCACAACCAGGCATTCTAATCATAATCTAGGTTCATTACTTGGGGAAGTTGATCAAAAACTTTCTAATTCGTAAACAACTCAGATTTGCCAGGCCCCTAAGCTGAAGGAGGGGGGAGGGTAGTGGCAAAAACATATTGATGCTGACCTGTTTAAAATTTGGTGCAAGGCCCAAGTGATACAGCAAAAGCATAGCATCCAAAAGCTCCTCCTCTTTCAAAGTAGCTGAAGACATTGAGCTCGTGCTAGGTAATATCCTCAATTGTTGCATAGGTCGAAAAGCAAACTCGGGATCAGAGTGGTCACTGGTGCTGGGTTTATCAGCTATCTCATCATTAAGATTGCTTGCACTACATTCAGCTGTAACATGAGCAGATCTGTCAGGAATAGAGGAGCAACTTCCACGACAACCTTTCGCCAAATATCGTAAAGGATATTTAGAGAATTTTGATAGATCAGCATCATAACTAGAACAACAACAAGGCTTCTGTCTGCTCAAATGTGTAACTCTGGTTTCATCATCATCCATGCACCCTTCTTCCCACCTAATAGTTTTGTCTTCCTCATCAACATTTACAGGATTGCACTTTGACAGATGATCATATGATCCTCCAAGCCTTGGTATATCAAGCCGATGAGAATCATTCTTCAAAAACAGGCCAGCAGGAAAACTTTGCTCGCCGCCCCTGTGAAGAAAACCCACATGAGCTCCAGAATCAGTGCCAGATCCCTTAATCCAGCCATAGATGTCCCTTTCAGCAAAACCTTCTGACAGAAAATGGAGGATGATGGTAAACAAAGAAACAAGGACCGAGTTGTTTGAAACTCCAGCAGGTGGCATGTTACGGTCTGCACCCCTGTTCTTCAGTAAAATATTTTGTAAGAATGTCCTAAAAACTGAGCCAGGCAACTGCAGGGGTGTTACAGGTGGTATGAATTGCATAACCAAACGACAGAGATCCCTTTGCTTCTCCTCAATCTGAAGAATCGTTAGCCATGCCAAAAACATAATAAGTTAATCAGAGTCATTTTAAGTAACTTGAATTAAGAATAAAGCAAGACTTCATAACCATCATTATAAGTTCATCCAACAAAAATAAAAATTTCAAAGTTAAAAGATAGGAACTGAATAAGATAAGAGTGACAAGATTCTATCAACAATTCATGATCCAATGGAATCTAGATACAAAGACTTAGTTCCCATTCAAGACTTTTTCCCCTTGTTACGGTTAGGCTTTCACAAATTTTGCAGTTACATATCACAAGAAACCCCGTCTTAAAAAGCAAATACAAGTACAGTATTTAAGCAAATCATTAGAGGAACTTGCCAATATGCAAAAAGGCATACCAAATTTACTGCTTCAGATAAAGCCGTAGTTGTCAGTGCCATACTATTCTCATTAGATAAATCCTCACATGAGCCAGGCCACCAAACAGAAGGTATGAGACATTGGAGATCCTGTTTGTTTGGGTCTTTCCTTGAAAGTAGCCCCTCAAACAAGAATTCAAAATCTGAAGACATCCACCACAGGGTCATTAGATCTTCTCTCCTCAGTAAGTGACAAGCCAGAGCAAGATAACTGTATGACCCAGAATAAGGGCATTCTGTCAGAACCAAGGATGCTGTTTTACATCCTGATGAAATTGCCTCAAATACATGATTGAACAGTAGTTTTGACATATTTAATCCAAGAATGGAATCAAGGACTCTATCCAAATTCAAATAGTCATGCGGTGGATGTACTCTGAAGACATCCATCAAAAACGACATGAAAGGACCACGTCCAATATACTCTGCACTGCCACTTTCAGAATTTAAAACAGAGAGGAACTCTTCGCAGATTCCCTGGGAGACAGGCCGCCACAATTCTTCGAATGGAGCAAACCGCTTCAGTCTGCTGAGCTTCTCGACAGTTCTGCTGTCTGCCTTCTCCACACACTGTAGTTGCAAAAGCCGCAAAAAGCAGTCTAAGAGATTAGTTGCGAGAGCTTCTAAAGATGGAGGAGCTTGAATTGGAAGAAATCCTTTGACTGGATGCTTGAAAGGAACTCCCCCAAAATTTAACTCACAACGTTCACCTTGAGATAGAGAAATGGCAGGATGGTAACCCAATCCAGGCACCATCTTTCGAATTCCACAAAATGCAACCCCAAGTGAGACGCCATTCCTGTAAAACAAAATCTCATCAGAATCCAGATCTATACAGCACCCAATCACGTCACCAACAACCCATGATTGCCCATAAGCCTCAACTTCTTTATTCCATTTCCTGACCCGTTTCCCATCATATGCATAAGAATCATCTGCATCCCCAACACCCTTATGATCAGTGAAGGGACAAACAACAGTAGCCCAACCAATCTGCTGTACACCAGAAGTTTCGAGAGTAACTTCATACATCCACTTTCCTTTCCAAACACATGCATTGGCCCTCGCGCTGCTAAACAAAGCATGACTCTCCACAAGCAATGGCTTTTTCACAATTCGAATGTCACCACAAATGCTACCCTCGTCAAGCTCAACAATCCTGAGTTGCGAATCTTCATAACTTGTAGATACCCCATCATTATTTCTAGTAACAGCAGTTCTTAATTCTGGATGGTGCTTATAGAATTCATTCTTTATTATCGAACGAACAGCCTTAATATCAACTGGGGTAGTCAATTGATCAACTGTCCTGTAAGGGAGACCAAATATATGTTCGAGAGTCCGCTCCACAGATTGATCACCAAAACCCTCACAGTATGAAACTAGATGGGATTTTCCAGAACCCTCTCTCTTATCTCCATCATTCAGTACAACTGCTAATCCTGAAGAAAACCCACCAAGACGTAGGCCTTCATCAGCCATTGCCAACTAGTAGCAGGCTATACAAGCTCAATTCAGGCCCAATCACACAACTCTACTAGATATCAGAACCACAGAATATTCCCACAACAAACTTGACTACAGTAATCAACTCCCTCTCCAAACCTGGAAAACAACATCCATGGCAAATTATCACTCTCTAGAATCACAGCACCCATCCCTTCAACAATTAATAACTAGAACCCAACACTATAAAAGGAAAATCGGAAGAAGTTCAGTTGATATAACAGGACAGTCCATTTAATCCAATACCAAGCTGCCTAACCGCTTTAAAGCAGAAAATCCAATTAAGGCAATAATTAACAGAATACCAAACTCTGAACCAAATCAAACACTTCCCCAAACCCAATTGCTCACACTATCGGCAAAATAACCACAAAAATACCAAAAATTCAAACCGTGTGCATAATTACTCATACCAATTATAAAGCATCATGCTATATCAATATATAAATTGAGCTACGAACCACTTACAGGTGTTGTATCGGCGAATTTACATATGTGAAAAAAGAAAAAAAGAAAAATAGAAGCTCTGAGAAAATTAGGACGGTTTCCTTATGCTAGCACGAATCTTCCACCCTGGAACAAAAAAGGCGGCTGCTGAATACTAGGGTTCTGGACGGACGCCATTACTAGAATAGAAACCAAGGAAAAGGACAGAGGGAGAAACGAAGCTAGATTGAGGGAGAGAGAGAGAGATGAAGGGTTGAATTTTAATTTTAATTTTAAATTAATAATATTTGGGGGATTTTTCGTTTTCCTCCTTTATTTTCCTGTTCGCAAGAATTTGGGAAAGAGAAATCGGAAATCAAATTTGATTATAAGAAAACGATTTTCACGGGATTCGGGTCGTTATCCTCTCCGGTTCTGTTTGCCTGCTATTCCTTACAATTCTTGAAATGTTCACTACTTTTATGTTTATTTACTCGCGTTTTTCTTTGAGAAAAAAAAATCATTGAATTCTAGGTTTAATGAACTAGTATTTTCTTATATTAATATGTCTATTTCAGAAGGAATATATATTAATATGTAAAAGTTGCAAATTTAATACTCCCTCCATTTCGTCTATATTGACACCTTTCTTTTTGGCTTTTCTAACACGTTTTTCCACGCTTCTCGATGATGGGTTTTAAAACGAATTTTTGAAGAATTCTTTCTTTTACGGTAGTAGGGAGTAAAAGTTAAAAAGAGATAAGTATGTACGCGAAGTACTCTAGACAGATTACAAATGAAGTTAAGGTCTTACAAATTTAACTTGAGATCGAGAGTCTAATCTCTATATAAGGAATTAGATAGAAAATCGAAGCTCGTCAAACACCAACTCTACAATCGTCTCATTTTTTTTGGGGGGGGGGGGGTTATAATGATAATCTTCTTAATTATAAGATTATCAATAAGGTTAGAGTACCCAAAAAAAAGTACTAAAGGATGAAATGTATGATATCTATCCACTATCAAATTCACGAATAGCCCTACAAATTTTTCTTTATCATAAAAAGAAATCCAAATTTAGTAAATCACGTGTTTAGTTGTGAAGTATAAATAAACACGCTTCATTAAATAATAAGTTCCCCACAAAATACACTAAATCTAAATGCTACAACCATTTAATGTTCATTATTCGAAAAACGGGTTTTCCAAATGAAAGAGGGCAAAACGCGATTTCAGCTACATAAATGGAGGGAAGCAACCGGAGGGAAACTCCGTCATGGCAAGGCAATTCTTTTTCGCGCGTGATTGCTGACGGCACACGAGTGGGCTGACACGTGTTGACGAAGCGTGTGGCTGCGGCCTGCGGAAATTGGCTGAAGGATAATCGGGTCGGATCTTCGGAAAACGGGCCAATTTGGATTACTTGCTTTTTTGGGATAAGCGGTTTCTCAGCCATCAAAGGATCCGAATCCGATTCCCTACCCACTAAATATATGCATGTGAATTTATCAGATTTTTTTTTTTAAATAATAATTTTGTCAGACTTTTTTTTCTAATAAAATAATTTGTCAGACTTAAGTCGAGGTAGAGAATTATATTGTCCCACCGCCATTAAATGATAAGTAATTTTCCTCCACGATTATTGATAAAGATAATTAAAATCGATATTAGGGTGTAGAATATACCTATGACATCTTAATATCTTGTTTTTGTAAAAACTAGTACGTCGACCCGCACGATATGCGGGTGTGACACTTTAAATATTATACGTATTTTATAAAGTGTAATAAATGATCGATTTTATTTTCATAGATAATTAATGAACGTCAATAAGGAATAAATCGAGCACGAAAGTAAAAGGAACACAAGGAATTACGTGGTTCGATCTATTAGAATAGATCTACGTCCACGGAGCAAGAGGATCTTTATTGCTAGTATGAGTATTGATTACAAGATTGTTCCCCCCTTTCTCATTCTATTCTAAACCTCTATTTATAGATACTCATATGGAGCTTGATCCTAATACAAAGTCTATTCCTATAAGGACTCTTTGACCTTATCTTCTTCTTATGGGTTGACATCCGAGCTTTTATATCTCTCTTGGAGCTTGAGTTGTAGTCGATGTAGGAGTCTTGGTTGCCTTGGTGAAAAAGTATCTCTTTCTTAGTTGGGTCGAGCTACGTAGGCCGAGCTTAACTGTCAGAGCTCAATTATATTGGGTCTGATGCTTGGGCCTAGGAGCTGGGTCGTATCCTATCACATCCCCCCTCCTAAAAAGATGTAGAAGCGAGGGTGTGACTTAGGGGAAATAGTTGAGGTAGGAGTAGTGTAGTATAAAGTACGTTGCCCCGTCGAAAAATAAATTCGACCAAGTCAAGTTCGGCTCGTCTCGTCAAAAGACGAGGTAAAAAAGAAATGTCTTGCCCGTCGAAAAATAAATTCGACTAAGTAGAGTTCGGCTCGTCCCCTCAAAAGACAAGGTAAAAAAGAAATGCCTTGCGCAGTCAAAAAATAAATTCGACGAAGTCGAGTTCAGCTCGTCCCGTCAAAGATGAAGTTAGGCTTTAGGTAGCTCGTCCTCGTCATAAGACGAGGTTAGACTTTAGGTAGCTCGTCCCCGTCATAAGACGGGGTTAAGCTTTAGGTAGCTCGTCCTCATCATAAGACGAGGTCTAGGCTTTAGATAGCTCGACCTCGTCATAAGACGAGGTTTAGGCTTTAGCTAGCTTGACCTCGTCATAAGACGAGGTTTAGGCTTTAGGTAGCTCGACCTCGTCATAAGAGGTTGGCTTTAGATTCCTTGTTTGTCGAGAAATATCGATAGGGGTGGTCCCCTTACGCGCGTTTGGATTTTATCCCAATTTGGGGGTTTCATTCATCCTTGAAAGGGTATTATATCATCCTCGAAAGGGTATTATATGCACAAAAAATAACAGAAAAATAATTTTTTTATTAATAGAAAAGAAACAAAAGAACCTGGATAGACGACGTAGATAGAGCCTCGTCTTTTTTGAACCTCTTGTGTGAGGGTTCGCTTGCTTGGGGACTTCGGACTTGATCTTGACGTGGTCCGAGCCTGGACTCTAAAGATCCACGTTGTAGCCTTTCGAAGGCACTACGTCGACTTTGGCCTCGGTCATTCCGATCCTCCTCTTTCTTCTGTCAGATGGCTCGGCCTTGTCAGCTTCGCGCTTTCTGTCAGCTTCGTCGGCTCTTACGAACCGATCTGCTATGCTCCATAATTGCCTCGCAGTACGAGGCTCATCCCTCACGATATCCTTGTATAGGACACCCTACTTCTATTTCTGGAAGTTCTTAGGAGTTCTTGAGTGTTTCTTGATTGTTTCTTTGAGAGTTCTTGAGTCTTTTCATCTTTGTTTCGACGGTTTGGTCGGCTAGGGATAAAACGGTCGCCAAATTTGACCCGTGACTCCGATTTTTCGCCATAATACCATTCCTGAAGCGGAACGGCGCTCCGCATCGAACACACGGCTTTGCCGTGATATATAGGTACGCCAAGCCAAATTCAGCCATTTACTGGTTCAAATCAGTCGTCGAACTTTTCCGGTTTTTGGGAATTTTTGCAGTTTTCGTCCAAGTAACTCATAATCTGCTATACTTGAGTATATTGGGTAGTATAGATTCAATTTCTAAGTTGTTTTAAGTAGGGTTACCGTGCTTATCCAGATCTTGAAGGAATCCTTCGGGGGTCGGATCTCTTACCGGTTCTTTCCCAGGTCAACGGCGTGTTGCCGGGTTCGGATCTTGCGCCTAGCTTGCCTCGTTCGTGGATTTCTACTCCCCGAACTGGTGGATTTGCTGTCGGACCTTATCCGGTTTGCTGAACCTCCTTTTCCTTGTTGGTAGCGACAACATCGGTTGATCGTGTTGGCCATCCTGTCATGACGACAGATTACCCATAAAACTTTGATCGAAAATCACAAATTTAGTTTCCCACAGACGGCGCCAGTGTTCGATCTTATTTTCGTAGGTAATTAATGAACACCAATAAGGAATAAATCGAGCACGAAAGTAAAAGGAACACAAGGAATTACGTGGTTCGATCTATTAGAATAGATCTACGTCCACGGAGCAAGAGTATGGATCTTTATTGCTAGTATGAGTATTGATTACAAGATTGTTCCCCCCTTTCTCATTCTATTCTAAACCCCTATTTATATAGTTTCCAACTAATGAGAAATCTTTTTACAATGAAGCATAATGTAGAAGGCTAGAATTTCTCTTTAAGGCTTATGGATATAGAAGTTGAAGCCTTATTGATAAACTAGAAGGTTGAGATCCGAAGATCTTGTGGGAGAGATGTAGGGTGGTTTCTACTTTGTTTGCTTGCTCTCTCTACCATTATTATCAATGTAGCTTGAACCTTCTATTTATAGTGAGGGATAGGAAATCTATCCGTTGGAAAGATAGATTGCGTGCACCTAACCACGTCCAATTCGAATCAAATCTTTTACTTTATAGTGCACAGTTCTAGGGGAGTAGTTGTTGACTTTTCATAACCTAGTCTTGTGCATTCGGCGATTGGACGGCTCACCGTACTTTTGAGCAATCTGAAGCGCACACGTGGTCTGGCAGTAACCTGCTTGTTGGACACTTTGGCTCAAGGGTAGTCTGCTTTGAAATTACAACTGAAGCGACTAAGTATGGAGATGCTGTGCGTTATGAAAGCGAGCTCCTTCACACTTAAACTAAGCGCGCTCTTCGAGCTGTTCAGTCGCTCTGCTTTCATGTGTCTTTTGTTGCAGACACTTTGTTCTGAAAGCACGCTTTGGTCTTGGAAAGCTCTTTAAACTGGAGCGCTCTCTGGCTTTCCTTCACGCATGCTTTGCATGCTTCTGACCTTAGAGACGCTTTGAACTTGGAAGCGTGCTCTGGTCCAGATAGCTGCTTTGATCTGGAAGCGTTCTCTGGCTTTCCTTTTGTCAATCGCTTTGGCGCTCTCACTTAGACACTCTAAAGTTACACTTCAAGTCTTCAACATATAGAACTCCTTAACATATGAGTTCTTCTAATACATTAAAATGTACATTGCGACTTTAGAGTTGGATCATCAAAGATAATACGAGAAATATTATATTCAAATTCGGATTTTTGGAATCAAATCGAAACACATCTTTTATTATCAACTTGATTCAAGTTCCCCCTTACATAATATCATAACAAAACTAACTACGTAAAAATAATTCATGCTTTATTGTTTTTCAATTAATTTCAAACATTCAAATACAGGTAATATAATAAATGGAATATATAGTTAGTGCAAAAAAAAAATGGAAATAATCAAATCTGTAGTACTCCCTCCATTTCGTCTAAATTGACACACTTCTTTTTGACTTTTCTGACACGTTTTCACGCTTCTCGATGATGGGTTTTAAAATGGATTTTTGAAGAATTCTTTCTTTTAACGTGTCAGAAAAGCCAAAAAGAAGTGTGTCAATTTAGACGAAATGGAAGGAGTACTACATATTATGTATCTCTCTTTAAATTAAGAAATAAAAAATTATAGAACAAAAAATACTATAAGTATTGATGATTTTTTAGAATAATAATGATGGGAATTAAAACACGAAAGTAGTGATAAACTAAAAACTTGGAATAAAAGAATAGAGTAATATTACAATGCCCACGGATGACGTGACAATGTTATAAATAAAAAAATTATTATAAACATATACCCTAAATATTATATCATACAAAAAAAAACTAAACTAAACCCTAATAAAAATAACTTAACCCTAAATAAAAAAACATATGGATATGGCACTGTCACGTCAGCAATTGACACATTAATTGTGCCCACAGGCCACCATGGATAGGCTGTAAAAGAATAATACAAATGCTTCCAATAAAATTTGCATGATTTTAATTTATACTTCGACAATATATCAAATGCAAATAATTCCATGTAAAAAACGAAAAAAGATATTTGAAAAAAATGATGAAAGGAAAAAAAAAAAACAAAACAAATGATAAAAATTAATAAAACCAACTAAAAAGATAAGGAACGAAAAATAAAATAAATTTGAGAGATGAGAGGGGAAAAGTAAAGAATTTAGTTTGAAGCTTTAAACTTTTACATCTTATCTTATTTATCTTAAATCTATTTCTTGCATATATAAATATACTTATCATATTAAAGTTCTTGAGATTATCTTCAATTTGATACGCATATTTAATATATCTATCATTAGCCAAACTACGTTTTTTGAAAGGAAAAAAAAAACTGAGAAGAAAAAAAAAAAAGAAAAGGAGCGAAATTGAAGACAATACCCAACAAAGTATTGGAGCGAAAATTTTGGAAGTCCAGCGAAATAAACGGAGTGATAGCTTTTTATTAACTGAATTTTAACTAGTGGCGGTAATATATTACCGTTAAAATTTTTATTTTAATATATATATAGATATAGATATAGAGAGAGATGATGTGCTAGTCCACCAATGGTGGTCAACTCCGTGGGCACCTTCGTCATTTTATCACTTTGGAATTACTTTGTTCGATTTTAACAATTATTTTATATTCTAATACCTTAGAAATTAATATAAAAATTATGAAATCAAAAAAATCAAAGCTCGATTTAATTTTTTTTATTTTTTAACTTAAAAAAGACTAATAAAACCAAACAAGCTTTATTTTTATATATTTTTTTTGATTTCATAATTTCTATATTAATTTTAAGGTATTAGAATATAAAATAATTGTTAAAATCGAACAAAGTAATTCCAAAGTGATAAAACGACGAAGGTGCCCACGGAATTGACCACCATTGGTGGACTAGCACATCATCTCTCTAGATATAATTAGATGAGATATGTAATGCAAAATTGCAAATCACAATTATGGAATATTTTAATTAATTAACCGACTAAATTTTTAGTATTCCACTCTATTGCAATATTTATAAATATTAGAGATAATTTAATACTTCTAACCAAATAAAACATAAATTATACTCATTTTGAAATACTATTTTGACTTTGTTAACAAGAATTATAGCCATCAATTTAATAAAACATAAATTATACATTTTTTGATTGTTTGGACAAAATTACCATTTGACTTTGACTTTATAGTCCGAACTATTGGAACAAAATACTACTAAATTGTTCCAATAGTTGGCTCTTTCTCTCTTTACGTTATTTTTTTTATTTCTCTTTCACAGTTTGTTATTTTATTTTCTTTCACAACTTGTAATTTTTTTCTTTTTCTCCCCCATTTCTCTTATGACTTTTTTTTTCATTCATCAAATTACCCGAAATTTAACGTTGAAATTTAATCGTCTAATAGTTCCAATAAAAATACTAAATTGTTACAATAATTCCAATAAAAAGTTGGAACTATTGGAACAATTAATATCAAATTGTTCCAATAGTTCCAACTTTAAGGCAGAAAAAATCGAAAAATGAAGAAAATAAAAGACACGGTCCTCTGCAGTCTCACCAAGACCCAGGTATAGCCCAAAAGAGAGAGAGAGAGAGAGAGAGAGAGAGAGAGAGAAGAAGAAGAAGAAGAAGAAGAAGAAGAAGAAGAAGAAGAGAGGCAACAACAACAACATTGCGGGAGGATCCCGACACCCACAATAGCAGCAGTCACGGAGGGGGAGCACTTCAAGGTGAAACAAGAACAAGGGATACTACTATCAAATCTAAACACCCTAGATCTAGAAATAGAGGTGCGGCGGAAATCAAAATGCCCAGTTCTAGAAATCGAGGTGCGGCGGAAATCGAAATGCCCAGATTTAGAAACCCCAATCAAGAAGCGGCAGCAGGCGACGGTGAAAGTCTCCGGCGATTCAAGGTGGAGATGGAGAGAGAGAGAGGGATATATATATATATATATATATATATATATATATATATATATATATATATATATATAGAGAGAGAGAGAGAGAGAGAGAGAGAGAGAGAGACGGTGTGAGAGAGAGGAGACCCAAGAGAGCAAATAAATTTGGGAATAAAAAGATAGGAAGGGGATAGAAAGGGGTTTTAATTAAAAATAAAAGCATTTTTGTCTGAAAAAAGCAAAAATTAGGTATAATTTATGTGAACTATGTTGATGGTTGTAATTCTTGTTAACAAAGTGAAAATGGGTACGCTAAACCACTTTCACTATATAAAACATCTCAAACATACTTATCAAGATTTATTTTATACTTTCAATCAAACGGGCCCAAAATGTAAATGAATCAAGAGAATCAAAAGGGAAGAGACAATCACAATTAATCACTAAATAATATAAATCCAATATAGTTGGAAAAACCATCGACTTTCAAGTGATAAAAAGAACACCTATACAAAAAATATTATAAACAAATACAAATTCAACACTTGTGATTTTGGCACAAAAGCACCAATCACTTCATAAAGTTAATAAAAAAAACATCAATCACTATCTAATTCCTCTAAGATTGCCAAAAAGCTAACATGGAATGCTTCTTTAAACAAGTGCAGAAGCTAAAATAGAAAGGTCAATAGCCCACTTTTTTCTACCTTACATGTCTCTTATTACATCTTGTGAGCTAATATCAAATTAAAATAATTGTTTGACTATTAATTAATTTACTAATTAAGGTGATGCGTTTGAAGATTTATTTTATTAATTCTATATATATAGTATTTTAGGTCTCAATCTGGTATGTGATTAAAATATTAGGGTGTGTTTGATAATAGAGATAAAGCAAGATAAATTAATTAACTGAGGTTATCTAAATGTTTGGTAGCAAAATAAATTTTCTCGGGGGCCCGTTATTAGGAGAAGGTCCTATGCTATTTCACTATTCTCTCTTGTTAATTAATCCGGCCTTTTTAGTCGGATTATTTATCCCAAACCAAATAGTAACCTAGATAACAAACTCATTTCCCCATTTGCCCTCATTTATGGAACAGTATATGTTAATATATGAATTGAGAAGATTTCTTTCTTTCTTCTTTCTTGGGATTTCCAGATTTTTTTTTATTTAGTACATTTACCTTTTTTCTTGAAATTAAAAACGGATTACAAAATTAAAAAAATAAATATGTAAATAAAAATTTAAATTAGATTACAAAATAAAAAATAGATAATATTAAAAATAGTAAATTACAAAAACAAAATAGGAAATTATTAGGTTTTGTATTAGATAATATATATATATATATATATATATATATATATATATATATATATAGGGTTATTTTTGTAAATTTATAATTTAATCTTGAGTTTTGGCTTTGATACCAAACACCCATTTATCTTATTTTACTTTTTAGTCTTACCTGCCAAACACAAATATAAATTACTTATCTCACTTTCTATTCATACAAACAATCTCATGTTTATTAATCTTATCTAATCCTAACTTTTACCAAACACACCCTTAGGATTCTAACAAAGGTAAGTATCATGAAAAGGTCAAAATACAATTGAGATTCTTAATAGAAAACTTTGAGACCTATAAAAGATTCTCCATATTAAAAATTTGAGACCTATAAAAGTAGATATTTATGTGCAGCCTATCTCAATAGTCACAACTCCACTATTGAAATATTGGAAGAAAACCCTAAATGAGAAGGTGGATTTAAACAAGAGGTGAGTCATATAGCATAGTGTTGGATAAAATAAAAAGTGGTGAATAAAGTGAAAATAGGTATTCCATTTAGGCTGCCTAATCCTTAGCTATCACTCAAAGTGAAACTCATTCAATGGCCATTCTTCAATGAGAGAGAGAGAAATATATACACTATCTAGTCAATTTTATTAACGAATATATCTTTTATGATACCTTTGAGTTAATAATATTTTCAAAATCAGATCGTCATAGAAAATATAATCAATTAGCTCCTCTTGAGAAATTCACAATTTTGATGGACGAATATTAATATATTATACGTTTCGTTATGGATTCGGAATACCATGTTAATTAATATGCCTACGCGACATCACCTTTAAAATCTTCCTCTAGAGCTTTATGGGCTTATTTATATCGTAAGCAATTTCTTTCTTACAAGGCTCAAATCAAAGTTATATAAATGGCCCACCACTATGAGCCCAAAATGATTTTAATTTGTTGGGGTTTGGAGAAACACATGATATCCATTCAATTGCAATTGTTCTATGCTCCTAAACTTCCCAACGGTTAAAGACTTTTGTATGTGGAACTTCTATTCATAATGGGAAGGTCGTATAAATAAAATAATGCCTTCATAATATTTATATTTCACATAACAAAAGACAATTAAGTATGCACGAAATCATATCATCAATCATCAATATATATATATATATATACTATTTTGTATCCCGTCGAAATTCGATGGATATCATATTATTGTATATTTATTAAGATGGAAGTATTATGATAATTTTTATTTTAAAAAAAATGTGTATTTTAATATGTTGTACTCCAGTATTTATCGAATAGTTGTACTCTACTTATACCTATTAAAATCGAAAATAGCATGAAGCTCTGCCCGGTCAACGGGAAATATTGAAATGATTCTCATTATATGTCTAATTTATTGTGAAGTGTCTTAAATTGAAAATATACACGTTTGTTACAAAAATGTAACAATTATAGCTATCAATACATACTAAAATAATTCGCATTCTAGTCTCTTCCCGTACCACTACTTTTCACTTCACTCTCCAAAATAGTGATGCTTAGTTTAGAGTTTGATTCCAGCATCAAATTGCAAGAAATTTGTATATGACGTGCACATAATTGATTAAAAAATAAAAATAAAAAAGTTATTTAGATTTTAGTTAATTAATTTTTAGTGGACACAATTAGAAAGAACACATAACTAATACTTCTTCCACCCCGTCGAAATGACCTGATTTCTTGAATATATATGAGATATAAAATAAAGAAATAAGGCTATTTCGGCAGGACATAATGAGTATTATAATATTATATTGCTACAGAGATTATTAGTAGAATACTATAACTTTGAATTGGCCCTAACACTATTTCGATTTTCAGGATACAAAATTCATTTTGAGGTAGTCCATTGGCCAATAAATTTTGAAACCTCACGTAAAGGTCATTGAACTTCTCGGTCATTGCAAACAACTCCAACTCTTTTAGTTCAAGAGTTGTTGCAAGCCTATTGTTCTCCTTGCGGTACTGAATCAAAACTTTTTGCATTGATTCGTGATTCTCGAGTAACTTTAGATGGTTCTCGAGAAGCTCACTTCCAATGCACGAGGAATCTTCTTCCTCATACTGTTCATGTGGAGAGTTGGTAAGTAGAAGATGGAGTTGAGTAAGTGTTACCTCTTCCGCTTCATCATCACTCATGGCCATGTAGCCCATGTCGACGCCTTACTTTGCTTAACCTATTAACATCGAAAATAGCATGAAGGAAACTTTTTGAAATGATTCTCATTTTTTGTCTAATTTATTATGAAGTGCCTTAAATTAAAATTATACACTTTTGTTACAAAAATTTGACAATTATAACTATGGATACATACTATAGTAAAAGAATTTCAAAAATTTATTGGCTAATAGGCCACCTAAAAGTTGAATTTGTGTATAATATATTGTCAAGCGTTTTAACTTAAAACTATACTATTACAAAAATTTGACAATTATAGCTATCGTTACATACTAAAAGAATTTCAAAAAAATATTGGCCAACGGGCCACCTCAAAATCGAATTTGTGGCTAATAATTAAAAAATATCATGGGTATCGATACATACTCAGAGCATTTGGAAAACTTTATAGCCAACGGGCCACCTCAAAATCGAAATAGTGTTAGGGCAAAAAAAATTCAAAAACTTATTATGCAACAGGCCACCTCAAAATCGAATAGTGTCAGAGCTAAAAAATTCAAAACTTCTTTGTCAACGGGCTATCTTAATACCAAAATATTATTAGGGCCAAAATATTTTTTACTAAAAAACTGTTTACCAAATCAACCCGAACTGAAAAATAGCCTCAACCCGATAAGGATGGCCTGAAATCGTTGAAACAATGTTGTTTCCGTGTCTAATATATTCAAGGATGTCAATTGGGTCAATCCGCTAAGTTTCGGGCCAGTCCTATCAGGTTTCGGATTATGCAGTTCGGGTCGAATCGAGCTGCATCTTTTTTCGAGCTAGAAATTTCCAACCCTAACCCTAAATTTTCGGGGCTCAGGCTAGCCCGTCGGATCAAAATTTTGAGGAAAATAGAAAAAGTATATAATTTTTTTTTAAAATGGTAATTTTGTAAGAAATAAAATAAGTCATGTTATATCATCCAAAGAACTTTGCCTTATATTATTTGACTCCAACTTACGTAATATGTAATAAGTAACTATTTGAGATGTGAAAATGTAAAAAAATAAAAATAAAAAGTTCATTTCATGAGCGTAATAATTGTAATTTTTAATATGTGTATAACTTAGCATATAAAGTTATATGATAAGTACACCTTAGCAAAGTAATGAACTTCAACGACTAAGTAATAAAAAAAATTAGGGTTATCGAGTCAACCTGCCAACTTGTCGGGCCAGCCCTATCGAGTTGTTGGGCTATTTGGTTTGGCTCGTTCGAGTTGAAAAAAAATATTCGACCCTAACCCGTCGAAATAGTGGTAGGGTCAAAATATATTAATCTAAAAACAATTTAGCCCGATCAATATGAATTGAAAATAGCCTAAGCCCGATAGGGTGGCCTGAAAATCGTTAAATATATTGCATGGATGTGGGAGATCATGTGGTGTAGTGGTATTAAGACATAGCATATTTATACATATCTTGAATGTATATTTTAAAATATACACTTAATAACGTCCCAATTATTAAATTCCCAAACTTGAGATACCTAGAATAATAATCCACAAACTTGAATAATAATAATAATAATAATAATAATAATAATAATAATAATAATAATAATAATAATAATCATCCAATTATTTAATAACGTCTAATTATTAAATAATATCTAGAATAAATAAATTAAATCCAAAAACTTGAGATATATCATATATTGCGACAAATATTTTGAAAATATATTTATTTTTCTAAATTTTCATAATTTTATTTTTCTAAATTTTCATAATTTTATATTTTCATAATTTTGCCTATTAATCAATAATTTAATCAATATATACCTTATATTAATCAAAATTTGTAGATATCTTATATTTCCATATCATATTATATTTCCATATTATATTAGGATTTAAATAAACAAATTATATGTGGTGTAATGGTATTAGACATAGCCTATCATGTGGGAGATCATGAATTCGAATCCTTCACCACAACGATTCATGTGCCTACGTGGTGTATCCTACATCCTCAATAATTAATCAATATATATATACACACACATTTCGTTGCGAAGTCAGAGCACCACAACAATTCACGTGTTTATCTAAAATACATATATTTATACAATAGTAATCAATAATTAATCAATCACAGGATTTATAAATCATGCCTATCTAAAAAAACGATTTATACATTTATGCCTATCTTAGCATACAATTTATATTTTAATATATATAAATTACTAGTTTAGTACCTGTCAAAATTCGACGGGAATCACTTCTCGTGAAAGTATTTATTTTAAGATTTTTATAGTATTGTTAGGATCTATTGGGAAAAAAAAAACATTAATTTGAATTAGGAAAACAAAAATTAAAAAAAAAAAATCAATGAGGTATGACATTTCTCAATTAGTTTTACTATTTTTAAATGTCAAGTAGTCTGTTCCTGTTTCTCGTGTAGTTATACTCATTTTGAATGTTAAGCCTTCAATTATATATTTTTAAAATGTTTCAAGTAGTTGTATTTTCATATCAAGTTTTTAGTTGGTCGAAAAAAAAATAGGTCAATGAGAGTAAGATTTTTTGTCATGGTTATATTCATTTAAAGTAAAACCACTCTCGATATAATTAAAGGATAGAATGTCAAACAACCAATTATTTAAATATTTATTAAGGATAATCTCTCATATTTGAGTTTTCCTATCAATGAAATCATCTTCTCAAAAATCGATTAACACCTTCATATAAACTTTTTTATCGGCCCGTTCCTACTCAACTGAGAAACTATAAGTCATAATGATATAATTTTCTCATTAATGTGAAGTATTTCAAATGTTTATCTGGGATAAAACTGAGATGATTCTATCATATTTGAGTTTTGATGAAGTCGTCTTTCTCAAAAGTCGATTTGAGATCAATAAATTAAATAAAAATCAATTGATTAATAAAACAAAATTATAGAATTAGAGACATGACTCTTTTTATAGGTCCTGCCCGATTGTTAATCTCGATTCCCCAATAATTTGGACGGATTTAGGCTATAAAATTTAAGTTCTTTGGAGCTTATGGATTGAATTTGATCGTTTTAATTATCGTTATTATCCTTGCGATTTTTTGTATGATATTCCATTTGTTGAATAATTATAGTATAGGAATAAAATTTAATTAGATCGAGTTGTACTATATGTAAGCTTAAATTTTTAATAATTTATTCGAGTTGTTTTGATTAAAAAAGTAGAAAAATAAATTCATATTTTTAATATTTTAAATTTTAATTGTAGACAAATAATTTTAAAGGTGTGGTATATATTTATATTAATTATTTATTGGTAATGTTTCATAAATAATCGGATGTGAGATAGTTGCAATTAAATAAAATTAATGTATTATAAAATCAAAGCCATGAGAATTTTAGAAAATATTCACGAATACTCATATGTACTGCCACATAGGATTGAGATCTATTTTGCTATTATATATATATTGATATTGATATTATAAATTCTCAACAGTCCTAATAGTGAATTATTTGATTAAATTATTAATTAAAAAGTTCAAGATATGAGATTTGAGGAAAATATATACGAAAATCTGAGATAAATATTTAATTGTATTACCTATGTAATACGGAATATTACCTATATAATACGGAGTAGTTTGATGCAATTAGTTATGAGTTTGAATTATTAAGCCCGCAGATAATTATCTTTTAGATGCCTATAGGAATTAAATTTTAGATAAAATATACCTCTAGAAACAATTATATTATTTCCATATGAAACTTATCTTCAAAAAAAATTAAATTATGGATACAATCTATCTCTTTTGGTTAAGGTAAGTCTATGGGTTTACTAACAAATTATTTACAAAAATTGTTAGATTTCCTATAGCCTCACAAAAATAAAATAAAAAAGGAGAGTTATTATTTTTGAATTTGTCTGTCAAGCCCGTCCATTTTTTAATGTAATAAAAAAAATTAGTTGATAAGGGATATTATTTCTCATGTAATTGCATTTAAGTTGAAGGTGAAGCTATTCATTATTCATTGTAGAAAAATCAAGTAGCTAGGTGGATGATTAACATTTTCCGACTCGTTGTATTTGTTAATATCAAGTTGATAACATTTCTCATGAATGTCGAGCTGTCCGTTATGTTATGGAGTACAAAGTTAAGGGAAAAAAAGATAATATTTTCCCATATAGCTATATTAAAAACTGGCTAAGGAGGAGTAATATTTCTCATATAGTTGAATATGAAGCCTATAATATTTTCCAAATAGTTATACTCGATTAAATAGATTAAAATTTAAAATAAAGATAATCAAGTAATAAATTATCGTTTACAATAAGAATTAACAACATTATATATTTAATGATGATTCCTTAAAAATAAAAAAAAGTTATATATATGCCACATCCCGTCAAAAACAATATCAGCATGTGATGAGTATTTTTTATTGACCCGAAGAAGTATCGTGAAGATAAATTTTCTCTCGTATTATTCATAACTTTGTCTTACTTATGAATAATTTAATCTAATTAATTTGAAATAAGGGCTCTTAAAGATTTTTAAAATATAATTATATATATCTCCAATACTTATTATCATATTAAATTATACTATTATTCTATATCAATAAAGATTAAGAGACCGAATTTAAATGAAAAGAAAATGGCTATTATATTACTTTCAACCACGCCAATAATGATTTTTAACCTTTTACTCAAACGTATTTCTTCAATATGAATATATACCACTACAATCAGAAATGCTTAATGTGTTTACGGGTGACGTGGTATTGCCGCGTCAATAATTTTTCTTTTTAGGGTTTAGTTTTTTTTTTTAGGTAAAATTTATTTTTATAAGGTATACTAATTAATTTTTTCCTTAAATATAATATTGTCACTTCAACCGTGGGCACATTAACCATACCCATAATGGGTAAACGAACATTACTCTCACTACAATATTCACATGTAAAAATAATCAAGATATCATACACAACGTAATGAATATTTCGTATTTGATGAAGCCAAAAATATAAGAATTACTTCTAGTAAATAATTGTTGATTTTTTATGAATAATAAATATTGAATGTGATGTATACGGATTATTTATTGATTAATTCATACAAAATTCAATATGGGATATAATTCATGTCAAAACTATAAGAATTTAGGAAAATAATTTGAAAAATTGAAATAAGCATAGAATCAAGATCTATTATGCATATAGTTTACTTCATTATTTCAGGAAAAGAAAAAGGAAACAATACTAAAAGCTTTTGTCGGATGTAAGTATGTAACATTAAATACACCCAAGCAACATAAGATTTTTTTTTTCCCGTTAATATATTAAATTTTATAAAATTTTACTTTGCATTAGAATAATAAAATATTCAAAATATATTTAATAATTGGTAATGAGTTCTAGAGATATGTTCTAATTAGTTCTTTATAATTAATAAGAGTCCATATTGAGATAAATTGTATAGTATCAAATTTAAGACATATATTAATTAATTAGATTAAAGTATTGATTAATTAGCCAAAATTATGAGAATTTAGCAAAATAATCAAAAAAAATCATGATTAATCGACCTTTATTTTGCTATCTATATATAATATATAGATATAGATAGATGTATATCTTTTGTGTAGCATGCAATTGATATTATTTATCTAAAAAACGTAACTATAAATCAATTATAATAATATATCTATACTTTTTTTTTCTAAATTCTTAAATCCCACACCTAATCTATATTAACATATTAAAATAGGATAGTTTCCTTCCAATTTTTTTGATATTTGAGGCTAATTTTTTTTTTAATTAACTAAGTTATACATATTTTAAAATATATTATGCTATTTTCTATGCAATTCCTTAACTAATGCATTTATTCCTATGGAAACTCATTTTTATTCATTAAAGTTCAACACATTAATTAAATTTCAAGTATAAATATTAATTTTGACAAGCTATTTTTTTTCTCATTTGTTTCTTTTAAATGTAATTCTGAATAATCGATTTAAATACTATAACGAAGTAGTGAATCTCAATTTTACTATCTCAACTTCTCTCAATTTAATGTAATATTTTATATTTTGTTTTTTTTATTCTTTGACTATGAAAATTGAAAATATATTAGTATATGCATGTTCATTTTTCTTTTACACACACACACGTGAACTTAGATAACTCAATTAATCATGTTCGGAGTCTTATAAAATTATAATTATGAAGCTGATCCATATTTAAATGTTTAATCAAACAATCTCTAAAAATAAGCTATAAATTTACACATGCATATAAACTGTGTATATATATAATCAAATATAACACAACATACGAGAGTACACATGTATATAGAAAAAAAAAGCTTTCATCATTTTATGAAATAAAGTAAAATTATTAATTGAAATAAAAAGTAAACATTAAATATTTATCATATTATTTATAAATCAAACTCCTGCATCGCGGGTGTACAAATCTAGTTTTTATAAAAAATCGCTGGTGGAGAACCTATGTAAATAGATATGTCATTCTAATGCAAATTAATATTTATTTCACAAATTAGTTGGCATTTATATCATATAAATTGCATCAATATATTCAAAAGTTTTTCAAATTCAAAATCATTTAATCAAACATCGAAATACACATGGATATTAAAAGGGAAACTCCAACATTTATTAATAAATTGACATTTAGTATATATTACTTAGTTAAGTACTACCTAAGTAAGATAATTATATAATTTGGTAGCGATTCAATTAATCAGACATCGAAATACACATGCATATTAAAAGGAAAACTCCAACATTTATTAATGAATTGAACATTTGATATACTACATTGTATAGTTAAGTACCTAAGTAAAATAAATGTATAATTCGGTAGCGATTGTATTAGCTATGAGTTATGCATTTGGTCCATTCATGCTTTTTCACCCATGTGTTTTTATCGGGCTATTCGGGTTGGCTTGCGCAATTAGAGCTATACAACTTTTTTGACGGAGATATTTTCGATTTGATTCGACCAGGCTATATTATTTTTGAGTTACAATATTTTGGCCGTAACCCTACTTCGATCTTCGGGTGGCTCATTGGCCAATAATTTTTGAAATGTTTTTAGTTTGTATAGGCAATTAATCAAATCAATTAATCAAATTCATACTGTAGTAGTTAGTACTTTCCATGATAGCCACATATAACGTAAAGCAATTCATTCGATTTTCAATCCATCCTATATGTATATATATATATATATATATATATATATCTTATGTTTAGCATGCAATTGATATTACTTATCTAAAAAAATACTTAGCTATTAATTAATTATAAGAATATATCTATATTATTTTTTCGTAATTTTTTAAATTCTTCAATCCCACGTCTAATTTTATAAAAATTCTATGGTGGAGAACTTATATAAATAGATATATCATTCTAATGCAAATTAATATTTATTTTGAATTTAGTTGGTATTTATATCATATAAATTGCATCAATATATTCAAAAGTTTTTCAAATTTAAAATCATTTAATCAGACATCGAAATACACATAGATATTAAAAGGAGAACTCCAACATTTATTAGTAATAAATTGAACATTTAATACACATTATATAGTTAAGTACTACCTAAGTAAGATAAGATATTAAAAGGGGAACTCCAACTTTTGTTAATAAATTGAACATTTAATATACATTGTATAGTTAAGTACCTAAGTAATTAAAAACGATATATAGTTTGGTAGCCATTTTATTAGCTATTTGGAATCTGAATGATTACATATAAAACACAATATACTATGCATATCAATTTCTCTATATGTTTTTTAAATATATTTTTAATACAATTTTTTCCTTTTTTTTGATAGTACAGTAAACACAATTTTTAGTGAATGTATGATAACTTATCCACATATTTTTATCAGACATTCGGGCTAACTCGCCCAGTTCGACCTAAGCAAACTTGCCTAATGAGTCACTTGACACTCAAAATAAGTATAACTACACAAGAAATAATTAGGTTTACTAATTATATGAATTACGTATTTGGTTCATTCATGCTTTTCACCCATGTAATTTTATTGGGCTATTTGGGTTGTCTTGCGCAATTAGAGCTATATAACTTTTTCTAATAGGGAAATTTTCGATTTGATTCGGTCAAGTTAAATTATTTTTGAGCTAAAATATTTTGGCCGTAACCCTACTTCGATCTTCGGGTGGCTCTTTGGCCAATAATTTTTTGAAATGTTTTTAGTATGTATAAACAATTATTCAAATTAAATATTAATTAGTACTTTCTTTGATAGCCACATATAACATCTAGCAATTCATTCGATTTTCAGTCCATATATATATATATATATATATCATGTATATCTTATGTTTAGCATGCAATTGATATTATCTATCTAAAAAAAACGTAACTATTGATTAATTACAAGAACATCTACGATGCTCTAGTTTTAAAATATGCCTAAATATATAAACAACACTTCCTCTATAAAGATAATACATTTTAAACACTAAACACTATCGTCTTAATTCTCATACCGAAATGAAAAGGCTCTTCAATCTTAAGAAAAAAGGGAGTATATGTCTGTCATTTTGTAAATAAGCAAAGTTTATAATATAATTATACTCCTTTCTTTTCTTAATTTATCACTATAAACTACTGTACTTAATAATAGTTCCTTCTTTGATTTTAAGGGCCCGTTTGGTAGCCGGTATAACCCAGGAAAAGCCGAGATAAGAAAATTTATCTCGACTTTTCCAGTGTTTGGTATCCGAGAAAAATAATGCCATCGGCCAGCGAAAAAGCTTGGGCCCGAACTAAATTCACTGTTACACTGGCATATACTATACCGCCTCTACCCCCGGATAAGTTGTGATAAGTTTTTTATTTTCAATTTTAATTATCAATTTTTTATTTTTAATTTTAATTAAAAAAAAATTATTTTCAATTTTAATTATCATTTTTTTTATTTTTAATTTTAATTATCATTTTTTTATTTTTTATTTTAATTATCAATTTTTTATTTTTTATTTTAATTATCAATTTTTTTATTTTCAATTTTAATTATCAATTTTTATTTTCAATTTTAATTATCAATTTTTTATTTTTAATTTTAATTATCAATTTTTTATTTTTAATTTTAATTATCAATTTTTTTTATTTTCAATTTTAATTATCAATTTTTTTATATTTCTTATCCCAACTTATCTATGTTTGTACCAAACACACAATATATTTCTTATCCCAACTTATCATACTTTTTTTATCTCAACTTATCACACATTTTCTTATCCGCCCTTTTCTCGGTATTGCTACCAAATGAGCCCTAAGGGCCAACCCTTAATGAGCTGTGCCACGTACGCTGCCACCTACTTGCGCATTGATTTCATAGAAAGTAAGAAGTGTGATTTAGAATCCTCTATCCCCAATTATGTGTCGTAATTGTATTCCAAATCGTTATTTTTATTAGTTTTATATTTTTTCAATTAATTTATTTTATAATAATTTAATTTATTTTTATAATTATTTTTAAGGGTTCATCCATCCAATTAGGATTTATAATTATTTTTTAGCATTTAATTTCACTTTTATTAGTTATATTAGTGTTGATAAATTCAAAAATAGGGTATATAATTTTTTAAAATTTAGATTTTTACTTATAAATGTCTAATAGTAGATGATTTAGTATGTTATAGTATTTTTTTATTTTTATAAAATACAATATAAAATTAATAAAAATCAAATTTTGAAACACGATTGGGATACCAAGTTTAGAACAGAGGAAGTCTTACTATAGAATTCAATTCAACTCAACATCTGATGATAGTCAAATTATCAAATAATACATACACCAAAATCAAATCACAACTTATTCGAAATCAAAATCATCACACCCTTCTATATAAATAAAATCCTCAGTTTTAAGACTCAGTGTTGCAAGAATTTCAAATCAAGATTCTCTATAGCATTTCGGTATTACACCTTTCATCGCACATTTAGATGATGGATATATATTATAAATATTTTCTAAATCGACATTTTTTAATAGAATTATTTAATTATTGCTGATTCAGGAAATGTTTTAAACACTTGACGAACATCAAGTATGCAATAAAAGATGCAACACCAAAATATAATAGAGAATTCCAATCAAAGAATTCCACATTATTTTTTGCTCTTGAATTCCAATTCACGATTTAATTAGCAGCATGCATGGAAACATATGATGTCACCATCTACTTTAAATTCAAGAAATATAGAAAAAGAAAAGAAAATATCGAATTAATTAATGCTAACTAGTCTTCTACACTCGACGAAAATTCAAAGAATGGAGTTTGAATAATTGAATCGCCATTAATGGATGACCTCCATATAACTCAACTGCACATGTGAAGGTCAATACTCTGAAATCATCACTCACTTTCTATATAACTTCCAAGAAGAACTCTTTATCATCAGTTCTTCAATCCCAACCAGAAATGGAGTACTGGATTTGGACGACAGCGATTGCAGCGATGATCGGATTCCTCCACCTCCTCCATCAATGGCGGAACAAGAACAAGAAGAACCTCCCTCCGGGCCCACACGGGCTTCCGATCATCGGCCATTTCCACTTACTAAGCAAGAATCCCTACCAAGATCTCCACCGCCTGGCCCGAAAACACGGCCCGATCATGTATACGCGCTTCGGCTCCGTCCCCACCATCGTCGTCTCCTCCCCCTCCGCGGCGGAGCTCTTCCTCAAGACACACGACCTCATCTTCGCCGATCGGCCCCACCACGAGGCGGCCCACTACCTCAGCTACGAGCAGCGGAACATCGTCTTCGGCCGCTACGGCCCCTACTGGCGGAATATGCGGAAGCTCTGCACCCTTGAGCTTCTCAGCGGCCTCAAGATTGCGCAGTTCGAGGCGATGAGGAAGGCGGAGATCGGAATCTTGGCGGCCTCGCTCAGGTCGGCGGCGGCGGCCCGTGAGGCGGTGGACATGAGCGTGAGGATCGCGTCGGCTAATGCTGACATGACGTGCTTGATGGTTTTTGGGAGGAAGTTTGTGGATAGGGATTTTGATGAGAGAGGGTTTGAGGAGGTGATGAAGGAGGCGATGGTGGAGGCGGCGGCTTTCAATGTCGGCGACTACTTTCCGTACCTCCGGTGGCTGGATCTGCAGGGGTCGGCGCAGCAGCTGAAGAAGCTGAGCCGGATTTTCGATGCGTTTCTCGAGAGGATTATCGATGATCACGTCGAGAAGAAGGAGAGGAGCCACGATTTCGTCGATACGATCATGGCGATTCTTCACTCCGGCGATGTTGGCTTTGACTTCGACCGCCGCCATGTCAAGGCGGTGCTACTGGTAACAATAATAATACTCCCTCTTCCTCGGTCTCACCTGTGTTTTCTTATTGGGACGTCCACTTATCTAAAATGATAAAAACTTATCTCACAACTAATACTATTTTAAAATCTATTATCTCTTCCAGCATTGATATCTTTTAGAGTGGGACGGAAGGAGTAATAATAATAATAATATATTTTTCTCAAAAATTATGTCTTTTTTTTTATATATTGTGGTTCAGGATATGCTACTAGCTGGAATGGGCACGTCAGCAGCCGCGGTGGAATGGGCACTGTCAGAGCTCATAAAGCATCCAAATGAAATGAAGAAACTCCAAAAAGAGCTTGAAGAAGTGGTGGGCCCAGACCAAATGGTGGAGGAGTCTCATCTCTCGAGCCTCAACTACTTAGATTGTGTCATAAAAGAGTCGATGAGGCTCCACCCTGTGGTCCCCTTGCTCATCCACAAGGCCATGAAAGACTGCGAGGTCGGGGGGTTCTACATACCGAAGGACTCACGAGTTCTTGTGAATGTCTGGGCCATCGGAAGAGATCTTGGGGCCTGGTCTGACCCCGAACAATTTGCTCCCGAGAGATTTCTCGGGAGCGATGTGGATCTTCGAGGTCGAGATTTTCAACTTATTCCTTTTGGTACGGGTAGAAGGGGTTGCCTCGGGTTGCAATTGGGGTTAACTGTAGTTAGCTTGATGTTAGCGCAACTAGTCCATTGCTTTGACTGGGAGCTCCATGATGGAGCGGCGCCCGGTGATCTAGACATGTCTGAAGATTTCGGTTTGGTCACTGCAAGGGCTAACCATCTCATGGTTATTCCGACTTATAGGGTGCGGGTTTGAATCAAATTAAACTTATGAGACCATCTCATATGCTAGAAAATAAAGAATTAATAAGTAAGTTTCCAACCTATTCAATAGACTTGATCATATCCTATGTTCCCAATTTGAAATATTTGAAGAAAACCCTAAATGAGAAGGTGGATTTAAACAAGAGATGAGTCATATAGCACAGTTGATAAAATAAAAAGTGGTGACGTCATATAGGGTATTCCAAATCCTTAGCTTTCACTCAAAGTGAAACTCTTTCAATGGTCATTCTTCAAAGAGACAAAAGAGAGATATTTACACTATCTAGTCAATTTTATATTTTTGAAATATGTCTTTTATGATATTCCTTCAAGCTAACAATATTTTCAAAATCATATCGGTTAGAGAAAATGTTATCAATTAATTAGTTCCTTTTGAGAAATTCATAATTCTGATGGGCGGATATTTAAATAAATAGTACTTCCTTCGTCTCAATTTATTTGACTCATTTGTTAAAATAATAAAATGAAACAAATGAAATCAGACAGATGGAGTTTATTATTTACAACTAACTCTAATAAAACCTTAAGCCTATATTAGAGAAATCCTATATAATCAAACTCTTCTAGAGCTTAATGGGCTCACTTAAATCGTAAGCAATTTTTTTTTCTTACAAGGCCCAAATCAAAGTTATCTAAAAGGCCCACCACTACGAGCGCACAATGATTGGTTGTTTATTGGGGTTTGAAGAAAACCGGGCCGGGCCGGGCCGGGCTAAAATCCTATCGGGTCGGGTATATAATGACTCATTCAAGCCAAGGAAAACATTACTGGAGTTTAGATCATTTTCGACATGACCGGCCCGAAGAGTGTCGGGCCTAGAGTCATGAGGTCCAACTCCAAAGTCTTTTTTATTTGTACCACCTCTAGAGCCGGTCACGGTTCCGGTTCCGGTTCGAACCGGAACCGGAACCGCCGGTTACGGTTCCACCCGGGAGGAACCGGAACCGCACCGCCGGTTCCGACGGTTCCTCCCCCGGTTCCGAACCGCCGGTTCCGGTTCCGGTTCCAACCCGGTTCCGGTTCCGAACCGCCGGTTCCGGTTCCGGTTCCCGGTTTTTTTTTTTTTTTTTTTTTGCAAACTTCATTTATATTGTTTCAAGTTTAATTGTAAGAGCATTATAATCGAAAACCGTAAAAGAAATTTGTAAAAAAATTGGAAATATAACAAATAAGATGATTATTCAATTTTTTTTATTTACTTAACTTACCTTTGAAGATCACATTTTGATTTCAAAGGCCGAGCCTCGTTAAAACCTCAATGAGGAAAAAGAGTACTCGTCTAAGATTTGACGGTCAAAAAGATTACATTTACATGTTATCGAAATCAAAATCATCGTCGAACTCGTCAGTTTCTACTTGAGAGGTGTCGGTGTCAGTTCCGGCGTCCGTGGTGCTTAGTGGATCATCTTGAAAGACCTCCTCCCATTTGTTCTCTTGCTCTCGCATCTCGGCTAAGGCGTAGTCTTTAAGCAATACTTGTGCCTCGAGATTCTTTGGAGCCATTGTCGAACGTCTTTCGTCGAGTGTGTATCCTCCGCTGCTAAATGCTTGCTCAACCGACACCGTTGAGGCAGGAACGGCAAAGACTTCTCGAGCCATAATGGAGAGGATTGGATATTGTGCTGATCTTTTCATCCACCAATTCAATAAATCGGACTCTTTGGAACCTGCACTTGTTAGTTCGGCAGTTCTAGGTTCATTTAAATACATAGAAAGTTCATCACCTTGAGAGAACGAACCTGAGCCGATGTTTTCGAAGAAACTTTGGAGTTGTCGAGCTCGTTGACTATCACCAGTAATTCCTAAATCAAAAGGGGGCCTAGGTCTACTACTACGGGCAGAAGAAGCAGAACTCCCAACACTCCCCCCATACTTTTCTACGAAGTCATTATATAGGTACCTAAGAGATTGATCTAGGTTCGTTTTAACAAGATCAAGGCTAGGCAATTCTAACCCTTCCCTACCCGGTGCGTTTGCGAATCTCATTTCACCTAAGGCGTTGTAGTAGAAATCTAAGAGTGTGGTGACGCCATCAAGCTTAAGACTAGGGTTCAAGATGGCTGCTACTAAGAAGACGTCGGGTATGACAAAGAAGTACTTTAACCATTTCAATATCATCTTAGAAACGGTAGCATTGAGATCAGAAATATGGCTGAGTTGTTCAAACTTAACTGCTATAATGGCAAAATGATATAGTACACGAGGAGAAGTAGGATAATAAACACCGGAAAGATCCTTAGTGGCAGTATGAAAATCTTCTAACAATGAAGTCACTTTCTCACAATCCCCCCAATAAGACTCTAAAAGTATGTGATTTGAAACCTCAACTTGAAAAAAAGCACACAAATCCTCTTTATACTTTCCGGTGTCCCTAAGCATGTCATAGGTTGAGTTCCATCTAGTGCAGACATCTACATTGAAGCTTTTACTATGACCCCTCCTAGATTTAATGAACTTCACCCAGGCCCTATGGAGTTTGGTTTTATCTCGAAGCATTTGGACAGCTTTCCTAATGGGCTCTATAGACTTCTCGAGCAGTTTAAGACCATCTTGAACACAAAGATTAAAAATATGACAAATGCAACGTGTATGAAAATATTTTCCAGCCAAAGAGGGATTACATGCAGCGATGAGTTCGGGGACACTTGCGGTATTCGCGGTTGCATTATCAAAACCGATTGAAAAAATTTTTGTAAGGATATTGAATTGTTGTAAAACTTTAATAATGCAGAGTGCAATGTTTGTTGCAGTGTGTGAACAATTGAATTTTCTAAAACACAAAATTCTTTTGCATAAAACCCAATTTTGATCGACCCAATGCACTGTGATGCCAAGATATGAATTTTGCTGCCATGCGCATGACCAAATATCAGAACATATGGAAACTCGGTAAGGAAATTTCGTAAACATGTCTCTAAGAGCCTTCTTATACCTAAGAGAGAGTTTCATAATGGTTCTAGTCATAGTAGATCGAGAAATTTTTTTAGAAAGAGGGTTGTAACCAGTTTTCATTGTATGTTCAAAACGCAAACTATCAGCAAATTGAAATGCAAGTGACTCGGTTGCAACAAACTTAGCCATTACCTCTCTAGCGACTGTATCATTATACTTAAATAAAGAAAGGTTAGATGTACCTCCCGCCGTGGCAAGCTGTGTTTGTTGGAGAGGTTGTCCGCGAGCATTTTCCTTAGCCAGGTGCTTTGTTCTAACATGTTTTCTCAAGGTACCATATCCTCCTCCGGTTCTCCATGCGTACCTCTTATCGCAAAAATTACAACATGCCTTCATATAATCCGCACCGCCATCTTTTCCAGCAAATTTCACCTTCTTGAACCAAATTTTGAATATCTCCGAGCCGGGAATTTCAGCATCTCCTTCTTGTTGCGGCTCCGGCTCTTCGTGTTGAGGTTGATCCGCACCTAGACCGCCATCGCCTTGCTCGTCCATTTCATCTTCTTCGTCGAGGTTGACCGCATCGGCATGGAAATGACCCCTTGCTCGATCTCGAGCTTGTTCCTCCGCCTCCATTTCCCGAGCTAGACGGGCGTCGTTTTCGATTTGCTCGAAGTCGAACGGTGGAGAATCGTACGGCGTATCTTCACGAGTCGGGGTGCCGTACCCCCCGAAATCTGTTGGAGAGGAAGTGTAGGGAGAGTAGTATTCATTTTCTTGATTTTGTTCATGGATGACAACACCTTTTCGAGGGGCTCTTCGAGAAATACGTTGGGGTTGTTGGGTCGCCTTACCCTTGCCTTTGTCAGCTCCGGAGGAATTTCCGGATCCACGACCAAATAATCTTTTCATGATGATGATAAAAATGAAAGCTTGAGAGTGTGAGTGAGGGTGGAGAATGGAGATGAAAAAATAAAGTATGCTAAAGAGTATAAAAAATGAAGTGTGAGTGAGGGTAGAGAATGGAGATGATAAAAATGAAAGCTTGAAAGTATATCAAATCAAAGTATGAAAGCTTGAGAGATTGAGAGCTTGAGAGATTGATGATAGAGATGAGATGAGAGATTGAGAGTTGAAGGTGTGAAGAAATGGTTTGATATAGGGGGGTATTTATAGGTGTAGATTGTGGGAGTATTGGGGGGAAAATTTTTAAATTTGAATTTGAATTAATAAAAATAATAATAATAAAAATAAAAAAAAATAATGGAGCATGGGCTGCTCTGCCGCCTCTGCCATGCTGCTCCACCCGCGCCGGTTCCACGGTTCCCCGGTTCCACCCGGTTCGCCGGTTCGGAACCGGTGGAACCGGCGGTTCCACGCTTCTTTTTTTTTTTTTTTTTTTTTTTTGTTATAAATAATATTAATACATGATTAAAAAAAAATATTTCATATGATATGAAATTATAAATTGATAATTAAATATGCAATGTTCATTCAAATTTAACATGTTATCATTAATTCATTATTAATTGGAATGAAAAATTACAAAATTGACACTTCATCTTGTCTTCTTCATGAATTGGATAATTTATTATCTTTATGTAAATCACTAAATTGTATATTTTGTCATCTTCAATTCATCATCATCATGTGACATTGTTAATTGAATATTTTGTCATTTTTATATGATTTGGTTTTTTGTTTAAATATTTGAATTTAAAGTTTTGACATTATCAAAACTCACAAGTCACAAGTGCACAACATCACTAGGCTACTATATTTTAACTTTGAATGAATAGAAATCACATATGTATGTAGTTTTATTCATTTGTACTTTTTTTCAATTTAAATTATAACTTAACAATGAAAAATCTCTTTCATTTTATAATTTGTACATTAAGAATTCATTAAAATGGATATATAGTTGTATACTAATAAAATGATAGATCAAATAATTAGTATGAAATTTATACACATACAAATAAAATCTAGAAATTAAAAATTAAAAAAAAAATCCCGGTTCGCCGGTTTTTAACCGGAACCGCCGGTTCGGAACCGCCGGTTCCCGGTTCCGGAAGAATGGAACCGGAACCGCACCGCCGGTTCCGACGGTTCCTCAGCCGGTTCCGAACCGCCGGTTCCGGTTCCGGTTCCGGAACCGCCGGTTCCGGTTCGGTTCCCGGTTCGGTTCGCCGGTTCCGGTTCCGATGGCCGGCTCTAACCACCTCTATCAACTAGCCATCTATAGGGTTTTTTTTTTTAATAGTTTTAAATTTCATTTTCTCATTGCTTCTTCTTATTCTCTTTAAATATTTACATAATTTTCTACTTGGGAAGCAACACAAGTATCAACTTAAATGATCACCCTTCAAGTAGAAGTGTGGCGTTGCATTTAAGTTATATCAATAAAAATTTCGACCAATTGTAAAATGTTGACTCCTCTTCTGTTTTCTAATAAAAGTTAAATCACATTTCCATGTTATTGATCAAGAAATGTTACTTATTTCATATTTTAGAATAATAATTTGGATGAACCATTCAACCAATTAAATGATAAAAAAACAACTTAACCGCAACGCCAAGTCCCTTTTCGAATTTGGAGTTCTGATTTATCCTTATTAAGAACACCTCCTCCTATATAAATCATCAGGCTCTAAACAATGCAAATCCCAAGTGGAAAAAAAAACCCCTCAAATTCAACTCAAGTTAGAATTATCAAATATCAAAAATGGCATTTCACTCGAGATTTCCACTAACACTACTCATCTCCATATACCTATTCTCTTCGATTTCTCAAGCCGGCAAAATATCCATCTATTGGGGCCAAAATGAAAATGAAGGAACCCTAGCAGAAACTTGTGCATCGGGAAACTACCAATTCGTCAATGTAGCATTTCTCGCAACATTTGGCAACGGTCAAACACCGGCGATCAATCTTGCCGGCCACTGCGACCCCACTGATGGTGGTTGCACTGGCCTCGCCTCTGACATCAAGTCGTGTCAGAATAACGGTGTCAAAGTCTTTCTCTCTCTAGGCGGGGCCGCAGGCAGCTACTACCTGACATCCGCTCAGGATGCCAGGCAAGTAGCCACCTACTTATGGAACAACTTTTTAGGCGGAAGCTCGAGCACCCGACCACTAGGGGACGCGGTTTTGGATGGAATCGACTTCGATATTGAGGGTGGGACCGACCAACACTGGGATGACCTGGCCCGATACCTCTCGGCCTATAGCAAGAGGGGAAACAAAGTGTTCCTGAGTGCCGCCCCTCAGTGCCCCTTTCCCGATGCGTGGATCGGGGAAGCGCTCAAGACGGGACTTTTCGATTACGTGTGGGTTCAATTTTATAACAATCCGCCATGCCAGTATTCGTCTGGCATGGCGGATCTTGAAGCGGCCTGGAAGCAGTGGAGCTCGGTTGCGGGGGCTGAAATCTTTCTGGGTTTGCCGGCTTCCGAGTCGGCTGCTGGAAGCGGATTCGTTCCGGCCGGCGATCTTAAGTCGGAGGTACTTCCGGCGATCAAGGGTTCGGCTAAGTATGGAGGAGTGATGCTGTGGGATAAGTACCATGATGGCCAGAGTGGATACAGTTCTGCTATTAAGAATGATGTTTGAGTTGAATAATACTATGTTTTGTTGTGTATGATATATATATATATATGTTTGTCATTTTGTAAATAAGCAAAGTTTATGATATTATACTCCTTTCGTTTCTTAATATTACTACTAAAACTACTCTACTACTTAAAAACTCCTTTGATTTAATGAGCTTTGCGACGTCAACGCCGCCAGCTACTTGCGCATTGATTTCATAAAAAGTAAGAAGTCTTAGCATGGAATTCAATTCAATTCAACATGTGATGATGGTCAAATAACAAATACTACCTTCATCCCACCTAATTATTTTATTTTGAATATTGACTTTTTGGCACGTATTTTAACGAAATCTAATACGGGTTTTCTTTTACGAGATACTATTTCGAAATCATCGAAATCAGAATCATCACTCACTTCCATATAAATTAAATCCTCAGTTTCTCGATTCAACATTGCAAGAATTCTACATTTTCTTCTCTTGAATTCCAATTCACAATTTAATTTATAACATCACCATATAGTTTGAATTGAAAATAGAGAAAGAAAAGTAAATACTTATTCCTTTTTCCTATTATAAGATATTCTAAACTCGTAGTCTTCAATTTAGGAAATATTTTACTCCATTTGTCTCGTTCATAATGCATCATTTTTATATTATAATATAATAGATTAGATTTAAATAAAAATAAACCGAATTAATTAATTGTACTGCCGACACACCACGAAAATTCCAAGTCTAGAGTCTGAATAACTGAACCGCCATTAATGGATGACCTTCCATATAATTCAGCTGCACAGGCGAAGGTCAAAACTCTGAAATCTTCACTCACTTTCTATATAAGAAAAACTCCACATTATCATCTTTTCTTCAATCCCAACCAAAAATGGAGTACTGGATTTGGACGGCGGCGATTGCATCGATGATCGGATTCTTCCACCTCCTCCATCAATGGCGGAACAAGAACAAGAAGAACCTCCCTCCGGGCCCACACGGGCTTCCGATCATCGGCCATTTCCACCTACTAGGCAAGAATCCCCACCAAGATCTCCACCGCCTAGCCCGAAAACACGGCCCGATCATGTACACGCGCTTCGGCTCCGTCGAGACCATCGTCGTCTCCTCCCCCTCCGCGGCGGAGCTCTTCCTCAAGACCCACGACCTCATCTTCGCCGACCGGCCCCACCACGAGGCCGCCCACTACCTCAGCTACGAGCAGCGGAACATCGTCTTCGGCCGCTATGGCCCCTACTGGCGGAATATGCGGAAGCTCTGCACTCTTCATCTTCTCAGCGGCCTCAAGATTGCGCAGTTCGAGGCGATGAGGAAGGCGGAGATAGGAATCTTTGTGTCCTCGCTCAGGGAGGCGGCGGCGGGTGAGGCGGTGGACATGAGCGTGAGGATCGCGTCGGCCAGTGCTGACATGACGTGCTTGATGGTGTTTGGGAGGAAGTTTGTGGATAGGGATTTGGATGAGAGGGGGTTCAAGGAGGTGATGACGGAGACGATGGCGGAGGCGGCGGCGTTCAATCTCGGCGACTACTTTCCCTACCTCCGGTGGCTGGATCTACAGGGGTCGGCGCGGCGGCTGAAGAAGCTGAGCCGGATTTTCGACGCGTTTCTCGAGAGGATTATCGATGATCACGTCGAGAAGAAGGAGAGGAGCCACGACTTCGTCGATACGATCATGGGGATTCTTCACTCCGGCGATGCCAGCTTCGACTTCGACCGCCGCCATGTCAAGGCGGTGCTGCTGGTAATAATAATAATAATAATAATAATAATAAATAATAATAATATACTACCTCCATCCCACCTAATTGTCCCATTTACTTTTTGACATTTCGGCACGCTTTTTCACCGAAACCTAGTACGAGTTTTAAAATATAATTTTGAAACATAGTATCCCGTAAAAGAAACGATACTTCAAAATTATATTTTAAAACTCGTACTAGGTTTCGGTGGAAAAGCGTGCCGAAATGTCAAAAAGTAAATGGGACAATTAGGTGAGATGGATGTAGTATTTTTCTCAAATTATATATATATTTTTATATATTGTGGTTCAGGATATGCTACTAGCTGGAATGGACACGTCAGCAGCCGCGGTGGAATGGGCACTGTCAGAATTGATAAAACATCCAAATGAAATGAAGAAACTCCAAAAAGAGCTTGAAGAAGTGGTGGGCCCAGACCAAATGGTGGAGGGGTCTCATCTCTCGAGCCTCAAATACTTAGATTGTGTCATAAAAGAGTCGATGAGGCTCCACCCCGTGGGCCCGTTGCTCATCCACAAGGCCATGGAAGACTGCGAGGTCGACGGGTTCCACATACCAAAGGACTCGCGAGTTCTAATTAATGTTTGGGCCATCGGGAGAGATCCCGTTGCTTGGTCTGACCCCGAACAATTTGCTCCTGAGAGATTTCTCGGGAGCGATGTGGATCTTCGAGGTCGAGATTTTCAACTTATTCCTTTTGGTACGGGTAGAAGGGGTTGCCCCGGGTTGCAATTGGGGTTAACTGTAGTTAGCTTGATGGTAGCGCAGCTAGTCCATTGCTTTGACTGGGAGCTCCATGATGGAGTGGCGCCCAGTGATCTAGATATGTCTGAAAATTTTGGATTGGTCACTGCAAGGGCTAACCATCTCATGGTTATTCCGACTTATAGGTTGCGGGTTTGAATTAATTACGAAAAGAATCTCTATTTATAATAATGTTCATCTTTTTTTAATTTTATCTCTACTTGCAACTTACAATGGAGATATAACATAACAATTATTTAGTTATGGGACCATTTGTTCACCCCAATTGAATATTTCAAGGAATCTTGTTGAATTACATATTGTTGTTTCCTTACTTATGCTAGAAGACAAAGGATTAATAAACAAGTTTACAACCTATTCAATAACCAATAGTTCATGGACTAACGTATATACGGTGAATTTTTTATAGACTTTGGATTTGATATCAAATTCTCATTATTTTGTGCTTAAAGTGTTGACTTTGAAGTTTGAAGTTATGAACAAGTGCCCATATAATAGGAATCTTATTCATACATTTGACCATACTTTAAATTATCATTATTTGCTAAAATTTAAAACTTTTCATCACAAATGATTCTAGATATACAACTTAACCTATAGAATATGGAATCGAAGCTTCAAATAGTAATCTTGTACGAGTTTTAAAAGAGTACGCAACGATCATATGAAGTAAATCATTTAACCTTGAGGTCCTTGATTCCTGACGTATATAAACAGAAAGAAAAACAACCTATAAAATATTGTTCGTCTTCAAAATGTAACTATATTTGGCAATTAAAATAATAATTTATTGATGACAACAAACTAGTTCCGAATTATGTATAATATAATCCAAATTAGATTAATATATATCTCTTCTTTGCTACGTTGTTTGTTTAAGTGTATCAATTGACTACTTGGATAAAAGACATTTTTACCCTTTTGAAGCGAGAAAGTTTCCCCACGGGACCACGGCATCATAAATATTTCATACTTCAATATGGAATAATTAATTAACCACATATAAGATAAGATATATATATTTTTTAATATACATGACGGCAAAAAAAATAATTGACATTCAAATAAATTTTTTCTATCACTCCAATCATTTTCCAAAAGTGGTGTAAACTAGCCACTTAGTATTACAAAAGAAAAAAAATAACCACTAACTTATAAACATACTATAAAATATAGCTATTTTGAAATTTTTACATTTAATGAAAAATTAATAAAAATAAAACTAAACAAAACACAAAAAATAAAACCTACCCAGCACGCCTCCCCCCACTTACCCTCCGCCCTCAACCCATTTTTTTTTTCTTTCTTCTTTCTTCTCCATTTTTTCTTTCTCCTGCTTTCTTCTCCATTTTTTTTCTCTTTCTTCTTCTATCTCTATTTTTTATCTCTATTTTTTCTTGTTCTGCGTATTTTTCATCTCGTGATTTATTCTCCATTTTTTCTTCTTATGCGTCTTCTCCATTTCTTTTTCTTTTTTTTTCGTTTTTTTCCTTTCTTCTCCATTTTTGTTACGTGTATTTTTCATTTTTTTTTTCTTCGGCTTTCTTCTCCATTTTCTCTTCTTCTGCCTCTTCTCCATTTCTTCTTATGTTGTGTGTCTTCTCCTTGGGCGATGCTCTCTCTCTCTCTCTCTCTCTCTCTCGGGGTCGAATGAGATCTATTCTATCCCGATCGTGCTTGATCGAGCCTCATTGAGTTGTGCGCGTTCGAATTCGAATAGGCTCAATCGTTCCTGATTCAGTCTACTCATAGAAGTACAAAAGGCTCGATCGACCCCAAATAGCCCGAGCGATCGAGCCCAGCAACTATATATGATAGAGCTCGATCGACCCTAGTATGTTGGGCGCGAACGGGCCTGAATGGGATCGATCGAGCCTTAGTGTGTTGTGATCAAATGAGTTCGATCGAGCCCATACGTCGGGATCGAACGAGCCTTACTATGCTGGGCTCGAATGGGTTCGATCGAGCCCGTGTGTCGGGCTGGAAGGGTCTCATTAAGGGTAATTTTGTCTTACTATAAGAAAATGACTAGTTTTTAACTTTTAATATATAAATAAGTAAGTGGCTAATTTTTTTCACCCACCATCATAAATGGATATTACATTTTGCCCCTTTCCAAAATCCTCTTTTTTAGTGGAAAAGTCATCCACCAATCCCTAAACGGCACTTAAGTTTGTCGTATTGAGAAAATAGTTCCCCACATTTAATTAGGTTTGCTTCTTCGCAATCTTTTCCATTCAACTTCTCCTACACTCGTCCTTTTCATCAGTTTTGTAGTATTTAGAAATTAATCTAAGTTGGATTGAATTTCTCTTGTTTTCTACTCCACTTCTTTCATGTAACGACAAAATTAAACTATCTAATGTTATTTTCTAACTAGAATTGTACACCCGCGATGCAAATGTTTGATCTATAAATAACATGATAAATATCTAATGCTTACTTTTTATTTTAATTAATAATTTTTACTTTATTTCATAAAATGACGAAAGAAAAAATTATTTCTATATACATGTGTAAATTTATAGCTCATTTTCAGAGATTGTTTGATTAAACGTTTATATATGGATCAACTTCATAAGTATAATTTTATAAGACTCCTGACATAATTAATTGAGTTATCTAAGTTCACTATCAATTGTTGTATTATTTGTGTGTGTATAAAAACGAAAAATGAACATGCATATACTAAAATATTTTCAATTTTCATAGCAAAGAACAAAAAAATAAAATATAAAATATTACATTAAATTGAGAGATGTTGATTGAGATTCACTACTTAGTTTTAGTATTTAATCGATTATTCAAATTACATTTAAAAGAAACAAATGAGAAGAATTAGTTGGTCAACTTAATATTTATACTTGAAATTTAATTAATGTGTTGAACTTTAATGAATAAAAATGAGTTTTCATCAGGAATAAATGCATTAATTAAGGAATTGTATAGAAAATAACATAATATATTTTAAAATATGTAACTTAGTTAATTACAAAAATTAAATGAGGCTCAAATATCAAAAATATTGGAGGGAAACTATCCTACTTTCTTATATTAATATAGATGTCTTTGAATTTGAGGCGACACTCGTCATTCAATTCGGATCCTCTATCTCAATATATATTGTACTATCGGATGTTCGATATGCGTTAAATATATTTTTAAAATCAGTAATAATTAAAGGATTCCGTAGACATCAATCTTGATTTTGGAATATTTTTAACACGTGTCGAACATCTAACAGTGCATGCAACAAGAGATATAACACGAATATGCAACAAAGAATCTGGATTACTCATCATTCAACATGTACAATTTTTCATAATAGATACTCCCTCCGTTCTATCGATAAAAGGCTAATTGACTGCTTTTTATCCCTTCGTCCTATCGATAAAGGGCAATGACACTAGCCTTTTATCGATAGAATGGCAAAAAGAAAGTTAATTAACCCTTTATCGATAGAATGACAAAAAGAAAGTTAATTAGCCCTTTATCGATAGGACCGAGAGAGTAGTAAATTTACAACTTTAGATTGACGGCAAGTCTTCGTCTAGAGGAAGTCTTCGCCACAAATCGACCTACGCATTAATTATTTAGTGCGACCAATTAATTCCGCATGCACCTTCGACGACTTAACTATTGATTGACTTGAAAATAACCAAAAAATAAAAAAAATCCAAACTAATCAAGATTGATAGTGGAAAGAAATCCACGACTATATATATTCCACACTTCACTATCTACTAAACTCAAAATAAAAAAAGAAAAGAAAAGAAAAATGGTCTTGATATGGGCGCTAGCAATATTAGCAGCTGCATTTCTTCACCTCCTCCGTCAATGGCGGAACCAGAAAAAGAAGAAACTAAAGCTTCCACCTGGGCCAAAAGGGTTTCCAATAATCGGCCATATCCATCTCTTAGGCAAGAATCCTCACCAAGATTTCCACCGTCTTTCCCAAAAACACGGCGAGATCATGCACATGCGCCTCGGCTCTCTTCCGATCGTCGTCGTTTCGTCTGCGGCCACAGCCGAGCTCGTGCTGAAGACGAACGACGCCTTTTTTTCGGATAGGCCTCACTATTTATCGATCACGCGCCTCACGTACAACCACAGAGACCTGATCTTCGCCCCGTACGGCCCGTACTGGCGAAACATGCGTAAACTCTGCACCTTCGAGCTGCTGAGCGGGCCGAAGATCGAGGAGTTTCAGCCCATGCGGCGGGCCGAGCTCGGGCTGACGGTAGATGGGCTCCGGCGGGCTTCGGAGAGGAGAGAGGCAGTGGACGTCACCGCTAGGGTTTCGGGCCTCGTTGGGGATATGAACTGTTTGATGGTGTTTGGGAGGAAGTTTGTTGATAGGGATTTGGATAAGGAATTAGGGTTTAAGGATGTGATCGACGCGACGACGCGTGTCGCCGCGCAGCCGAATCTCGGCGACTATTTCCCGTCCCTGGCGGCACTCGACCTCCAGGGGCTCAACCGTCGCGTTGAGAGGCTCAGCGCGACGTTTGATGGCTTTCTCGACATGATCATCGACGATCATGTCGAGAAAAAGGCAGGGGTGGAGAGGGAGAGAAGGAGCCGGGATCTCGTCGATGTCATGATGGCGATCATGGAGGCCGGCGGAGCCGGGTTCGACTTCGACCGCCGCCACGTCAAGGCCGTGCTTTTGGTAATAGACATGCTATATTTGGTAAAGTATGTATATTAGACTATCAATTGCATGTTGTGATAAGAAAAAGTGTACTTTCTTTTTTCAATTGGGGCAGGATATGTTGATTGGAGGAATTGACACGACAGCGACAACCGTGGATTGGATATTGTCGGAATTGGTGAAGAATCCAATAGTGATGAAGAAGCTACAAAAGGACATTGAGGAAATCGTGGGGTTGGATCAAATGGTGGAGAAATCACACCTTTCAAGTCTAAAGTACCTCGATTGTGTGGTCAAGGAGTCGTTGAGGCTCCACCCCGTGGCCCCGTTGTTGGCGCACGCCGCCCAAGAAGATTGCGAGGTTTCCGGTTTCGACATCCCCAGAAAAATACACGTGTTCGTGAACGTGTGGGCCATCGGGAGAGATCCTGACGTCTGGCCCGACCCCGAAACATTTTGTCCCGACCGGTTTCTTCATAGCAATGTGGATCTTCGGGGTCGGGATTTCCAACTTCTTCCGTTCGGCTCTGGCCGTCGGAGCTGCCCCGGGTTGCAACTAGGGCTTCTGATAGTTCAATTCGTGGTAGCGCAGTTGGTTCATTGCTTCGATTGGGAGCTTCCCGACGGAATGTTGCCCGGTGAATTAGACATGTCTGAAAATTATGGTATGGTCGTCACTAGGACTAAGCATCTTAGGGCTATTCCGATCTATAGATTAAGTCAGTGAAATGATTTAGTTAGTAGAGTTGAACGATCTTATGATTATATATAATTTGAATTTTGATACATTAAGATTAAGCATAGTAGGATGTGTGTATAGCAAGATTTACGTTTGAAATTTCCTAGTAACTGGCTAGTGGAGTGGAGCCAAATTATTTGACCTTTTCCCATGTCATGTCCAAATCAATGTACAAAAACTATAAGTCTCAAACACAACGAAATCTTTGGCTTTTATGAATATGGTATACTTTCGTCGAAATTTGCAAGTAGATGGCAAGTTGGAAATCTAGGCCGTTGGTTTAAACATTAGTATTACAACTCACAAATATATCATGCATATTATATAAGCAACAACAATTACTTAAATTATGTGAATTTTCAAATTTAATTTTATCGGAACTCACGATGGAGCTTAGCCACAAATCAAGATAATTAATCTTGAACTTCATTAGTTGCAATCTAATGATAATTAGGGCTGTAAACGAGCCGAGTTGAGCTGAATATTGGCGTGCTCGAATTTGGCTTGATTAAAAATTCAATTGTTCGAGCTCGACTCAAGCTTTAACTTTATGATCGAAAATTCGGCTTGACAAATATTCAATTAGAAAGCTCGAGCTCGTATTACAATTTTCTTTCCACAAAAAAAAGTTAATTAAAGCTCGATTACAAAATCGGTTATGCATGTGCTCGATAATGACCTCGCAAACATGTTCATATGGAACTTGCTAATAATTAAGCTCGATTACATATTTATGAACTAAATATGTCCGCGAGCAATTCAAGTCAAGTACTTAATTTAATAATCGAGTATGAATCGATTGCTAATTTAATTTGAGTCTGAATGAGCATTTTTCAAATTAATCACCGAATAGTTATCGATTAATATTTTGACTCGTTTACGGACTAATGATTATCATAACACGAGGAATTGCTCCTAATTCTTTCAATCATGGCATGCAAGGCCGGAACTTGACTGTTCTTGAATCATAAAAAATATATTGATTGACACAGAAGCACAACTTTTAATTAAATATTCTAGAGTTCTATTTAGTATTTACCAAACCTTATAGAGAGGCGGCACTTGGGATAGAGAGGATACCTAATCCTAAACTACCCTTACATATCACATCGGTTTTGTCATTATACTAGTACATATAATACATATTCTAGCTTTTACGACATTTCACCCTTATATATATATATATATATATGTGTGTGTGTGTGTGTGTGTGAGAGGCAACAACTATTATGTTTTTTTAGACATAAAAAAATTAAAATTTATCCAAAATATAACAAAAACACAAATAACGCCCAAATTTCAATTATCTCCCCATATTACCCTTACTTTTATCTTTTCTCTCTCCTCTCTCCTCCCCTTTTCTTCTCTCTCCTGACTAGGGCTGGGAAAAAATACCGAAATACCGAAGATACCGTACCAAAAAAATACCGAAAATACCGAAATTTTCAATATTCTGAATTTTCGGTACGATATAATCTGCGGCACGGTATCGGTATCAAAAATCGCAATACCACGGTATTACCGAAAAATACCGATACCGCGATAATGTCAAAATATCAGATAAATACCGATCCTTCGGTAAATACCGGCCCTCCAATATATACCGAAGATCCGGTATACCGGTGAATACCGATCCTTCGATAAATACCGACCCTCCGATATTTTCCGAAGTTCCGGTATACCGGTAAATACCGATAATTACCGGTATATATATATATATATATTTATTTTAATATGTTTATATTTTAAATTTAAATACAACCTTAATAAGTTTTTAATATCATTAAATAATATACAAGATGATATCAAAAAAATCAAGTTTAAATATAATTTTAAAAATATTTATTGACTTATAATTTCTTAATTATATTTGTTGATTTATTATGATCATCATGCTAATGCTTGTAAAAACAAAATATTATAAATAATTTAATATAATTTGGTAAATAAATTAAGAAAAAAAAACTCTTTATTTCTAAGAAAGTATATATCAATTATCAACAAACATGACAATTGTATTTAAGTAAGATCTCTTAGAATTTGGGATGAGTGGGATGACTATGTCAATCATCGATACATTGAGAACTAATGAATTATGAGTCTATGACTATGAAATTCTCAATAATTTATAATCATGCTAATACTAATGTTTGTAAAAATAAAAATATTATAAATTATTTATTATAATCAAACATGATATAGAAAAATACATCTAATTATGACTCTATGATATAAAAATAGTACAATACAATGTCTAACAAAGTACATATCAACAAACATGATAATTGTATTTAAGTAGTATTTCCCTAGATTTGGCATAACTACGTCAATCGTCGACACATTGATAACTAATGAACCATGACTCTATAAAATATAACATTAAGAATATCTATTATAATTTGGTAATTATCTTAAGATAAAAACTCCTTATTTATAATAAAGTACATATCAACAAACATGATAATTGTATTTAAGTAGTATTTCTCAAGATTTGGCATAACTACGTCAATCGTCGACACAGTGATAACTAATGAACCTTGACTCTATAAAATATAACATTAAGAATATTTAGTATAATTTGGTAATTATCTTAAGATAAAAACTCCTTATTTATAATAAAGTACATATCAACAAACATGATAATTGTATTTAAGTAATATTTTCCAAGATTTGGTATAACTACGTCAATCGTCGACACATTGATAACTAATGAATTATGACTCTATAAAATAAAACATTAAAACTATTTAGTGTAATTTGGGAACTAATGAACTATAACGTTTGAATAATCATGTGAAACTAATAAAATCATAAATTCATTTGTAGTGAGCAGTAAATAAATAACCCTTGTAATTAAAAGTTCTTATAAAAAAAATTCACTTTTTAAAGTGGTATTTAAAAATTCAAATAAAAAGAAATAATGAAAAGAGATAAATAAAAAGATAATGAATAGTTGAAACAAGAGATAAAATGTCCGGTCCCAAACCAAAAATTTCAAAAAGCCCTAGTTGGAAAGTAGTCGCCGCTCCTCCATAGCCAGCCGCCGTTGCCGGTCCTCCCACCATACCCCGTCGCCGCTTCTTTTCTTGGTAAGTTATCCTTTTCTTTTAATTTTTCAGCTGGAATTTCTGTATGAACTTTGTTTTTTTTCCACATAAACGATGTGAAACAAAAAAGGTAAGATGATGAATGCCGATTCATCCCTAGATTTTTTACTTCGCAGAATATGGATTCTATACATATTATTTATCACAACATGGAGCTCTTCCCATTCTCACTCCTCTTTTTCTCTTGATTGATTATTCTGCTGTATGAATTGAAAGACTACTTCTACTATATGAGAAAATTAATTATATTTTCTAGTTGTTGTTGAATGAAATTATTATCTACACCGCAAATTATGAATGAATTGTAATTAGCTTTATAATGTTTCTTTGTACAGAATGGAGTCTGAATCTTCTCACACAGTTCCCAGTCCTACGGCTATGACTCCTATTGATTCTATGACCCTAAATGCTACTGATGATGATGATGGCAATAGTCGAAAAAGACCAAGAGAAGTTTCAGCACATAAGCCTCCTAAAGCCCCTGCAAGAAAGAAAAGTCCATATTGGGATTATGCTATAAAAAAAAACAACGGATGTTGCAATATGCAAGTACTGCCAAAAAGAAATACCAACGAAATCTGGATGTACTAGTGGGTTGAAAAGCCACTTGATCAAGTCTTGCAAGTTAAGCCCTCTTTATGTGAGTGAGGTTGACAAGGGTCAACCCATATTGACAAGTGAGACATTTGTGCAAGGAAGTAGCATGGTTACTCACACTTTCAATCAAAAAAAGTGTGAAATGAAGCTTGCAGAGTATGTGATCATTGACGAAGTATCGTTTCGGGCTGTCGAAGGAGCTGGATTCACTGCACTTGTTCATGAATTACAACCAAGATTCCGAATTCCTAATCGAAAGAAAGTTGCAAGTATGGTCTATGATTTGTTTTTGGATGAAAAAAATAAATTGAAAAAAATTATCAGTGACCATAGGGTGAGTCTCACCACTGACACTTGGACTTCCATTCAGAACATAAACTATATGGTTCTCACAGTTCATTTTTTGGATAGTCATTGGAATTTGCATAAAAGGATAATTAACTTCACAAAAAGTACAAGCCATGTTGGGGAAGATATTGGGAAGATGATTGAGATTTGTTTGAGAGAGTGGGGGATAGAAAGAGTGTTTTCTATAGTAGTCGATAATGCATCTTCTAATGACACTGCAATTGATTACTTGAAAAGGAGAATGAAGATTGAAAATACTTTATTGTTTGATGGGAAATATTTGCATTTGAGTTGTGCATGCCATATAATTAACTTCATAGTTAAGGATGGTTTGAAAGAGCTTAGTTTTTCAATTAAGTCTATTATAAATGCAGTTCTATTTCTTCATTCTTCCCCTGCTATATTGAACAAGTTTAGAGAATTTGCCGTACTAGCCAAGTTTTCTAGTAGGTCAACAATGCCTATGGATGTCAAACTAGGTGAATTCGACCTATAAAATGCTTGAAGTTGCATTAAAGTATAAAAGAGTGTTTGAAAGGATGGCGGAAGAGTCCTTACCTTTTATTAACTATTTTCATGAAAAAAATGAGAAGGGTAAAAAAGGATGGGGCCTCCGTTCCAAGCTGATTGGGAAAATACAAGTGCTTTGTGTACTTTCTCAAACATTTCTATGATCCAACTTTAGAGCTAAGTGCATCCAAAACTCCTACTTCCTAATTGATTTATACAACAATGGTTTCATTGTAAAATGAGATTGTGAAGAAATGCAATGATGGCTCGGATCTGATTCTTCAAAAAGTTGCAACTGCAATGAAAGAGAAGTTTGTGAAATATTGGGGGAAATGGAAAGAAATGAATCCCTTGATTTTCATTGCAAATGTATTAGATCCAAGGATCAAGCTTCAACTTATCAAAGTGAGCATCGAAAAATTGGGAGGTACTTCTGAAGAGGTTCAAGAGTTCATTAATCAAGTTAAAAAGACTTGATAACTTTGTGGGCAGAGTATAAAGGAGTGAATGAGACATCGATTGGTGAGAAAGCGATAATGTCTTGTGAGGATGAAGATCATACTCGTAGTCATAGAAGTGGTGGTCCTAGTATTTTTCATGAAATGTACAAGGGTGTGAATGAACAAAATGAAGAAGAAGAACTTCAACCAATATCCAATGAAGTGGATAAGTATCTAGCCGATGAGATTGAGAAGCTATCTAATACAAGCTTCACTCTTTTGAATTGGTGGAAAGGAAGTGAAACCAAGTACCCAATCATCTCATCTATTGCAAAGGATATATTTGCAATTCCAAGCTCAACAGTTGCTAGTGAATCGGCTTTTAGCTTGGGCAAAAGGGTTGTCGACCCTTTTAGAACAAGTTTGAGTACGAAAATGGTAGAGGCATTGGTGTGCACCAATGATTAGCTCAAAAGTAATGGTTTCAGCTTCTATAAAGATCCAACCGATGATGATCTTGCTTTATACAAAGAAATTGAAGAAATTGAAAAGAGTAAGTTCTTTTATTTTGTACAAATATTTTTAATTTTATTTTTAATGTTGATCCAACAATGATGTATAATATTTTTTTGGTGTTTCTTTTGCAGATGCAGGCACAAGTTCTACAATTGAATAAAGTATTTGCTTCTTATTATGGAACTAAGGTAAGAGTAAGTTTAGCTAGTTATCTTGAGCTAGGGGTGTAAACGAATCGAATCGAAGCGAATAACATAGTATTCGATTCGAATTTGTTAAGGTATTCGAAGATTCAAATTCGAATTCGAATTTTTTCGAATACTAGATTTGATTCGTATTCGATTCGAAGGTAGATTCGAAAGTATTTGATTCGATTCGAATATTCGATTCATTTTTTTCTAATGATATTCCAAATGATATTTTAAAGAAAATGATTCGAATTCGATATTCGATTCGAAATCATTATTTAAGAAATAAATTTCATTGGGCTTAAGAATTAATATCTTATATATATATAATTATATTACATATAATATTAATATTTATATTTATATTTATATTTTATCGAATACTTACGAATATCGAATCGAATATCATAAATTTTTATTTGTATTTGAATAATAATCGAATCATAAAAAATACTTGTTTTCGAATTTGAATCGTAAAAAATTGAATACGAATAGGGCTAATCGAATACGAATACCGAATCGAATCAAAATTATTTGATTCGTTTACAACCCTATCTTGAGCAAGTTATACTTCTATTCACAAAATTTTCAACAATTCATATATTTATATGTTGATTAGAAAAAAGAAAAGTTTGTCGAAGCTTTTACGTTCCTTCACTGATATGTTTTACAATGTTCTTGATTAGTGGTTCTCATTATCACTATAAGGAAACTAGTGCCTATTCAACAAACTCAGCATGCATTTTTCTGAATTTATTCTTCTGATTGTATTCTTCTGCCAATTTTCTCTAAAATTTCCTTGAACTTGTTTATTTTTCTTTTCTTATCTCTGAATTAAGCTTATTCGGACGCTAAGATGGGTTGATTCTTTCTTCACTGCAGCTGGTGTAGAGTGGAGAGTGTGACTTCAGAGAGTTTGACTTCATTATTCAAGATTTCTCTAGCTATTATTCAAGTGTAAATTACTTTATTGTTGGACTTTGCATGGAGCATGGACATTTGATTATTGTTGGAATTTTTGTGTTGTTAGATTTTGTTGTTTGCATTTATTGTTGACTTTGTAATTTGTATGTTTAGAGGACTATTAAAGTGTTCATGTTTCTTTAATTTTTCATTTTATTAGTAATTATTTAGTAGTTAGATCAATATGTATGAAAAGATATATATATGAATTTTCGGTATTTTTGTCGATATTTCGATATTACCGTCCGGATCGGTATTACCGAATCATCGACACGACATCGGTATCCATTTTGAACAATACCGAATTTCCGGTATACTGGTATACGGTATACCAAAACTTTCGGTACGGCATCGACATCGAGAATTCTATACCGGCCAACTTCGGTATCGATATCAGTATTGAGAAAAAATGACGGTATCCCGTACCGACCCACCCCTACTCCTGACACACTCTCTCTCTTTTCTCTCTTCCATTTTTCTTTTCCTTTTTATTTCTTATTATTTCATGAAGTATAGTATTATTTTCCAAAAAAAATTCCTCATGTTTTTTGTTTTTTTTAGTACAATTTTTCCAAATTTTTTTTCCGTTTTTTTTTCAATTTTCATTCTCTCTTAAAATATTTTCCAGTTTTTTATTTTTATTTTTATTTTTTATTATTGCTGTAAGGAGCTACAAAATATATTTAATTATGTTCTACCAAAATACTTGGTAAGAAATTGTCAATTTCTTACTTTCTCCAACTTTTTTGTTCGTAAGAATTTGACAATTTTATATGTTCTACCAATTCACTTGCTAAGAATTTTGACAAATGCATTTTGTTTTTTTTACCATTCTTACTATATTTTTATTAATTTGTATGTGTGATCGTGAATTTTTATATGTGACCGTAATTTGGTAAGAAATTTCAATTTCCTACATATTATTTAATACAAATTTGTATTTCTTACCATTTCTGACCTCTAACTTAGTAAGAAATTGAAATTTTGTTATTACTATTTGGTAATTTATTATCATTCTTACTATTACTATGTTTTTACTAATTTCTATGTGTGGCCTTAACTTGATAAGAAATTCACATTTCTTACCAAGTTATTGAAATTTCTTACTAAATTTGTACACCAACAATAGAGTTGAATTAAGTATTAAGTGAACAACAACAAGAACTATCACATGTCTAATGACAAATAATTCCTACAAACTTTAAACAACGAACATGGACAACCAAAAACTATGAGTTTACAAAAATAAAATAATAAATCCAAAGTCCATTTAGTAAGAATTTGTCAATTTCTTACCCTCCCTAACTATTTTCATAAGAATTTGATAATTTACTGTGTTTTACCCATTCATTTGGTAAGAATTTCACAAATTCACTTAATATGAATTTGTCAAATTCTTACTTTCTCTAAATATTTGATAATTTTTTTATGTTCAACCAATTAACTTCTTACCAATACAACGAAGATCTGCATTATAAGAAGAATTCGTATATGTGATCGCAAACTTGTATTTCTAGAATTTGTTACAGTAAAATTACACATGCAAAAAACCCAATAATTTCTCACATCTGCAGAAACATATTCCCCAATCCCTAACCCATTCCGTAATCCATCAATTTCAAAGCCAAAAATTGAAGTACCATGCCCAAAAATAGCAAGAACACACAAAATCGCAAAAGAAAAAGTGATCAAACTTATTTTCGTAAGGTAATTAATGCACGTAGACAAGGAATTAATGAACACGAAAGCAAGCGGAACACCCCGGATTTACGTGGTTCGATCTATTAGAATAGATCTACATCCACGGAGCAAGAGTATGAATCTTTATTGCTAGTATGAGTAGTGATTACAAGATTGTTCCCCCTTCTCAATCTATTCTAAACCCCTATTTATAGGTAATTACATGGAGTTTGACTATAATACAAAGTCTTCTCCTATTTAGACTCTGGCTTGATCCTCTTATTAGGGATAGACACCGAGCTTCTATATCTCTCTTGGAGCTTGAAAGTCGATGTAGGAGTTTTGATTGCCTTGGTGAAAAAGTTTCTCTTAGTTGGGCCGAACTGCGTAGGCCGAGCTTAACTGTCGGGGCCCAATTATATTGAGCTTGATGTTTGGGCCTAGGAGCTAGGCCGTATCCTATCAATAATCAAAACAAAGAAGCAAAATTAATCAAATCATCTGATTCATTAAATCTCCCAAGTTTTCTACTAAGAAAAAATTAAAAACCAAAACCAAAAACAAAAAATTAAAAACCAAACCAAAAAACAAAAAAATAAAAAATCCAAAAAAAGAAGAAAAAAAAAAACAAAAATATGCGGTGGAAATAAATCGCAAAATCAAAAATCATCACAAAAAAACATAAAAAATGCAATATTGTAGGCGCACGAGGCATTTTAAAAAACCATAAAAAACATATTAAAAAAAGAAGAAGAAGAAAGGCAGATAGAGGAAGAAAGGCAGATAGAAGGAAGCAAAATGAAAAAAAACAGAAGAGGAATTGCTAGATCTTGACTCCATCGAACACGGACGGTGGGGGAAGTGGTGTCGCCGGCGGTCGAGGCAGTGGTGCTGGGCCTCCACACGAACCAGATTTGGAGTGTCGGAGTAGGAGCAGTCGCCGGAGGCGACGCAAGGGCAGTCTGGCGTCCGCCGTAAGGTTGTGCCGTCGGGAGGTCACGGCAGAGAGAAGGGGACAAGAGTTTTTGTCATTGAAGATGCTAGCGCTTTTAGAGAGAGAGAGAGAGTGAGAATGAGGAATGAGGGTGGAATGGGTGGGAATAAAATGAGATAGGATTTCTCAGAGAGAAGGGTCTTTCTGTCCACACACATTAAAAGTGGGCAAAATTTGTACTCTCTCTGTTCCACTTATATAGGGATAGTTGACTGTACTTTTGTCTCACAAAAAGGCAGTCAACTATCCCTATATAAGTGAGACGGAGGGAATATTTTGTTAGGTGGTGGGCAAAATTTAAAATTATAAGCTATAAGGGGACAAAACACTACATTTCCTCTAATATATGATAATATGAGATACCACTGCTGTCGATTTACTATAGGGCATTTAATCAAACACTTACATCGCATGAAGTCTAAAGTCCATGGAGTACTGGATTCCTTTCTATATAAATTCTCAATTTCTCGATTCAAACAATGCAAAAAATTCACCTTCTTTGTTCTTCGAACCCCAAAACAAAAATGGAGCACTGGTTTTGGCCAACGGCATTAGCAACAATCGCATTCCTCCACCTCCTCCATCAATGGTGGAACAAGAACAAGAAGAAACTCCCTCCGGGCCTCCACGGGCTTCCGATTATCGGCCATTTTCACCTACTAAGCAAGAATCCCCACCAAGATCTCCACCGTCTAGCCCGAAAACACAGCCCGATCATGCACATCCACCTCGGCTCCGTCCCCACCATCATTGTCTCCTCCCCCTCCGCGGCGGAGCTCTTCCTCAAGACCCACGATCTCATCTTCGCCGACCGGCCCCACCAGGAGGCCGCCTACTACCTCACCTATGAGTAGCAGGACATCGGCTTCAGCCGCTACGGTCCCTACTGGCAGAATATGCGGAAGCTCTACACTCTTCATCTTCTCAGCGGCCTTAAGATTACGCAGTTCGAGGCGATAAGGAAGGCGAGATCGGAATCTTGGTGGCCTCGCTCAGGGAGGCGGCGGTGGCGCGTGAGGATGTGGACATGAGCGTCAAGATCGCGTCGGCTAGCGCTGATATGACTTGCTTGATGGTTTTTGGGAAGAAGTTTGTGGATGGGGATTTGGATGAGAGAGGGTTTAAGGTGGTGATGGCGGAGACGATGGCGGAGGCGGCCGCGTTCAATGTTGGCGACTACTTTCCGAACCTCCGATGGCTGGATCTGCAGAGGTCGGCGCGGCGGCAGAAGAAGCTGAGAAGGGTTTTCGATGTGTTTCTCGAGAGGATTATCGATGATCATGTCGAGAAGAAGTAGAGGAGCCACGATTTCGTCGATACGATCATGGCGATTCTTCACTCCGGCGATGCCGGATTCGACTTCAACCGCCGCCATGTCAAGGCGGTGCTACTGGTATTTAATACTGTTCTCATATTTCCAAAATGACTCGAACCCTAACAATTAATTATTCATATATTATTTTCAATTATATTATAATATATTCCCGCAATATTTGTTTTAATTTTATAAATATGTTGCGGGGTAGGATATGTTGTTAGCGGGAATGGACACATCAGCAGTGACGGTGGAATGGACGTTGTCAGAACTGATTAAGCATCCAAATGAGATGAAGAAACTCCAAAAAGAGCTAGAAGAAGTGGTAGGGCTAAACCAAATGGTGGAGGAGTCACATCTCTCTAGCCTCAAATACCTACATTGTATTGTCAAAGAATCCATGAGACTCCACCCTGCAGGCCCGTTGCTCATCCACGAGGCTATGGAAGAATGCGAGGTCGGTGGGTTCTACATACCGAAAAAATCGCGAGTTCTTGTGAACGTTTGGGCTATTGGGAGAGATCTTGAGGCTTGGAATGACCCTCAACGATTTGCTCCCGAGAGATTTTTAGGAAGCAATGTGGATCTTCAAGGTCGAGATTTTCAACTCATAGCATTTGGTTCGGGTAGAAGGGGTTGCCCTGGGTTGCAATTGGGGCTAACCATAGTTAGTTTGATGGTAGCGCAGTTGATCCATTGCTTTGACTGGGAGCTCTGTGACGGAGTGGTGCCCGGTGATCTAGACATGTCTGAAAATTTTGGTTTGGTCACTTCAAGGCGGAACATCTCATGATTATTCCGACTTATAGGTTATGGGTTTGAGTAATTCCCTATATCATATTGGCAAATAATTGGTACATACATATTTGAAATTTTCTGGCTTGGTCAATCATCTCAAAGTTTACATGTATGAGCTCAATAGATTCTCGAGTAACTTGAATTAACCATTTTCGCAATGCAAGAATTAATATCAAGTGCTAGTAGTCCCGGCCCTTTGTGAAATATAACTACACCCTAACTTCAGTTTGTCTTACCAAAAGAAGAAAAAAATGGGAAATAAAAAGTAATGTTCTTGGTGAAGAACTTTCTTAACTAATTTAGAGAAGAAGGATGAGAGTGTAATCTAAATCGAGGGTAATTTTTAACAATAACACATGAATTTCATTAAAAAAAATAAAGAGCTAAATTAACCTAAGATCTATAGGCAGTTCACTATATCTTATATCTTCTTTTTTATTAGCTAGTAACAAAAGAAGATCAAATACTATTAAGTCTATTGACTATGCTAATAAGAATAGAGACTAGTAAAAGGGCCTAGTAGCAAGGGGGCTGGACCTCCTAGCTAGCTAGGGTAAACTTCAATACTCACGTAGGGATAATACTCCCATGCATGCACCTGGATAGAGATTAAGAATTAGGGTTTAAATTAATTTTAGCCTCGTAGATTAAACCCCCACTATTTATATACTACTTATGAATTGAATATGAATATAGGGACACACTTGGGTCAGCCGGAGGCACCGTGCGGCCGGGCTAAAACAATGACACTTTTATTCATATAGATTGATACTTTTCTGTATAAAGATTGACACTTTTAAAAATTGTCATTTTATTCGTAAAATAATTATGTTAAAGATTGGCACTTTTATTCATATAAATTGGCACTTTTCTGTATAAAGATTGACACTTTGGGCCCGGCCGCACGGTGCCTCCGGCTCACACAAGTTTTTGTCATGAATATATTAGTATAAAATATATAAAACTATAATAAAGGGGGCTGCTCGAGCCACGTCACCAGCTATAAATTAATTAAACACCAACTACGATTTGGGAATGCAACTATAAATTAATAAGATTCGATTGAAAACATTATTAATTAATATTTAAATCCAAAATATTAACTAAGAAACAACCATGGCTTGGTTCTGGGCAGCTCTCTCTCTCATCATATTCTTCTCGCTGCTCCACCACCTGATGAAGAAGAAGAAGAGGAATCTGCCGCCGGGACCGGCGGCGCTGCCGGTGATAGGGCATGTCCACCTACTGGGCAAGAATCTCCCCCTTGAGCTCCACCGCCTCGCCGAGAAGCACGGCCCCATCATGTTCCTCCGCCTCGGCTCCGTCCGCGCCGTCGTCGTGTCGTCCGCCCCCGGGGCGGAGCTCGTGCTGAAGACCCACGACCTCATCTTCTCCGGCAGGCCTTGCCACCAGGCCTCCCGGAATCTCGGCTACGATCAGAGGACCATCCTCTTCGCCCCCTACGGCGCCTACTGGCGCAACATGCGCAGATTATCCACTCTGAAATTGCTCGGAAGCAAGAAGATCGACGAGTTCCGGCCGATCAGGAGCTCGGAGATCGCGGAAATGGTGGGGTTACTCCGGCGAGCGGCGGAGAAAAGGGGAAGTTGTGGATGTGAGCGCGGCGATCGCCGGCGTAGTTGGGGATATGAGCTCTTTGATAGTGTTAGGGAGGAAGTATGTGGATAGGGATTTGGATGAGAAATTAGGGTTTAAAGATGTGGTGAATGAGACGATGCTCGTCGCTGCGCTGCCCAATTTGGGTGATGTTTTTCCGTTCATGGCGGCGCTTGATCTGCAGGGGTTGAATCGTCGGATGAAGAAGATGAGCACGATTTTCGATGGTTTCTTGGAGAGGATCATCGATGATCATGTCCAAAAGAAGAAGGAGAAGAAGGAGAGTGAAGACTTCGTCGATACGATGTTGGCCGTTATGGAGGCCGGAGACGCCGGTTTCGAATTTGATCGCCGCCATGTGAAGGCCGTGCTATTGGTAAAAGTTTAACCTATCAACTGTTTGTGATTTTGTACACATGAGTACGTTTTCTTGCTATTCATGCTTTTTTGTGTTGTTTTTCAGGATATGCTTATAGCGGGAATGGATACTTCCTCTTCGGTGGTGGAGTGGGCGATCTCAGAACTGATTAGGCACCCGGAGATTATGAAGAAACTCCAGAAAGAACTGGAGCAAGTAGTGGGCATGGATCAAATGGTGGACGAATCCCATCTCGACAACTCGACTATTTGGATTTGGTCGTGAAGGAAACCCTAAGGCTCTATCCCCCAGGTCGACTGCTCGTCCATGAGTCCATGGAAGATTGCATGATGAACGAGTTCCATGTTCCGAAAGGGACATGGATCTTGGTAAATGTGTGGTCTATTGGTAGAGATCCTAATACCTGGCCAGAGAGGTTTGTTGGAGACCGTGTTGACTTCCTTGGGAAGGATTTTCACTTCATACCCTTTGGGGCCGGCAGATGAAGTTGTCCGGGATTGCAATTAGGGCTTACGGTGGTCAAATTGGTGGTGGCGCAATTGGTGCATTGTTTCGATTGGGAGCTTTCCGATGGCTTGAAGCCGAGTGATTTGGACATGAGTGAGAAGTTTGGAGTAGTGACTAGTAGAAATGTAGAATTAAGCCTATCATGGCTATCCCTACTTATGGATTGGATAAATGAATTCAAAATGGCTATCAAACACATGATTAGCAAAGGGGTTTATGGATCTTTTCACTAGGTGAAATAGTGATGTTATAATAAATGGAATTTATATTCACGTACAAATAATAAATAGCTAGATCAGCTTAACATTATGTGTAATTCATTACTGTACCCTATATGATTTACATGCAGTGTGTGATAGCTTTGCAACTTCAATTGCATGCAGCATGCAAAATTAGACGACTTTTTTTTTTTTTTTTTTTTTTTGTTGAAGTTTCTTAACTTAGGGGAGAGGATCAGAGGAAGAAGTACAATTGATAAAATAGGTACGGTGCATATGTCTGAAATCACATGCAAAAAGTCAACGTTAAAATCGAAAAAATAAAATGTTATAAATAATTTCTTTGTCCAAGTTTTCATAAGTATTCTTTATTACTCCCTCTGTCCTCATTAGAATAGACTTGTTTCTTGAATATATGTGAGGTATAAAATAATGAAACATGCATATTCTAATGGGACAGATGGAGTACTAATTATTTCTTCTTTGTTATCTTCTTAATTAGTTTAGTTATGATTTATATAAAACTTGAATGCATTAAATGGGCAATTTTATTAGAGTCAGAGGTCAATATTCACCATTGCAGTTGCCGACGCTAATGCTATAAAGAGTAGAGGCGCCAACCCTCAGATAGAGAAAGAGAGAGAGGCTTTTCTTAGATTAACTTTTGAGAAGATATGCATGCATGGTAGCATGGGCCCCGCCCTAGATTTAGTCAAACTCCATGCACATAGTATATACTACCTTCATCCCGCCAATTAGGTTACGTTTCCTTTTTGGCATGTCCCATATATTAGTCTACTTTTCTAAAATGACAAAAAAATTGTGGCTACAATTAACTCTCTCTTTAGAATTAACTACAACTACATATCCTACATTGCATTGTCTATTGTGCCAAAAGCAAAGTAGTCTAATACATGGGATGGAGTAGTATTAATGAGTGATCAAAATCGAAATTCCATCAATTCCATCCATGGACTGGTTTTTGGGGGGCTCTTTCTCTCATCATGGTCCTCTCGCTCCTCCGCCACCTGCTGAGGAAGAAGAAGAGGAACCTGCCGCCGGGGCCTACGTCGCTGCCGGTGATAGGGCATCTCCACCAGCTGGCGCTGGGGAAGGATCCCCACCGCGATCTCCACGGCCTCGCGCAGAAACACGGCCCCTATCATCTTCCTCCGCCTCGGCTCCGTCCCCGCCGTCGTCGTCTCGTCGGCCGCCGCCGCGGAGCTCGTGCTGTAGACCCACGATCTCGTCTTCTCCGGCAGGCCCCACAACCAGGCCTCTGCTCAGCGCCGCCAAAATCAACGAGTTCCGGCCGATCAGAGCGGCTGAGATCGGAGGAATGGTTGGATTACTACGGCAAGACGCCGAGAAACGGGAGGTTGTTGATCTCAGCGCGGCGGTTTCCGGCGTGATTGGGGATATGAACTGTTTGGTGATTTTTGGGTGATGTGATCGATGAGTTGCTGCATGCTGCTGGGCAGCCCAATTTGGGTGATCTTTTCCCGTTCATGGCGGCGATCGATTTGCAGGGGTTGAATCGTCGCATGAAGGAGATGAGCAAGATTTTTGATGGATTTTTGGATAGAGAGTTATTGAGGACCATCTTCAGAAGAAGGAGGAGGAGAAGAAGAAGAAGAATCGAGACTTTGTCGATATATATAAAGTTGGCCGTTATGGAGGCCGGAGAAGCTGAATTTGAATTCGATCGCCGCCATGTGAAGGCTGTTCTATTTGTAACTCTTTTGCCCTCAAAGTGTTTATTACTTTGATTGATTGAACAACGATTTATAATAAGTCTTGATTCTCAATTTTGTTCAGGACATGTTTATAGGAGCAACGGATACTTGAGCATCAGCAGCAGCATGGGCAATCTCAGAACTGATCAAGCATCCGGAGATTACGAAGAAACTCCAAGACGAATTGGAGCGAGTTGTGGGCATGGATCAAACAGTGGATGAATCCCACCTCGACAGACTCGACTACTTGAATATGGTCGTGAAGGAGACCCTGAGGCTCCACCCTCTCGCTCCACTGATTTCCAACGAGTCCATAGAAGATTGCATGTTGAACGGGTTCCATGTCCCAAAAGGAACATGGACCCTCGTGAACGCGTGGGCTATTGGTAGAGATCCCGCAACTGCAACGTGGCACGAACCTGAGAAGTTCGTGCCAGCGAGATTTGTTGTTGGAAATGTTGACCTCTTAGGTCAGCATTTCCAGTTCCTGCCCTTCGGGTCCGGCAGAAGAGGTTGTCCGGGCTTGCAATTAGGGCTCAAGTTGGTCCGATTAACTGGTGTTGGCGCAATTGGTGCATTGCTTTGACTGGGAGCTACCCGATGGCATGATGCCTAGTGATTTGGACATGAGTGAAAAGTATGGAATAGTGACTTGTAGAAATAAGCCTCTCGTAGCTATCCCCACTTATAGATTGCATAAATGGATTCCAAATGGGAAGGACTAATGTCAAACACATAAATAAGCGAAGGGGAATTCGGTCTTCTTTTATATAGATGGCTAAAATTAGACAACTTGGTTTTGAACTTCGCTAATTTAGAAGAAGGTGAAGAAATTAAGTACAATTCATAAAGTATGAGGAAAATCGTAGATCGATGAAAAATAATTTCTTTGACCAGGTTTTCTGTATTACAGCTACAAGTACTATTCAATAATTTTTCTATTTATAATTTAATTTTTTTAGTAGAGTTTATTTTTTTGGGTATAATTTATTTATATTAATTATTATTATTAATATTTTTCTTAAATATATTATCACCACGTCAGCCGTAAACACATTAAGTATGTTAACGATGAGTATATCAATTCTTTCTTTTTCTTCTTTTTCTTTTACCTCTCTTGGACTAGTTCAGATCTTCTATTGTCAAAGCATGTGATATCTTCTATTGATTTAATAGATTAACAACACGTGGCAAAGTTAATGATTTAGGATTTAAGATTTATATAAGGAAAATATATACTCTAACATTTAAAATTTTAAACCCCTAGGATTTGCCACGTGTCGTTAATCTATTAAGGCAATAGAAGATGTCACATGCTTTGGCAATAGGGGATCCATGGACTCTTGAACGTTTTATTTGTTGCTAGAGAAGACTTCTTTTTTTCTTTTTTCTTTTTGAGAATGAGAAGACTTCTTTTTTCTTTGTACATTAACTCAATATATATATATAGAACATTTAAATCATGAATAACGACTGACGACTAATTAATACTCATTAAAGTATGGACTCACAAGTTATGTACTAGAGATTAGCTTATGAGACACATTGAGACATACTACCTCCATCCCCATCATTAGTCCCAAATACTTTATTGACTTTTTCAGCACGTATTTCCACCAAAACCTAGTACGGATTTTACAATATAATTTTGAAGTATTCTTTAAAACTCATACTAAGTTTCGGTGGAAATGCGTGCCGAAAAAGTTTTGGGACTAACGAAAGGGAATGGAGATAGTAAGTTTTAGGATAGATGATATCATCCGCAAGTTCATAAGTCAAACATTTTGGCGTTCGCCAAAAAAAAAAGGAAGAAGAAAAGTAAAAAAAATAAAAAAGAAGCCATAAATCAAACATTTTGGCGTTCACGCAAAAAAAAAAAAGAAAAAAAAAGGATAAAAGAAAAAGTCAAAGATTGCGGATGGTCGAGTGAATTACCTAGCTCACCGACGCTATTTGGTCAGATTCTAGATTAAATTATTTAAAATTTTTAAAATTAGTATCTCGTAAAAGAAATAATACTTCAAAATTATATTTTGAAACTCATATTAATTTTGGTGGAAACACGTACCGAAAAAAATCAAAAAGTGAAATGAGATAATTAGATAGAATGGAGGTAGTAGTTTTTAGAATATATGATATCATCCCCAAGTCAAACATTTTGGCGTTCACCAAACACAAGGGAAGAAGAAAAGTTAAAAAAAATAAAATAAAATAAAATAAAAAAAAGCAGCCATAAGTCAAACATTTTGGCGTTCACCCAAAAAAAAAAAAAGATAAAAGAAAAAGTCAAAGATTAAGGTTGGTCGAGTGAATTACCTAGCTCACCGACGCTAGATTCTAGATTAAATTATTTAAAATTTTCATTTAATAAATACTACCTCTAACCCACTAAAGTAGTCCATCTACTTTTTTGATTTTTTCGGTACGTATTTTTATTGAAATTTAATACGGATTTTAAAATATAATTTTGAAGTATTGTTTTTTTTACGGGATACTATGACTCATAGTATCCCGTAAAAAAAACGATACTTCAAAATTATATTTTAAAACCCGTACTAGATTTCAGTAGAAATGCGTGCCGGAAAAGTCAAAAAAATAAATAGGACTACTTATATGGGTTGGAGGTAGTATTTGAATACACGAAAAATTAAGACAATACTGCTACGTGGTCCAATCAAAATCCGTCCACGTTTATCAGTTTCTCACCTAAGATTTGATATCATCAGAAAAAAAAATCCGCATTTCAAAGAAAAAAAATTCCGAAAGTACCAATTCTTAACTTGATTAAATGATCGTAATCGGTCAATCAATTCCTCACCTACATTTGATTGATTTCTTCTCCTGCTTTGAATTAAAACAGAACAAATTTCTATAAGTAATAGAGCTATCGATCAAGTTTGAAATAAATCAGTGAACAAAAGTCGATCCACTGCAAAACAATGGCGTGGTTTTGGGGAGCTCTCTCTCTCATCATTTTTCTCTCTTTCCTCCACCACCTGCTGAAGAAGAAGAAGAAACTGCCGCCGGGGCCGAGGGCGCTGCCGGTGATCGGGCATCTCCACCTGGTGGGGAAGAATCCCCACCATGATTTCCACGGCCTCGCGCAGAATCACGGCCCTATCATCTTTCTCCGCCTCGGCTCCGTCCCCGCCGTCGTAGTCTCGTCGGCCGCCGGAGCGGAGCTCGTGCTGAAGACGCACGACCTCGTCTTCTCCGGCAGGCCTCACGGCCAGGCCTCCCGCCACTTCGGGTACGACCGGAAAACCATCCTCTTCGCGCCCTACGGCGCCTACTGGCGGAACATGCGCAAGTTGTCCACCGTGAAACTGCTCAGCGGCGCCAAAATCAACGGGTTCCGGCCGATGAGGATGGCGGAGATCGGAGGAATGATGGAGTTGCTCCGGCGAGGAGCCGAGAAACGGGAAGTCGTTGACCTAAGCGCGGCGATTTCCGGCGTGATTGGGGATATGAACTGTATGATGATTTTTGGGAGGAAGTATGTGGATAGGGATTTGGATGAGAAATTAGGGCTTAAAGCTGTGATCGATGAATTGCTTCATGCTGCTGGGCAGCCCAATTTGGGGGATCCTTTCCCTTTCTTGGCGGCGCTCGATCTGCAGGGATTGAATCGTCGCATGAAGGAGATGAGCACGATTTTCGATGGGTTTTTGGAGAGAATTATCGACGACCATCTTCGTAAGAAGAAGGAGGATAAGCATAATCACGACTTCGTCGATACGATGCTGGCCGTTTTGGAGGCCGGAGAAGCTGAGTTTGAATTTGATCGCCGCCATGTGAAGGCGGTTCTATTGGTAGCTAATTTTGATCCCTAATTGTTTGTTATTTTGTTCAAATGAGTTTTGTTCTCCGATTATGATAATCTCGATTCTTGATGTTTCAGGACATGCTTATAGGAGCAACGGATACTTCGATATCAGTGCTGGAGTGGGCAATCTCAGAATTGATTAGGCATCCGGAGGTTATAAAGAAACTCCAGAACGAACTGGAGCGAGTTGTGGGCATGGATCAAATCGTGGATGAATCCCACCTCGACAAACTCGACTACTTGAATATGGCAGTGAAGGAAACCCTAAGGCTCCACCCTCCCGTTCCACTGCTTGTCCATGAGTCCATGGAAGACTGCACGTTAAACGAGTTCCATATCCCGAAAGGAACACGAACCTTCGTGAACGTGTGGACTATTGGTAGAGATCCTGCAACATGGCACGAACCTGAGAAGTTCATGCCAGAGAGATTTGTTGGAGAAAATGTCGACCCTTTTGGGCAGCATTTCCAACTCTTGCCCTTCGGGTCCGGCAGAAGAGGTTGCCCGGGGTTTCAGTTAGGGCTCACGTTGGTTCGACTGGTGATGGCACAATTGGTGCATTGTTTCGATTGGGAGCTTCCTAATGGCATGATGCCTAGTGATTTGGACATGAGTGATAAGTTTGGAATAGTTACTAGTAGAAATACGCCTATCATGGCTATCCCCACTTATAGATTGAATAAATGACTTCAAAATGGGAGGGACTAGTATCAAACACATTAATAGCAAAGGCCGTTTTGGGTCTCTTTACATTAGGTGTTATAGTGATTTTGATCATCCCATCTTATCTTGATATCATGAAATAAATGAAAGTTGTATCCAAAAAAAAAAAAAGAGATATATAGAGCCTACCATTTTGTATTTTTTTTGGAAGAGATATTTTTTTTTTTTTTTTTTTTGGTATTCATTAAACGTCACGTTATGTTACAATCAAAAAGTCAACTATGTATATATAATTAAGTATTTAAAAAAAAATATATGATCGAAGATAAGAAGATAGAGATGGCACTGGCCAAGATTCAAACAACCGCTTTGAATTCCTCAACGTCGAATCACTGAACAAAAGCTACGGATTTTCACTCCGAATCCATAGAAATACAGTCCATTAACTATGGACCGGTTCTGGGCAGCTCTCTCTCTCATCGTATTCCTCTCGCTCCTCCACCAGCTGCTGAGGAAGAAGAAGGCGACGAATCTGCCGCCGAGTCCGATCGCGCTGCCGGTGATCGGCCATCTCCACCTGCTGGGGAAGAATCTCCCCCTCAAGCTCCACCGCATCGCCGAGAAGCACGGCCCCATCGTCTTCCTCCGCCTCGGCTTCGTCCGCGCCGTCGTCGTGTCGTCGGCCGCCGGAGCAGAGCTCGTGCTGAAGACGCACGATCTCGCCTTCTCCGGCAGGGTTCATCACCAGGCGTCGCGACACCTCAGCTACGATCAGAAGAACATCGTCTTCGCTCCTTACGGCGCGTACTGGCGCAACATGCGCAGGTTGTGCACCGTGAAATTGCTCAGCGCCGCGAAAATCAACGAATTCCGGCCGACTAGGAGGGCGGAGATCGAAGGAGCTGTGGAATCTCTGCGTAAATCGGCGGAGGAGCGGGGGATTGTGGATGTCAGCGCTGCAATTTCCGGCGTGATTGGGGATATGAACAGCTTGATGGTGTTTGGGAGGAAGTATGTCGATAGGGATTTGGATAAGGAATTAGGGTTCAAAGCTGTGATTGATGAGACTTTACATGTCGGTGCTTTGCCCAATTTGGGGGATTTTTTCCCGTTCATGGCGGCGCTTGATCTGCAGGGATTGGATCGTCGGATGAAGGAGATGAGTAAGATCTTCGATGGATTTCTAGAGAGAATCATCGATGATCATCTTCTGCAAAAACAGGATAAGAAACAAAATCAAGACTTCGTAGATACGATGCTGGCCGTGATGGAGGCCGGAAAAGCCGATTTCGAATTCGATCGCCGCCATGTGAAGGCGGTGCTGCTGGTAACTGTCTTGCCCTCCAACTGTTTGTTAAAATGTCCAAAAGAATTTTGTCTCTCTTCAACTTTGAATTTTCATAAATATTTTCATTTTTTTTAGGATATGCTTATAGCAGGGATGGACACTTCCGCCTCAACGGTGGAGTGGGCGCTCTCGGAACTGATTAGGCACCCGGAGATTACGAAGAAACTCCAGAAAGAATTGGAGCAAGTTGTCGGCATGGACCAAATGGTGGACGAATCCCATCTCGACAAGCTTGACTACCTCGATTTGGTCCTAAAGGAAATCTTGAGGCTCTACCCTCCGGGTCGACTGCTTGTCCACGAGACCATGGAGGATTGCACGATGAACGAGTTTCATATCCCAAAAGGAACGTGGACCTTTGTTAACTTGTGGTCCATCGGCAGAGATCCTATCATGTGGCACGAACCAGAAAAGTTCGTGCCAGAGAGATTTATTGGTGAAAATGTTGATTACCCCGGGAAGGATTTTAAATTCATACCCTTCGGGGCGGGCAGGAGAAGTTGCCCGGGGTTGCAGTTAGGGCTCACGTTTGTTCGGTTCGTGTTGGCGCAGTTGGTGCATTGCTTCGATTGGGAGCTTCCCGATGGCATGGTGCCTAGTGATTTGGACATGAGTGAAAAGTTTGGTATAGTGACTAGTAGAGATAAGCATCTCATGGCTATTCCCACTTATAGATTGCATAAATGAATGCAATATGGAGGGATTTGTATCATAGACATGTAGCTAAATTGGGATTTTGTACTTTTTTATTAGTTTAAAGTGAATGTTGATGTCTTTATATCTTAATAATAAATTGAATTTGTAACCTCAAATCTAACATTTATTACATTGTATATATTCTCTTATTGTTCAACATTTTTTTAAATATGCAAACATGCATCATTGCCTCCCTAACTAGCAACACAAAAATTAACAGATTGAGATTAATTGCACCCCACATAATACATATCAATCAAGCATAAGTAACTATTAGGATAACAGAGAAATGATATGTCACTCACCTTATAATGGGTACCTTTGTGGGCACCTTCGCCGTTTCTTCAATTTTGCATATCATTTCTCAAATATTAATTTATTTTGGTGGTTTAGCTATAGGATTCGGGCATTCCCCATCGGATGCAAATTTGCATGCGCAATGACAACAATACCCCTCGTCGTCGGTGCCTTCACCATCGTCGACACTAGGTAAAAAATCTGGTCGAGATAAAACAAAGTCTTTGTTGGTACAACCTCCATGCCCATGGTACCGGTGCTTGCAATCTGACCAGCAAGCAAAGTCATCGGTGGTACAACCTAATTGCAAATTGCACGTCTCTGCCGAAACCAATTTTTGACCTGCAAGATTAATAATACAATGCATTATATACATGTATTTCAAATCATCAAATAATTAATGGGATCATCATAGGTTTTTCTTAAACTACTAAACTAGACTAGAGAAACAAACGAAAGAAGGTGAATATATTACCTAAGGCTAGAATGCATAGGAAGACAACAATGGAGATGTGAATTTTTGCCATTTTCAAATAATTGAATGGATATATGATGAAAATGATTTGTGATTGTAAAAGAGTTTGAGATTTACTTATTTATAGGGAGAAGTTTGAAACTTCATCTCAAATATTCTACATCAAATAAAAGACTCTATTCAGTCAAATATACGAAAATTAAATTCAGATGCATTTATCTATAAAATACATGAATATATGTGAAAACTTTTAAGTCTAACCACGCCTACAAATTCTTCGAAATATCTGGAAAATAAATGCCATAATTATCATATAAATTTCAGGAAATATATATATATAATAAGAGAAGGAAATTATAATTAATACAAGCAAACACACTTCATTAGCCATAATAATGATATTTTGCATTTTTTGAGAGAAAGCCATGTAAACTGGATTTTTCACTTAATTAAATATTTGTGATTAAGGTCCAAACTTCTCCCTATAAATACCAATCTCAAACTCTTCTACAATCACAAATCATTTTCATCATATATTCAAACAATTATTTGAAAATGGCAAAAATTCACATCTCCATTGCTGTCTTCCTCTGCATTCTAGCCTTGGGTAATTCACCTTCTTTCATATCTCCAATATTGTTAGTGTAATTTGTTCCTTTAGTCTAGTTTAGTAGTCTAAGAAAAACCTATGATGATCCCATTAATTATTCTTGTAGGTCAAAAATTGGTTTCGGCAGAGACGTGCAGTTTGCAATTAGGTTGTACCACCAGTGACTTTGCTTGCTGGTATGATTGCAAGAACCGGTACCATGGGAATGGAGGTTGCACCAACAAAGACTTTGTTTTATCCCGGCCAGATCTCTTGCCTAGTGTCGACGGTGGTGAAGGCACCGACGACGAGGGGTTTTGTTGTAAGTGCGCATGCAAATTTGAATCCGACGGGGCATGCCCGAATGGATTTGCCGACGGTCCTTCTGGAGCTAAACCACCAAAATAAAATACATACATGATTGATATATAATTTAATATTAGTCTCATCATAATATATATATCTATGTAATACAATACTTATGCTTCATTGATATGTATTACATGGGTTGCAAATAGATCTCAATTTGTTATTTTTGTGTTGCTAGGGAGGCAATGATAACCTTTTTATAGCATGTTTTAATTTTTAAACAAATATATTGAACAATAAGAGAATATATATAATGTGATAAATGTTAGATTTGTGGTTACTGATACGAGCATATCTCGTATTTTCAGAGATTATCTTTCAGTTTTATTGTTTAGATTATTATTCATATTTAGCATATCTTTTCCCTATTTGGATAGATATTTTAGTCCTATAAATATATCATTGTAATCACATAAGGATATCAAGAAAAAATAACAATTGGTAGGGTTCCGGCGCCTCGTCAAACAAGGTCGTCGGAGAATGAAGGGCTGAACGCGGAGAGCTTCTCCGTCTGTAGCGGTGCGTAAGGGCTGAATGCGGAGACTTCTCCGTCGGCAGCCAAAGTAGGGTTCTCACGATGAGAATGTAAGGCGGAGAATTAGGGCTCCCAATTGTTATTTTATTTCTTGATATCCTTATGCGATTACAATGATATATTTATAGGACTAAAATATCTAACCAAAATAGGGAAAAGATATGCTAAATATGAATAATAATCTAAATAATAAAACTGAAAGATAATCTCTGAAAATACGAGATATGCTAATCTCTGAAAATACGAGATATGCTCGTATCAGTTACAAATTCAATTTACTATTAATAAATAAAAATATCAAATAAAAAAAGGAGAGAGTACCATTTTTTTTGGTGTTTTTTCTATGCATATGCATTCTTGAAATAACTAAAAATAGAAACAAACCAAGAAATTATTAAAGAAAAAAGAAAAGAGAGAGAGAGTGGGGAGAAAGAAAACAACAAGGAAACAAGCTTGTGGCCACTGGCCGTGACCTCCCCCAAAGGAGAACTGCGTCGGCCAATCATATCTCCCGAAATCTTTGTAGCTAATCTTTCTCTTTCCACGTCATGCATTTCTCTCAGCCTCTCATTCCCTTAATTCCCATAATCAATTCAAAACTTAGCGAAACAAGAACTAAAACCCTCTGCCACCTCTAAGTCCTAGCCTCTCAATTTCTTGCTCTCGCTCTCTCTCCCTCCCACAAAGATCAAGTTCTTGGAAAATGGGCTTCTGGGTTTGTTGAGATTCAAGAAATCATTTAGTAAAGATGGCAACTTTTTCAACTTCTTTCAGTTGTCCTACTTTAACTGAGCTCATATTTATTTCTCCTCACAATTCAACCAAAAGGCTCAACCTTTCTCTCTCTAGAGCCCTCAATCTATGCCCCAAGAGCAATGCAAGGATTCTTGTAACCAGAATCAGAGCTGTCCAAAGGGAAGAAAACGCTGTTCTTGAAGAAAGGGATAGGGAATTGGCGGCTAAACTGAATGGTAGTGTCAATGGGAATTACAGTAGCAGAAATGGCTCGGTTGGTAGCCATGGAAATGGGAGTGTGAAAGTTGAGAGTGATAATGAGAGTTTAGCTAAATTTGTGAATGGAATGGAATGGAATGGGAATGGAATGGAATGGAAATGTGGGAGTTGGGAGTGGAGATGTAGTTTTTGAAGGTGTGAAAATGGAGGAGAAGAAGAGTGTGGAGGAGATTGGACAAGAGGAGGCCTGGTTCAAGCGGAGTGGGGGCGATCGAGTTGAGGTATAATGTTGTATTTATATTGTGTTTTGCTCTGATTTTTAGTGAAATTTGTTTAATGCCAAAACTGGATTGAGAAAAGAATTGCAGTGCTTGAACATATGCTTGCTTTAAGTCTTTATCTTTAAGTTGAGGTATAATGTTGTATTTTTATTGTGTTATGCTCTAATTTTTAGTGAATTTTGTTTCATGCCATAACTGGATTGAGAAAAGAATTGCAGTGCTTGAACATGTGCTCGCTATAAGTCTTTATCTTTAGTCGAATTTGGTCGTGTTTAATTGGCATGTTTCAACAGATATCGAGGCCATCAGTTTTATCCGGTGTTGATTTGAATTTTATGTTGGTTTTCTCCATAATATGAGACATCAATGCTTGTATGGTTCCCTTTTTTTCCTGTTGAGTGTTCTGCTTTTGGACATTAGATTAGGCAATAGTTCGGTTCAGTTTACTCGATAAGTTCGTTAACAAGGTAAATGGCGCTAGTTGAGGATAACGAGGACCGAATAAACTAGATTTGATGCATTTTGGGATAAAGGATTTCAAGTTTTACGTGTTTTTGTAATGGTTAACTTATTCCTAGTTACGATTTTGTTTAGATGTTATCGGTTATCTTATCACAGGGTATTGTGGTCGGGATGATAGTAATAGATTTAGGGGGGAAGTTGAAATTTGAAAGCGTTATGTGTTCTTGAACCAAACGAACAATGGTGCAAGGGGAAAATGATTTTAATCATGTTAAATGCTATATACAATGTTGAGGAAAGTGTGTATCTTTGCATGATTGTTTGTTCTTCTGATAGGTATCTGTTGCCCCTGGTGGCCGTTGGAGCCGATTCAAAACCTATTCCACAATTCAGAGGACTCTCGAGATTTGGGGATTTGTTCTGACTTTTCTCTTCAGGGTTTGGTTAAACAATCAGAAGTTCTCATACAAAGGTTGGCCAGTCTATTTGAACTGATTTTCATCATGCTTTATGGATTTCCTCGTTATCATATCGTTGTAACACAGAACGCAAATGTTTTAACCACTACGAAACGAACCTCACAAGTAGAAATAAGGATGCTTTGAAAAAGGGTTCAATTTTTTCAATTTGAATTCTGTTTACCTGTTTTATATGTTAATTTGGCTTGCGAAATTCGTTCAATCAGGTGGAATAACGGAACAAAAACGAGTACAGAAAAGAAAGGCTCTTGCTAAGTGGTTGAAAGAAAATATTTTGAGACTCGGTCCTACATTTATCAAAATCGGCCAACAATTCTCCACAAGAGTAGATATTCTAGCCCAAGAATATGTTGATCAGCTATCAGAGCTTCAAGTAAGTTCTTCTTCTTTTTTTTTTCCCGAATATTTAAATTTTCTAAGGAATTTGCATCTTTCTTATATTAAGTAGGGTGCATTTTGTAATCATTACATAGAGGAAGTAGTTGAGAAAGTGTTTAAACTAAGATTGACATTTTTGCAGGATCAAGTTCCTCCTTTTCCTTCAGAAACTGCAGTTTCAATAGTCGAGGAAGAACTCGGAGGATCAGTGGATAATATATTTGAAAGATTCGACCGTGAGCCAATTGCTGCTGCAAGTCTTGGTATGTTTAACTCATCTTGGAAACTTCAGATTAATGTATTTTTTATTTTTTTTTCATTTGCATAAATATGATTTATCGGGTTGCATTTCCTATATGCAGGACAAGTCCATCGTGCACGATTGAAGGGACAAGAAATAGTTGTGAAAGTACAAAGACCTGGTCTCAAAGATCTGTTCGATATTGACCTTAAAAATCTGAGGGTCGGTAGCTAAAGATTATGCTCGATTCTGTTCAATGTGTCATTGTTTTCAAAATGTGGCACTTGAGTTTGGCCAACTCTTTCTTATCTGGTATTTTCTCATTTGTAAACTTAGGTTATAGCAGAATATCTTCAGAAGATTGATCCAAAATCTGACGGTGCAAAGAGGGATTGGGTCGCCATCTATGATGAATGTGCAACCGTGTTATATCAGGTGACCGGTTGCTTCTTGATTTCATGGTTCAGTCACCATAAGTTGAGACCTTAAAATTGCAATCAAGGGATTGAAAGTTGTTGGTTGATATAAACGTTCCTTGAAAATTACAGGAGATCGACTACACCAAGGAAGCTGCTAACGCTGAGCTATTTGCAACGAACTTCAAAGAAATGGACTATGTCAAAGTCCCGAGTATATACTGGGAATACACTACCCCACAGGTATTGTTTCACACTCAAAATCTTCGAAGTTTAGTTGTCGAATTAGTGAATTCCTTATGTTACAAATGTCTTCTTTTTTTTCCTTTTCCCGTGCATGACATAGGTTCTAACAATGGAGTACGTCCCAGGAATCAAAATAAACCGGATACAGGCACTCGACCAATTAGGGGTGGATCGTCAGAGGTTTGTTCGATTACAACACGTTTAATCTATCGAAATATCTCTTGTATTTCACAACTAGTGATCATATTTTTAAAAGTCATTTCATTTTGGCATTTCTTTCTAATGATTGTTAGGTTGAGCCGATATGCAGTTGAGTCGTACTTGGAGCAGATATTGTCCCACGGCTTTTTCCATGCTGATCCCGTAAGTCCTCTCAAAGCTAGTGATAATATTCGTACATCAAAACTGTCGGATTTTGGCGTAACAATATGAGTCCATGCAGCATCCTGGAAACATTGCTGTGGATGATTTCAATGGTGGGAGATTGATCTTCTACGATTTTGGGATGATGGGAAGGTACGTTCTCCCTGCTTCGTGCGGAACCTTTTCCTTTTCTTTACGGCCGATAGTAATATACATTGTGCATTCTGCAGTATAAGCCGAAACATAAGAGAAGGGTTGCTGGAAGTATTCTACGGAGTTTATGAAAAAGATCCCGAAAAGGTGGTTCTCTCTCTCTCCGAATACGGCTTTTGTATTTACTTGTTAATTGTAACTAAAGAAAGTGTTTTAACATGTTCAAGGTTCTTCAAGCGATGGTCCAAATGGGCGTTCTAGTTCCTACCGGAGATATGACAGCTGTGAGACGAACAGCTCTCTTCTTCCTCAACAGGTTTTGGAAAAATGAACAAACTTTTTTACTAGTTTGGAACAAAATTATCGGTGATGTAATAACTTAAGGTAAGAAATGAACTTGTGCAGCTTCGAAGAACGCCTTGCAGCTCAGAGAAAAGAAAAGGAATTGGCAAGACAAGAAGAACTCGGATTCAAGAAGCCACTAAGCAAAGAAGAAGCCACCGAAAAAAAGAAGCAACGTCTAGCTGCGATTGGTAATTTGCTGTTATAACGTTATAGTTTTTTCGTGATTCTTATGTCAATTGAATTGATGCCATTTCTTTTTTTGACTTAGATGTTAGGAAATGGAAATTCTTGAAGAAATTTAGTTTTCTTTTTATACTTAGATGTTAGGAAATGGAAATTCTTGAAGAAATTTCATTTTCTTTTTGAACAGGTGAAGATTTGTTGGCTATAGCTGCAGACCAGCCTTTTCGATTTCCTGCCACTTTCACGTTCGTTGTTAGAGCTTTTTCGGGTACATTACTTCGTCTTAAACTTTGAACTTACGTAGCTTCTAGCTATGGTGTTTACTGACATTTATATGAACAGTTTTGGATGGTATTGGCAAGGGACTCGACCCTCGATTTGACATCACAGAGATTGCCAAACCGTAAGCAGTCCTCTCTCTCTTTCTCTCTCTCCTCATAAAGTAACACGTACTTCTTGTACTTGCAGCTATGCTCTAGAACTGCTAAAGTTTCGAGAAGCCGGTGCTGAAGTTATACTAAAGGCGAGTTTCTTTAAACTGGTTCATGTCATTTAATCGATACAATGCAGAAAAAGTTGATAACATATAAGCTCGAAATCACAGGACTTTCGAAAGAGATGGGACAGACAATCGAGCGCAGTTCTCAACTTATTTAGGCAGGCAGATAGAGTTGAAAAGCTTGCTGAAATAATCCAACGATTGGTGAGTAACACCGAGCTCATATCACCAATCATCAGTTATAATAAGTCTAAGAAAACTACTTCAACCGTGTTTTTTCTTTTTTCGTGTTCATAGGAGCAAGGAGACCTTAAGCTTCGAGTAAGAACCCTAGATTCCGAGAGAGCATTCCAACGTGTCGCCACTGTTCAAAACACGATTGCCAGTGTAAGTTCTTCGCACTTTCTTCACACATAAGTTAAAAATATGCATTTTCCAGAAATATGCCTTAAGTTTTCCTTGACTCGTTTCTTGAAATCACGTCCGGTTGTTAAATGAACAGGCGGTCGCTGCTGGAAGCTTAGTTAACCTCGCTACTATCCTACACGTTAACTCAATCAAGGTCGGCCTTACAATTATATACTCATCTTTTCCAATCCGAATCAATATCTTACCGTAGATTGCATAATATCCGAATTTGGTATCCAGATGCCTGCAACGATCGCATACATAATCTGCGCCTTCTTCAGCCTCAAAGTCCTCGTAGGCTTGGTGAAGGTCAAAAAATTCGATCAACGAGAGAGGCTTATCACCGGAACTGCTTAAACCAACGGTTAGTGCCATTTTCTTTCCCCATAATCTAAAAACTCACGTTTAAATGAAGGCGATGAATTTGAATTTGCACGTCAATATGCTTAGAGGCGATGAGAAGAATAGAGAAAGACGAGCAGTTCACACAAATGTCTTGCACTTGTAAGGTTAATCTAACTTTCATGGTTGTTTATTTCCTTTGTCGCAGTTTACTATTCGATTCTCTGAACTTCCTACGCTACATTGCTCCGAAATTCAGCTGCAAATTCGGAAAAAGGAGCTTAGCTTAGCTTCCGGTTGTTATGGCTGAAACTGCCTAAATCTAGACGGACAAATAATCTATACTCGGGCTCTCACAATTTTGGTGGAGACGACGTCGGAACTCACTACAGACGTCGCGTATTCATAGGTTTGTCGGAACCGTCTTCTTGAATCTTCATGCTCAACACACTTTTGAGTCTGAAAATCCATTTTTGGGTCTGGAATTTTGTTTTTGTAGATATATTACTGTATAGTTCATTAGCAGATTAAAGGCTGCAACTTTGTATACTGCAAAATATTACCACTTCTTTCAAATGGTGTTCGTGTATTTTCATACAGTTTCTTCTTAGGCCTCACTTGGTAGCATAGAAAAATCGTGAAAAACCCAGATAAATAAAGTTATTTAGTCTTTTTTCTTCTTTTTTTTTTCTTTCTATTTGGTATCTCAAATAAGTTATTTCGAGGGCATGTGAAATAGGTCTGGCCCGTGATAAAAATCATAAAATTATTGTTTTTCTTTGATAAATTATCCGATCTTCCCATTCAGATGAAATTATCTTGGTTGAGCAGTATCTCATCAAGATAATTTTTCCCTTATTGTGTGCTACACTTTAGGGCCGGCCCGGAATTTTTCCGGGCCTCGAATAAGGAAAAGAGAGGTGGTTTTTTTTTTTTTTTTTTATTTTATTTATTGTTGAATTGGCTGGAGAAAACAAGTTAGAAAGAAGAGATTGAGCTGTAGAATGGATGTCCATGTGCAGAAAGTCTGAAGCAATTTAAATATGAAATACTATTATGCGAAAGTTTTGTGATTTTGGAATATAAAAAGATAGGAGTATCTATAGAGGTGGAGGAGGAGTGAGCACAAAATATTTAAAACTTAGTTCATATTTTTGTTGACAGCCTAAGAGGCTATGCAAGTTGGTGAGATGTGTTGGGGTCACCAAAACGCATTACTTTGGTGTCGTTTTGGATATGTGGTGGCATTATTGCACTTATCTGTACGGATTTTGATCTTTTTGCATTGTGTGTGTGTGTTTGTGTGTGTGTAATATATGGTACTAGTATAAAATTAAGAATATTAATTACGCACATATAGTAATTGGATTATGTGAGTCAGATTTTGGCATGAGAATTAAGAACCGATTTGAATGGTTGATTTTCTCATGATTAACGGTGTCATAAAAGAAAACGTGATTTCAATATATAAATAGGACTGTGAAAACATAATTTTGTATGTAATGATCAGATTAATTCATAATTCTCATGACAAAATTGGTTCTCAAGTAATCCAATTCAGTATATAATATATTATGAAACCATAAATCAAACCTAATGAAGATGATGCTCTTTTTTTTTTTCTTTTTTCTTTTTTGTCTTTTTGCTATTTTAATTAGATTTATTATGTTTTACCACTAGATAGCATGACTTTATTTTATTTCGATTTTTTGTTGAGATTTAACCCATGATATTTTTAATTGGATATTAAACTCAAAATGAGGTTTTCCTCATTTCCTGCAAGAAATACTCAATGATGAAGACAGCATAAAACCCAATCTACCTTAAAAACATGCATATTTAATCCTCATTAGGAACCCACACAAACATAATCAAAATGCAGATTTTCTTTATTAATTATGATTAACCAAAAACTGGACCAAAACAGGATTGACCAAGAAGCCACAGATTGTAGATTAATTAAGCTTAATTATGCCCCAAATAATTAAATAATCACCTCCATTTGAATATGTCAGAGGTATGTTGGAACATCATGAGATTCATTGCCTTTTATTATTATCAAATTGTTTCTTTTCCACATAACACTACCACATGTTAACTCAATACACACACACATATATATATATATATATATATATATATATATATATATATATGATGATAAATCATTTGTACCGTCAATTACTGTATGATTTACGATTCAGATTAATGAATACTAGTACATTATAATTGCACTGAAACTGAATTACGACGACCGATATATTATTATATTACTGACAATGCATTATATTTGTTCATATGATGGAGTATTTTTTTTACGAAGGTAGCTATATAATTTTTTATATATGTATTATGGGTCAAATTAAAGTTGTTGGTGATGAGGGATTGTTAAATTAAAGAAAAGTTATTGCAATAAGTTAGCATGTAAAACAAAAATAAAGGTAGAATGATTTGATTTATTAGTAGAGTAGGGGTTAGCAAGTAAAACACCATGACATCATTCAAAGACTAAAAGAAATTGAATGAATAATTGCATAATATTATTTTATTTTTTGTGTTCTAAAATAGCAGATGAAATCTTGAATTATTGATTATCTGACCACGCAATTTTAGATTTATTTAATATGGTGGAATGCATCAATTATTGCCAGTTCATCAAAGAATTTTATAGGTCATTCTTCATTCGATATCTAAATTATAATGAGGGGTATAGGTTTTATGCTGACTTTCTAAATAAATCATTCCACAAACCATTTTATTTACTTTGATATCGCCATCACTCTCCTAATTTAATTTCAAAAATAAATTGTTTAATTTATAGAAGGTGAAATATTGAGCATACAATATTTTTATTTATGGGAATGGTTATTTTATTTTTATTAGGGATTTTCACTTTTTTATTTTCTCAAACTTGTTTTGACCTATCTATTCTTGTACTTTCAAAGCAACAAGCTCAGTCACCAAGAGAAAATAACTTAATTAATTGCTATATTGCCTCTATTTTTTCATTTTTTTAATCTCTCTATTCGAGGTAGTGTTTTATTTTTATCAATTTTATTATTATATTACCAAGTGTGTAAAAGTAACTATATATCATGGTAGAATTAAAGATGAAAAAACATTTGTGTTATCATTTGTGGTCATCTCTATAATGTCATTAAATATTTAGGGATGACTTTTCCTTATTTCATTTTCATTTATTTATTTTATCTAGTTTGAGATGTAACTCACTAGTCACTCGTATGAATAATTATCTATTACAACATTTAAAAGTAGAATAATTGTAAACAAAATTAAAGTAATGCCACATTCTCGCCTGAAGCATCAGAATTATGCCAAAAGGATTAAGCAATTATCCAACGGACTTTTAGTTTAGTTATTATCCAACAAATTTTGTAAATGGATTTATTGAATTTTATATGAAACTTTGTCCTCTAACTCAAAAGATAGAGGTTCAGTCTCACGAAAATAATTAATTAATTTAAATAATTTGATAATTTATAAAATATGGCTATTGCTTTCAAATACATTAAGATTGCATATAGATGGAATTAATTTAATACTACTGTTTTACTCTAATTAATCATTCATGAGGCATAGCTTGAAGAGCTAATATATTGTGTTTTTATGATATTATATTGTGTCAATCCATAAAATTACCCTCTTTAAAGATACAAATGGAGAATCTACCCTTTTATATAACTTATTTGTAAAACTACCCTCTTTTTCTATTTACACTCTACAATTCAAATGTACAGTGTCCCGGTTGGCACTATTCATGTGAACAGTGTCCCGGTCGGCACTATTTCTGACACTATTCATTTAATATATATATATATATATATATATATATATATATATATATATATATATATATATATATATATTTCAACAACCTTAGAAATGAAACACCCTTTTAAAAATAATCAGGCCCATCACTCTTCCGTAAATAAAATTAATACATACCAACTTCATACCTTAAATTGCTTTGGGATCTCTTTCGCCAGAGGTTTTATGGACTGCGTCCAACCACCAGGAGCACCTTATGGTTCTCTGTTGAATTCCTTCCTAAGCTTCTGATCCGCCTCGCCTTCGTCTAACTTATCAATCCGAGCAGCGCTCCAGGAAACGTGATAAAGGCTCAGAACACTGAGCAAGAGACTCACTGCGGGCTAAATTTGTTGGTAAACAGAAATTTAAAATTACGAAGGTAATGAGCAAAAGCCCGAATTTTTATTGGGAAATTATAAACTATTTATTACATAAGTTTATCCCCTTTTGGGAGGAGACAAACTCTTTTAGCTACCTATGGTAGCGGAATGGAAAACACTCATACAAAGCTAATGTTGAAGAAAGCTAAGAAAATGATCGATGATCTTTGCTTCCTTCGCTCCTCCTTATTTATAGAGGTTGGAGACCTCTAAATCTTGAATTATTGCATCGGATGCTTTCTACCGACGCCAGCTTGCATGGGACCTCCCTCCTCCATTATCACCGAAAGAGATGATAATTGAGATTCTTTTCGGAGACTGGGGTCCTCCATTATTGAATTCCACCGAACGATATTGGTGAAATGTCACTTTCTTGGTTTTGGATCGTTAATGAACGGTCCTCCCACCTTTGTCGTCTTATTTTAGTGGGAATCTTGCTTTTCCTCACCCTTGTCGTCTTCTTTTTGGGTGAGGCTCATCTTTCATAGAGTCACATGACTCTATCTTCTTGTGTCGGCCAACTACTTTTTTGGCGGGGCCCTGGGCATCCTTCCTTTCGGTGGCTCCCTTGGTTCCTTCTGGCCTTGGCACGCGGGACAGATGTGATTAATCCAGTTCCCATAGTGCGCCATGTTACAATACTTGCGATGAGTTTCCTTGCTCGTCACAAGCTTGTTTTCCCATAGCAGATTCCTCTTTCTCTCGAAAGCCTCTTCTGCAAATCTCGTAGTTTTTCCTGTCATTGTGTTTAACAGGAATGATCCGTTCACTGAGTTCTGGAAGAACTTGAACTGATACTTGACTTTGTCCATCTCCGTAAGACAGACCCATAAACCCCAAGCCCTACGGGTTGAGATTTCATCTTCGGTAATCATGGAGACAAGTGGTACTTCTCCATTTGGAACCTTGATGTTGCATCGGCTCCTTTCATCGGTTCGCCTAAGCTTTATGTAATGGAAGGCTTCATGGTTCCCCTTTCCAACTGGTTCTGGTGCTGCACTAATAAAGTAAAGCTCCAAAACATCTCCTCGGCTAAGCTGGTCATTGTTAGACCAGGAATTGTAAACAGCTTCTTGAATCCATTTGGGTAGATTCTTGATTTCTGTGAACGATGGAGAAACTGTATAAACCGAGGCAAGTGCCCCAAATTCATACCATTCCTTGACTTCTTGTGGATGAGCCCCTGGCATCATCCAGACTCGGGGGTACTTTCCAGAGACATCAACCATAGATTTGTTTGGGTTGATTCCTCGTCTCGTCATCAACTTCTCCCAGCTTGCTTGATAAGCCTGCCAAAAAGGAGAAACTTGGATAATGTCAGTGTTAATCTTAGAAATGCCTTTCAATGGCCTAAGATTAACCTCTCCCTCTTTAACCCCGGAGGTGCCGGGTTGAAATGATACCTCAGGATTGGACTCCTGAGTCTCATCTTTTCCTTGGGCCGATAGTATTGATACTACCAACTTAGGACTCGTGCAAGAGGTATTTGAATCCTCTGCTACCGTTATAGGGGCCGGCAACCGAATCGCTTCTTTCTCTGGAGTAACCGGAGTCACTCTAGAAGCCCGAAGGAGTGGCTCTTGTATTGCATTCCAGCACTTAGTCTGTGCCAGCCTACAGTCTTGTATTCTGTTTGAGACTTTCGTCTTGTCAACAGATTGTATTTTTCCAGCTTGTTCAGCTTTTAAAACACACTCGTCCCATTCCCTCTGAAGCATCTCAAGGTCTTCCCTGAGATGTCTCATGGCATTGTTGATGGAGCTTACTTCAGTTGGCTCCATCTCTCGTTAAGAAATCTGCAAGAACATTTTCGTGAGATTTCACAATGACAATATCAAATATAAAATATTGACATTCAGCTTGCCATCTAAGTAATCTAGCCTTTTCAAGTTTCGATTCTATCTTGTTTTTTAGGAAAGCTTTAACTTGAGTGTTATCAACTTTCAAAACAAATTTCTTTGCAAGAAGAAAGAGAGGCCATTTTTTAAAAGCCTTTTGAACTGCAAAGAATTTTTTCTCGTTAATGTGCCATCGAATGGCCTCATTCTCCTGGAATAAACCACTACAATATCTGCAGGGTTCTTCTTCATTGGGAGTGATCTTTGTAAGCACTGCTGCCCACCAATGATCACTTGCATCCGTGTACAAGACCAGATCGTCTTCGTCTTGTGGTATAGAGAGCTTTGGGAGGTTCTCGCAAACTTCCTTTAAATCTCTCATTCCTTTACGATGTTCTTCCGTCCAAATAAAAGGAACATCCTTCTTTAGCAACGGACTGAAGACCTTTCTATATTTTGCAAGATTTTTGATAAATGCTCCTGCAAAATTAACAACTCCTAGAAAACTCTGAAGTTGTTTCTTCTCCTTTAGATCCTCAGAGAAATTCTTAACCTTTTGGACTATATGGTCCTGTAGGATTATCCCTGATTCATCTATCTCGATTCCCAGAAATTCCATTTTCCTGGTTGCAATAACTGCCTTCTTTTCTGAAAGCACTAGTCCTGCCTTATAACAAACATCTGCAAAAATCTCGAGATGTTTAACGTGTTCATTCATATCTTTTGATGTTATAAGAATATCATCAATATAAACAAACATAAAAGAGAAATAATCCTTGAAAAGATTATCCATCTTTCTCTGGAAAATCTGAGGTGCGTTAGCTAACCCCATTGGCATTACGTTCCAAACATAATGTCCTTGCGGTGTAGAGAAGGCTGTAAACTTCTTACTACTTTCTTCCATGCGAATCTGGTAAAATCCTGACTTGCAATCAAACTTGGAGAAAACCTTAGCATTTCTAATGCAGTTAATAAGGTGTTCTCTACTTGGAATGAAATAACCATCAAACTCTAAAACGTCATTAATACCTTTATAATTAATAACGAGTCTGGGTTTATTTCGTTTGATCTCACCATGGTTTCTTACCAAGAAGCCTAGGCTGCTATATAGCGAGTTACCTGGTTCGATTAACTTCAAATCAAGGTGTTCCTTGATAATCTCTTTCATATCCTGTTGATCTCTGAGATTCATCAGGATTGGTCTGAATCTAACAAACTCATTCTCCTTGTCCGGCTTCGCCTTTAAGGTTGCTTTGAGTTGGTTTTTCTCCCACCATGCCAAAGGATTCTCATTGTAACACCTTACAATCTTCCTTTTGACATCTTCTAATGACACCTGCGTATCATTTCCAATATCTTTAGAAATTAAATATACCTTTAGGAGTTGAATCTCAGCTTCGTTATCTTCAAATTCGCTGTCTGTCAACTCTCCCCTGATCCTGAAGTTCAATAACGCTTCATTGAACCTTCTCCGATCTTGCATCTTTGGGTTTCGAAGTTGTCCTTCATCACCACGCTTGCTGCGAAAGACTAATGGCATTTGCCTGTTGAATGCCCCTTTTAGCCTTTGAACAATGATTTTGCTTGGGTTGTGAACACTAATCTTTGTTTCTCATTATCCTGCATATATCTCTTGAACATCTGCAAGAAATTGTTTCCTAACAGGATATCTGCTCCTGTATCATGAAAATAAATTGGTGGAGTTTTAACCTTATACCAGGGTGTCTGGCCTGCTCCTCCAATTAGAACTTCCACCATCTTGACTCCCTTTGTAAGGATCAAGATTTTCTTGGAAAAATCTCTTCCTGCAATCCGAGGTAGATCTTCTTCGACCTCTGTAGGAAAGATTCCTCGTTTCGCCGTGCATATTCCTGCTCCGGAATCAATATAAGCAGCAAAGTATTCTGCCTTATATTTCTCGTATAACACTCCGATAGGAATGTATATTGAGAATGGGCTAGTCATTAGATCAATATTTTTCTCTCATTGATCGTGACTTCCATTCCTTCCTCTCTTTGCTTCCATGGTTTGAATTTCTCCAGGAAATCCAAACCTAAGATGAGGATATTCTCCTCTCTTCCTGCTCGCCCTTTGATTTCAACCGTATGTCCTCCAATCTCAATCATTCCCTTGTAATGATGGACTTCCGGTTGCTCTAGATAGTACAAGACGTTGCAAGGGAAATTGGTTTCCCATCTTGTAGTATCGAATCTGGCAATTACTTCTCTCCATCCTTCCGGACATTTGATGGTAATTACCGTCTTCTTGTAACTCAGAGTAGGCACTGAACTCTGAGACTCTTGATTCTGCTGAATAAGATTTCTTCCCATTGGTTGAGAAGTAATCCTATCTCCTTGGAAGGACAATCTTCCTGATTGTATCCTGAGACTTTGGTCATGAGTTATGACCACTTTATCTTGAATTTGCATATCCACGTTTCTCAAACGTGGAAACTCCATTCTACCGGGACAAATCGCCGTTGTCACCTTCTTGAAGATATCTGGTATCTCTATGAACTGCTTTCCGAGGAATAACTCAGTATGATGTGAGTTAGAAAGCGCATATGATACCTGATATGTGATGGAATAAGGTCTGTTCCCTTTCTTCCACCAATTCTTTCCTCTTGAAGTCCTGATAAAGCGTCAGGGCTCTGCTGAAGTTGGTGTCGTTAAGATTGTATGCAATCTTAGGATATATAATCCCCACCACTTGTCCAGCACACAAATTTCCCGCAATGGTTCCCATTACGGAATCCTTGAGATTTCTGACTCGTTTGTCACAAATCGCGATGTCAATTGGAGAATCAACACCAGCGAAAAGGGCAGATTTGAGTACAAGTTGGATGGCTCCAATATGTATCCAACTCATCTTTTCTGCAATCTCCGGCTTCATCTTTTCCAGATCCTCCCGGATATCACTTGTTGGAATCAGTTGCATTTCCACTTGATTCCCCGTGAGCTCGATTGGAAGTGACATCTCCCGTCTCGTAATACCATATACAATATGGTGCTTCCGAGTCTTGAGACTGAAATTCCTCAGGGCATAATCGATATTCACTGCTGTAAAGCCTTGATACTTCTGTATATTAAGGCTTTTCTTCATGATCTTGTCGATCTGGCTTTGTGAAATCATCGTTCGGCTTGAGAAACCCGTTCGATTTTCACTTTCTTGATGATGTACCTCTGGTTCAGTCTGATTCTGAATCGGTTGGTCCATCTTCTTCACTCGTCAGGATCTCATCCTGTTCGTAAATACTTTCATCTGAGACAATATCCTCAAATTGGTAGACTTGTACGAGATCTTGGAAGTAGATCGCGTCTTCGATGTCTGGGGTTGACTCGAACCTCCTCATCGTCTTGTTTTCTGGGCAATTTGTGGAGATATGCCCAGCTGCACCGCACGTCCAGCAGTTGCAATCTTTGAAACTTTCATTAGCTCTAGTATGAGCTTTTCGGAAAGTTTTCCTTGTTGGTGTCCTCTCCTGAGGTCTGCCTGAGCTTGCACCTCTGGATTGAAACCGGTTTCTTGATGGACCGCTCCGCTGTCCATATTTATATGATCCAGCCTTCTGTCTGGACCAAAGCGTTCTTGGTTTCCAAGATCTTCTCTTTTTAGAATAGGGTTGATACCTATTCTTCCTGCTTTTCTTGTGACTAGCAGGATCCTCTCCAATGACCGTTGGGAGATCATTGTCTTCGCAATTAAGAGGAGCATCCTTATTGATCCTTCTTAATTTCTTGATATTCTTTTGTGCTGTGGTTTGTTGACACCACTCCGTCAGTTTGGTGTGCACAAAAGACATTCTTTTTCCCACTCCATCATATTCTCCGGGAACGTAGTCTCGGATGAACATTTCTCTCCATGGGTTAGGAAATTTCAAGAAGAAAATCTCCTTTGCAAAGCTATCATCAGTTTTGGATTGATGCTGGTAGACTGTGAAAAGCTGCAGAAACTTGTTGAGAGATTTTTGATCTAAGACAGCAAGTCTTAGATTAAGAAGAGACATCTTGTACTTCTTCTTCTTCTCCTCGTCATAGGTTCCGAAATAACCAACTCCCAAGAAATGATTCTTTAGGATATCAGCCATTTGAATCACCTTCTTCGTGTGGGACGTGATTTTAAAGCACTCATTTTTTTACTTCTGTGCTTATTTTTTCTTCCCACGAGGACCTTGCAACTCCTGCAAGACTCATCTCGAGGAACCTAAGATATCCCTCGTCATTCATATCAAGAGTTGACCCTGCAACTCTCATTGCTGCTGCCCAGTCATCAATGAATTTCTCTCGATCTTTGAAATTAACTTCATCGATGTTGAGAGTAACTCCATATGGATGGATGGGCTCCAGTGTTGTTTTCTCCGAAGGATTATCATGTTTCCATTTTGTCCTTCGTTTGAAATTGATTTTGAATTGATCGTCTGCGATCCCACCAGTTCTTCGATGGTAGGAGGAACCAGCTTCAAAATCGTAATAACTTTGGGGTGTAGCCCCACCGGATGTTTCTTCTGGCTTGGCCATCTTGAGATCCACCACATTCATGTTAGCAAAAGAATCTGCTAACTCTTGTAGATCTTCTAGTCCGATCCTCTCGAGGTTACTCATCTTTTTTTTATCTCGGATCGTACCAGAAATTAGATCCAATCTTGGATCGCGTTTCTCGCCTTCCTTGACTGGTAGCGGGTATCTTTTTGGTTCGTCCCAAAAGAAACCCCTCTTGGCTCGACTGGAACCTGGATGTGTCTCCAGTTTCTCCACTCGTCTTTGAATATCCTTTAGGATGTCAAGGATGACATCCTGTTTACTGGATATTTCGTCCACCTTTTGAGGTACTCCATATAGGCTGTTGCCATAATTTTGCACCGTCTTCTGGATTTCCCGTAGATCCATAGAGATTTTAGCCGGATCTGGCGTGATCTCTACAAAATTAGGGCCAATCTTTGGGTCCATCAGGTATGATCTTGATGGGCCGTTCTCATCAGCCGTCTTAGCTTCCCCTCAAGATAAGCGTTTATCATGAGGCGATCTAAGTAGAACTTGATCGTCCACTCGCAGGCACGGATCTCTCTGGGGTGCCTATTTTCTCGAATTGCTGCTTCGAGACGTTCCTGCCTTACTCGTAGTATAGTAAGGTCACTTGTTTTGTTCCTCTCCATAATCTGGAGATATGAACTGTAGCACTCGCAACTCAGACAATAGTCTGGTTCCATTTTAACTTGAAGTCTCCTCCGTTAGGTAATAAACATTATATAATAAATAAATATAATTCCCAAATAAACCTAGGGCTCTGATACCATTTTAGAAGCGTTGGGTCATCTCAAGGTTTTGTTGAAAAATGGATAGAAAATTAAATGAAATGGTGTTCTGTCAATAGCAAAATGTTTGGGGTGTAATTAGTCAAAAGGGTATTTTTACAAATATCTTATATAAAGGGGTAGTTTTTCCATTTATGTATTTAAAAGGGGCAATTTTCTAGATATGCACTATTATATTACCATGAAATGCTCCGATGTACACTGTAGACACATTTAATAAGTTCATCGCGAATGCGTTAATAATAATATCACGTTGATAGAGTTTAATTTATTTATTTTTTTGAAACAAGAGGGTTTAATATTTTTAAGATATTAATTATTTGGTTATCTAAATATAATATTAATTTATAGTCCTAATGTATATTATAATGTTATTCAACATTTCAATTGTTATTTATTTTTTATTTTTTTGACATCGTGGGAACCCACAACTGCTATCTTCGGTGCTTACGGGGTAAACTCCACCCTTGTGCAATAGCCTACAAACCAAAAAGAAAGACAAATCACACTTGAAAGAAATCAATTGTTATTTATTATATCAACCCGTACAACGCACGGGAGCAATACTAGTTTTTATTTAGTAGTACAATCTAAGATTCGGTCAATCAAGAAAAAAATAGATTTGGAACTGGACCCATTCTGCCCACACACAATTGATGCAGTCCATTTAATTAAAAAATATATATTAATTGTTGTATTTAATTAATTAACAAAGAACTAACCCATTATCCATTCGGAATAATTCAGATTACAATTAATAGGGTTTAGAATTCTAAACAATTTTCTTTTTTTAAACTGACAGTGTTATAAAGTTAAGAGTTATACTATATGATTAAAATTTCCTTAAAGCATAGTGTTCAAAAGCTTGTGCTATCTTTTATCATATGCATAATTTATATGGCCCATAATTGTAAAATTTGATTTGTCGAATGAATATGCGAAATCATTATTCCTTAGAAAAAAGAAAAAGAAAGAGATTCCCAGCTCCACCAAATCTTATTCTACTTTTCACTATGTGGATAATTGCAAATCGCTTTCCAAGATTAAATTATATTGTTATAAAATTTGAAAAGATGAAAAAAAGTTTATATATAGAAGATAGATCCTATAAAAATAAAAGTTAAAGGGCCAAACCACCAAATACTCTCTCCCACATAAGAAAATTAAAAAATACCCACCCTTTTTAATTTACAATTCTATTACCCAATTTTTTGAAATTGGACAACTTTGCCCTTAATACCAAGCAATACTCGTTCCCCTCCCATTAGAAGAAACACCCATCCACCTTCCCACACCCAATACCTCGATTTCCGCCCTAAACCTCCATCCCCCATTTCTCTCTTGAAAAGTCACAAACTCTAAACTTCAATCCCCATTTCCTTCCAAAACCAAACTCGCCGGAACCCTAGTTGCTATCCCTGACGACGACGCGCAATGGCTAAGAAATCGACGAAGAGGAAGCAAAGTGACGAAGCGTCGAGCAGCAGGCGCCGGAAAAGGCCTGCAAAAACGGCAGAAATCGAAGAAATCGAAAAAACCGATGAACATGAAGTAGAGGAAATCGAACAAGATGAAGAAAAAAACCCGACCTGCAACAGAGCCAAGCCCCTTCGACGACATGCAGGTGCAAATTTTAGGGTTTAATGCAAACAATAACACGATTTTTTGCTATATTTGAAAGGATAACATGATTTATGTGTATTTGGGAAAATGAACACAAAAATAGGGTACGAAATAACATGTTAAGCATATGCAAAAAAATTTATGAAATTAGGAAAATTTAGTGGTCACTGATTCTTTGGGGAACGAAATTGATATTTTGCTTTTTACGAATTGTTGAATTCGTTCTGTGTAGGTAGGAAAATATAACGAATACTTTGAATTCGTATTGTGTGAATAGGAAAGTAGAACGAAATGTTTGAATTCGTACTGTGTGATTAGGGAAGTAGAACGAATTGGTTGAATTCGTACTATGTAAATAGAAAAGTAGAACGAATTGTTTGAATTCGTACTGTGTATACTAGTAATAGAACGAAATGTTACAAATTGTACTGTGTTTATCATTACATGGTACGCATTGTTTATATCTTGTTGGGGCTCGCTGAGCAAATCTGGAGAAAAACATGCACAGTCGTACTTCCATTTTGTATAAAGATTGCAATGTTATTCATTCCCTTATCCTTTCCTTCTATGCAGGTTGACTGGAAATATAAACGATATACATTGGCAAAGCGCCCACGCAAGACAATGTTGACTGAGTACGAATCTATGGCGCAAGACATCAACACTGTCCTTAAAGATCGTTCACGCCGAGCACATAAAGATGTTAAAGTAAAAAAAATGTTGCATTTTACCAGTACGAAGTACGATATTCGGAAAATCATACTAGAACATATTAATATAAATAGAAACAACGATACGATTTCTACAAAAAATACTCAGTACTCAGTAAGACGGAATCATATTCGTACCATTCATACATATTCTCAACATGAAGTACGACTTACGATATTAGATTTTTGTACCATACCTTACCAGTACAGGGGCATGAAAGTGTTAGCACAGAATCATTGTAACGGAACAATTTCCTGAAATATTATCGGTACGAAGTACGATATGTTTACATCGTACCAGAACTTCTCCGGAAAGTAATGCACAAAGTTAACAGTACGAAGTACAATATCCGGAAAAATCATACCGGACTTATAAAATATAACGAGTTTGAAGTAAAAAAAAATGTTGCACTTTACTAGTACGAAGTACGATATCCGAAAAATCATACCAGAACATATTAATATAAATAGAAACAACGATACGATTCTCTAAAAAATTACTCGGTACTCAGTAAGACGGAAGCATATTCGTACCATTCATACATATGCTCAACATGAAGTGACAAAACAACAGTGACCAGACTTGTTTAAACAGTCTACAAACATATTCATACAAGCAACTATATGAATATTCATACAAGAAACTGAAAAAATATAAAAGTTATTGGTCCCTACTCGGGTGGTTGCATTTCCTACGAGTATGCCCAACAACACCACAAATACCACACGTCTTTGGTTTACGACGTCGTTTAACCCCTTGTTCTTGGACAAAGACTTCCTCTACAGCATTGATATCTAAAGAGGTCGTGCACTTAATTTTAGAATGCCCTGGCTGCTTGCATCGGGAACACACATGGCCTCCAGCTTGAACCCTGGTCAGATGAGGTGTCCCGACTTGCTTAGTATTAACTGGTGTTCTAACAACCCTTGAAGCAACATCATCTGGCACAGACCAATCACTATTCTTTTCTTCCACCCTCATATATGTTATCATTCCAAACCCCGCCGTGAAAAACAATGAAATACTGCAAAATGTAATAAAGAGATGTACATCAGGAAAAACTAAAAAAAGAGTTCGTACCAGAACAACTGCATAGGTACGGGATAATAACACGCGTACCCTGCAGACTGTAATGGTACGATCGAGAAAACGACGCCTGGGAACTTCGCCGGAGTCACTCCAGAAACATAACCACATGTTTTAAAAAAAAAGCAAATCAACAACAACATCATACAATTCATACAACATCATATGACATCATACTATTGAAAAAAGAAAAATCAAAACAACAACTTAATTGAAACTCCAAAAACAAAATCAGATCTGAAATTAAAAAAGACAATTTTGGTACAAAGATGAGAAGAGAGAGAAAGAGGAGGAGGGGGAGCGGAAGAGAGAAGATAGAGTGGAGGAGGAGAGACACTGTGGACAGATCCGACACCAGCGGCAGCGGCGGCGACGGTTTCTCAGATCTGCAATAACAGAGGCGGCGACCCGGTGTCCGAGTTGTGCGGTGGATGTGGGTGGTTGTTGTAGGCGCAAATAGCACTGGGCTGCAGAAATACGACAGTGACTTCCTCTCCTGCTGCAGTAATCGACGACGGCGAATCGCACCGTCACCGGCGACGACGGTGGTGAAAAATTGGAAGAGGACTAGTGGGTGGTGGTGATTTTTGGGGAGAGATATATGCTTCTGGTTTCAATCCAATTGAGAATGGGAGATAGAAGAGATAATAAGGAAAGTTGAGGGGCAACTTAGTCTAATATTCAAAAATTGGGTAGTTGAGTGTTAAAATTAAAAGGGTGAGTAGATTTTGTGTTTTTTATGGGAAGTTGGGTAGTTGACTCTAATACCACAAAGTTAAATAGGTGTTACAATTTATGATTCGTGTCAAAATATTTAGTATTGTTGATGAGTGATTCTAAAATAGCATATAACGAATTAATATTCATTCCGTCCACACGATAACTTCAATTTGTTTTTAACTGATTTTAATATTTGGTAATGATGGATTTTACGAGTTATTGCAAATATTAACTTAAATCAGTTTTAAAAAAAAGGGGTCCACTATCGTGGAGATGCAGAAGTATATATTATAGTGTAAAATACTATCGCTATTATATATTTGTCGTTAAATATTGATTATGAAAGACACTTTAAACTAAATTTGAGCTGAAAAAAAGTCAAGGGGTTTGTTGTAAGTTTCTCACTTTCACTTCCTTGAATAACGCTCAAATAGGGAAGGAAATCACTGAACTCGTTGAATTTTGCATTTAATTCGTTTAATTTCAACTAAAAAAAATAATTTAGGACCAATCAATTTTGCACCTTTCTCTAGTTTCTAACTTTATTTAATTTTAACAATCAAATCAATACAATTTTCATTTAATGTGGGGGGGAAATAGGAACAAAAATATTTCGATAGGACATGATGTAACATCTAGTTGGCAATAATGCCACATTATGAATTTATGACGTATCATCGCTATCAAAATTTAATTTCTTTTTCTAAATTAGGTAATTTAAATAATTATATCAATGAGCAAAATTGAATGGGATAAATGTAGAATTATCACTTTTAATTTTACAATGCCACAATATATTATATAAATCCAACTTCACAATATTATGCATATTCACTTATATTTAATTGAAGAAAAAAATAAGACAGAAAAAAAAAATGTATGATATGTTGTTAAAGTAACACCACAATATTTTGCACTACTATACCAAGCCCATCATGAATTATTAATTATCATTGGATGTGACAATTTAATTTAAAGATTATTCCCTCCGTTCCATTAAAATGTCTTAATTCTCGAAATGTTGAAAATAATTTTATAAAAAATATGAATTATAGTATGGAATACTATATTTTTTTTTCTCGCAAATCATATTTTTTCTTAATTCTCGTATCGAAAATCGAAAAGAAACATGACATAAATAACGGGACTGGGGGAGAGTAATAATTAGTATTTCTCTTCATTTGTCACAATCAATAGCCAACATTGATCAAAATATGGAGTAAAAGAGAGGTGTTAATGGAGGACAGTATTGACCTACTCTGATAGAGACTTGAAGAAGACATTAGGTCATTTCTTCATATATAATTGTTTCATATACTTTTTGTTTGTTTTCCTTTTTTCAGTTTTCAACTAAATTATTGATAACTCTCTTTGTCATATCAGTTAATATTAGTAATAAATATTGTTTTTTTTTTCCTAAAAAAATGTATTTTTTTTTCTAAATGTAATTGTGGAGAATGAGAAAAATCTCTTGGAGACTTTTGGTGTATCTTTATTGCATGTTATGCAATAAATATTTGAAGATTTTGCATATATATTTTTATTAAATAGAGAGACAATGATGTGATATATTTTGTGAAATATGTGTGCCGATAATTAATTTCGAGTCCTATGCACAATTCATGGGTAGGGACTACGTGTATTTTTATAAAAAAAAAAATTAATTTGATAAAATTCCAAGAGCTTTTTTTTTTTTTTTTTGTCGATATTGGCTATGGTAAAATTCATATCCTCCAAAATTTGTCTACCTAATATGACTTTTCACCAATTAAGATTAAATCTCTCTGAAAAATAATAACTAAGTTTAACTAATTTTCAATTCCATGTACCAAAAATACGTTTTTAAAAAAAAAAAATTTTGCTAAATATTCTATGTGGACAATTAAGAAACAGACAATATTGAAATAAGAAGGCAGTGAGAATAAAATTGCAATCTTTTGTGAAAAAAGTCAGAAAATGTGGCTTTCATTTCGGTGCTCTTCTTATATTGTTTTATTATATATATATAATATGTATAAAGTGTTACAAATGTACATTATTGTTTGTAAAGGTGCTAAATCCGCTCTTTGAATGTTGAAGAAATAGTCGAATTTGCAACAATTGTGAAGATTGTGTAATAATTGAGTTCAATTTGCAAAATATGCCGAATAGTATAAATTAATTTGCAATAAAGCCTTTTTTCAATTATACACTAACATCTATAATTTCCTTTATCGCAATCGAAAAAATAACATTAGATTGCCAAATTACAACCGTTGATCATATAAAAATTAAAAGTTTAGATCAGTTTCTAGTTTTTACATCAAGATTGATTCGCATACACCTCCCTCGCCTACTAAAAGTGCAGTGTGCTCTTAGCAATATGAGTTTTAATAAAAGGTTGATGTTGGTAAAAAATTTCAAGTGAAAGATGGGGACCACTAAGTTTTTTTTTTTTATTATTATTTTTTTAATAATTATGAGAAGATAGAGGTTTAGAATATCATAAAAGTGTATCATAATTGGGTCAATTCACCCTTGAAAAGCTTTGTAAGTGGGAATGATCATCCGATTCATATAGAGTTCAAGACTTTTTTCCCAATCGATGTGCGACTAATAAATGATTCTAACACGCCCTCAACACCATCATCGTTATTGGACCTACTTTGATACCATATTAAAATTGGGTCAATTCACTCCTTTATAAGCCTCGTAAGAGAGAAATATCATCCAATTTATATGTAAAATCTAAAACTTTTCTCAAATCGATGGAATAACAAATAGCTCTAACAAAGAGTATATTAGTCAGGAATTAAAATAAAAATGTCACACTTTTTGTAAACAAACCAAAACATCAAAAACAATTTACTATTCGTGGGCGGAATGAGTAATAGTAACAACCGTAAAAAGGTCGAAATAAAACTTTGTTGTAGAGTAAAAAGAGTAAATAGTAAATGAAATAATATCTATTTCCAAAAATGTAGGAACATGGAAACCCCAACCACATGAAATGGAGTCAAAGTCAAGGGACTTGCCCGTAAATTGGCAATAAATTATAAACGTAAGCCAAAAGGGGGAAGGAGACTGACAGACAACTAACGGCGTTAAATTGCGGGCTAAGAAACGGCAAGGCGAGTGAGTGGGGGCCCACGCGAGGCGTTCGAGTCAGAAATACGACTACTACCGCGAGTGGAGTGTACAGTTCTTTACAGTCTGTACATTTTAACTCCTACCTCTCCGCCAACTAACAGTCAACTCTCCCCCATTGACCGCCCCTTACTGAGCACAATTGAAGAAGTATTACTCACCTTACCAGTTTACTAGTTCTGTTATTTTTTCTCGGTACAAATTTTTAGAAGAGCATGTTTAATTAAACAGTCTATTAGAGTTTAATATTTTCCGATTGACTCAATTCTTTATTTTTTTAGAAACGTGAGTACTAGTGTGGACGACCTAATAATATATGCTGAATTAGTGAACTAAGATGAAGGAATGTTCTCTCGATTTGTTCATAATGAACTCTTTTATTATTATAATAGACTCATCTTGAATAAAAAAAGTTGATTATAAATGAGATGAAGGAAATAATAACTTAATTACATCTAAATTGAAAACTACTCCGTACATCAACTTCTTAATTGGATAAAATTTTCTAGATGAGCTCATGAGCTAATCGATATTCGAGTAGTTCAACTCGTTTACAATCTTGCCGGAAGAGTTTCGATTTAATCTTGTTTGTTTTATATTCTTATACTTATAAGAGTATAAAACAAATTTATTTTTTATCTCATTATAGCTTGTGTACTTTTATCTATTAAAAAAACGGCCAAACTGTATAAACTTTGTGCAACCTCTTTTCTATACCATGTTATAATATAACACATTACATAATAGAAAGATGTGATAATTTTATACCATATTTTATTATTTTTGTAAAAAGAATGTTATACCTCACATACAATTTCCAAACAAAAAATAGCAATCCGTTAAAAAAAAATGAAGTAATTAAGGCATTTCATATTTTATCTATATCTATTTTCTACAAAGTAAGTATCATTTTAAGTAAACATGATATTAAAAATTATGGATTAATTTCCTCTGTTTATTATAAATATATAATGAATTATATTATTTTAACAAACTCTTTAAATAATAAATGTATACAAACACAAACACATTTTTTAAGTAAATGCAAAATTAAGTTTATCCCGCGCGACGCACGAGTGTGTTAGTCAGGGGCGAAGCCACCCTTTAGAGTGGTGAGGCAAATGCCCCACCTCAATTCTCTTCAAATATTAGTAATTGTGTAGAAATTTAACATATTATTTCATGCATAATTTTGTACAATTATCTAAATTTTGGGTATTTTTGCCCCACCAAGAACATAAAGATGTAGGGGTATAGAAAGAATTCTTATTTTGCCCCTCCGGTCGTCGGGGGCCTGGCTTCGCCACTGGTGTTAGTGATATATTTTTAATTTGTGTTACTCAATACTAAATAAGAATTGATTAATTTCCTATAAATTTATCATGACCATGAGTTTTGAATTTCATTAACATTTAATACCATCGAAGTCAACTTATACAAAATACTACTACCTCGTAAATTAATAAATAATGATTGTAAAAACATGCAACCTTTTATTTATCAGAAACTGTCATGTCAGTACGTGGAAATATACTTGTTCTTCCTGTGTTAATGAGCATCTGAAATTTTGATTCTTTATATTTTGTACATATATATATATATATATATATATATATTGTTTTGCTAGACAATAGTATTACAAACAAAAATACGAAATTCAATTATCAATATCATTGATGTTTTTTTAATCAGAGATGCACTTTAATGCACGAGTAGATTATTAAAAGGTCCCGCTGTCTAATGCCATAGTTGTTTTACTTTTTTTTTAAACATACTTTCCATTTTATACTCCATAAAATAACATTTTGTTGTACATAATTAAAGTTAAAAAACGAAACAAAAAATCTAAGCCAAAAATCACAAGAATTTGCATATTAAATATAGTAACAAAACAAGCAATTATAATTTATAAGTAGAGTGATTTTCAATAAAAACAATTAAATACAGATCATATTTTATTTGGAAATAATTATTTTCTTAGATAGGAAATACAGATCAGAATAAGATGTCTCACAATAACTAGGTAAACAAAGGTGTCTCAAAATAATTAGGCAAATTAATTATCTTTTGTCAATTCGATTTGATTGATTATTTTATTATTATTTTTTTCCTGATGGATTGACTTTCATACACGACATAGTGTGGTTTTAACCATTTATAGGAACTTTGGATTCCTTTATAAGAGAAAGGACAATTTAGAAAAAAAATATTATTCCCTTAAAACAAAAAAGAATAATTATTTTCAATTTGATATTCAGACTTAGTAATGACTTAATCCCAAAAAAAATAAAAATTCAGCAAAAAGTCATGAAAAATTCATGTGCACAATCAAGAATCAACGCGAAATGGAAAAAAAAGAAGAAAAAAAGAAGAATAAAACAATTCTCAAAAATTTACATAAACAAACCAAAAACAAATAAAGAGCAAAAACCAAAAAATAATACAGAGCAGGACCCACCCGGTAATAAAACTTCCATTTTCTTCACCTTTTTTCACCCCATTTTCTTCCATTTTACAACTCATTCTCCACATATAAAAACCCTACTCTCTCTCTCTCTCTCTCTCTCCTAAACACACATTCTCTCTCACACACACTCTCAGAGAGAGAAGAGAAGAAACACTGAAGGAAAAAAACACAGTTCTGCAAAAACACACACACACACACACACACACATATAGATACAGAAACCAACTCATCTCCTCATTTTCCCCTAATATAAAAAACCCTAATCCGCCATTTCCTTACCCTTTCCCCCCTCCACCACCCCCCCCCCCCCTCAAATGCCTCGGCCGTAGCCATCGCCATCGCCACCGCCATCGCCACCGCCAATGACTCTCTCTCCGACTTCCATCTTCTTCCTCTCTCTCCTCCTCGTCCTCCACCGCCATGGCTCGGCGTCGGAGGACGAAGTCCGATCACTCCTCGAGTTCAGAAAGGGAATCAAGTCCGACCCCACTGACAGAGTCTTCTCCACTTGGATTTACCCCTCCAACGCCTCCGCCTGCCCCGCCGGGTTCCACGGCGTCGTCTGCGACGACGCCACCTCGTCAGTCGTCTCCATTGCTCTCGACCGCCTCGGCCTCTCCGGCGACCTCAAGTTCAGCACGCTCATCCCGCTGAAGTCGCTGCAGAACCTAACCCTCGCGGGGAATGCCTTCACCGGCCGCCTCGTGCCTACTCTCGGCGTAATGTCGTCTCTCCAAGTGGTTGATCTGTCCGGGAATCAGTTCTACGGCCCGATTCCAGCTCGATTGAATGATCTCTGGGCGCTACATTATGTCAATTTCTCGAATAATAACTTCTCCGAGTGGTTTCCTGCTGGAATTCGCAATTTGCAGCAGTTGAAGGCGTTGGATTTGCACTCGAATCAGCTGGAGGGGGATGTGGGGGAGCTGATTCCTCAGCTGAGGAATGTGGAATACTTGGATTTGAGCAGGAATCAGTTCATCGGCTCCGTGGAATTGAGCGTGGAGAATGTATCTAGTTTGGCTAACACTGTTCAGTACATAAATTTGAGTGGAAATCAGTTAGGGGGGCGATTCTGGGGGGCCGATGCTATGAAGTTGTTCCGGAACCTGAAGGTTTTGGATTTGGGCGATAATGATATGAATGGCGAACTTCCGGACTTCGGGCAGTTGCCAAATCTTCAGGTGCTTAGGCTTGGGAGTAATCAGCTGTTTGGGTCTGTACCGCCGGGATTCTTGCAGGGGGCTATCCCATTGGTGGAGTTGGATCTCAGTGTTAATGGATTTTCAGGTGAGGTTTTTTCTATGTCAATAGATATTCATCAGTGCTTCTCTTTTTTCTTCAGGTGGAAGACTCCAAGTTCACTTTTTTGCTTTTAGTATTGGATCATTTGGTTTCTCTTTGGGTAATATTGGCTCTTATACCATTTCAGTGACATGATGCGCTTTACATTGCTGTGGTCTGTAGTTAATTTGTTAATTTGGAGAGCATTAACTAACTACTGAGTCTTGATCTATTCGCCCGTCTTTCGTTGGGAGACATGTGTCAATTATTGATTGTGCTGTATGTAAATCTGTCGTGGCACGCCTTTGAAGCTGCGTAGATTGCGTTTAATGTTAGGTAAATGCTACCCGAGAAGGATTAAGGCATTTATTTCCATCTAGAAGTCAAGACTAGTCCCCGAATTAGGACTTTCCTTTAGTTATTCAGGCCCTCGCGAATCTTTGCAACTTTAAAGCTGAATTTACGGGACAAATGTTTACTCCAAGAGTCGTGCTTGGGACATGGACCAGATGTTCTGCGGCCGTTTAACCAGAATCACAAAGTCACAAAGTCATTAAGTAGTCCCTCTAGTAAAACCTTGACCTTTTTTTGTCTAGGCTAACTGGTCAACAATGCTACTTTCACATTCTTAAATATAGTTCTGCAAGTGACATCAAACTTGATATTGCTTCATTTGTAATAAAAAGCTTTTATTTCTGATTAGTGTCCATGTATGTCGTCCCTTTTAGATGCTATGTGGATGGGGCTAATTATGGCAATCATATGCCAACTGCCACGTGAAGATGATCTTATGCTGATTGGTGTTTTGTAATGATAGTTATAAACAACCTTGGAGCAGAATTAGTTTACGCAGGCAGTATTAATTAAGTTCGTATTTTATCATTGCAAATGAAAAAAATGGCACTGCATTTATTCCTTATGTCCCACACAGCTATGTGAAGATCTCACGATCTTCCTATTTAAAGTTATGATCCTAAATTATCTGATCTTGTTCTGAAATGCTTGCGATGTTATTATGTTGCTCTCCTACTACATGCGACATGGAACTGCCAATTTGTTCCTATACATGGATATTGGATATTCATAAATGTAGTTATCCTCACATATTAGTTCGTTGGGTATGCACGGAAACTTTTTTGGCTTTTATTTCATCTTCAGGAATGATCAGACAATTTCCTATTTTTAATACTTTTGTTAAAAGTAAAAAGAGTTCATTTTACTGCCTTTTGTTTGTTCTGGATGACGTGCAATAATTTTGTTGCAGAATTTTTATGTGTCTGTTTTTTTTTTTTTTTTTTGTGTAGATTATCCATTTCCAGCAAATATTTTGTTAAGCTTTACCAAAGTTCTCAGTCTTCTTTTCATCTTTTCAGGATCCATTCCGAATATCAACTCAACAACTTTGGTTACTCTCAACCTTTCATCAAACTCAATCTCAGGCTCATTGCCTCCGTCTTTGGGAAATTGTGTAGTTGTTGATCTCAGCAGAAATCAGTTCTCAGATGACATATCTGTTCTGAGGAATTGGGAGAGCAATCTGGAAATTCTAGACTTGAGCTCTAATAGCTTGAGAGGAAGCATTCCTAATCTGACACAATTCCAAAGCTTGACTTCACTCAGTATTAGTAACAATTCCTTAGAGGGAGTGTTGCCCTCAACTTTCGGTTCCTACCCAAAGCTCAGTACAATTGATCTGAGCTCGAATAAATTTGATGGTCCAATCCCATATAGCTTCTTCACTTCGACGTCTATTACAAATTTGAACTTGTCAGGGAATCATTTGACGGGCGCAATTCCTCTTGAAGGCTCTCATGCTAGTGAATTGTTGGTTCTACCCTCTCTTCCACCAATGGAGTCTTTAGATCTTTCGAACAATGCGTTGTCTGGTGGATTGCCTTCTGATATTGGTAACTGGGGTAGGCTTAAATTGCTTAATCTTGCGAGGAATAATCTGTCGGGACCACTTCCAGATGAGTTAAGCAAACTCTCTCTCCTCGAGTACCTCAATTTATCCCATAACAATTTCAACGGTCATATTCCCGGTAAACTATCCTCAAGTCTGAAGTTCTTGGATGTGGCCTACAATAATTTGTCCGGAAAAATCCCCAGTAACTTGAATTCTTTTCCCGATTCGTCATTTACACCCGGTAACGATGAGCTCGAACACCACCATTCTTCTTCCTCTGGACATGTCCCAGACCAAATAGATGGCAACCATCATCGCAGCTCTGCACATAATATAAGGATAGCCATCATTGTTGCATGTGTTGGAGCTGTAGTGATGATTGCTATTGTTCTTTGGGCTTATCAGCGAGCACGATTCCAAGATTTCCGTTCACAAGGTGCAATTTCTAGCGAGACTGCTAGTAGAGATGTGAAACCAGGGAGATTCGGTCGTTCTTCGCTCTTCAATTTCCATGGCAACACAGAGCCACCTCCGACTTCATTGAGCTTTTCTAACGATCATTTGTTGACTTCGAATTCAAGATCTCTATCCGGGCAAATGGAGTCCGGCACTGAAATTGTCGAGCACATTCTACCTGAGGGAGTCGCAAATCCCAGTCAACAAGAGAATCTTCCTACAACTTCTGGAAGGAAATCCTCTCCAGGGTCGCCATTATCATCCTCCCCTCGTTTCATGGGCACAATTGAACAACCTGTTACCCTGGACGTGTATTCACCTGATCGATTGGCTGGAGAACTCTTCTTCTTAGACTCATCTCTCAGATTTACAGCTGAGGAGTTATCACGAGCTCCAGCAGAAGTTCTGGGTAGAAGTAGCCATGGCACTCTATACAAAGCTACCCTAGATAATGGGCATATGCTCACTGTGAAATGGTTGAGGGTTGGCTTAGTTAAAAACAAGAAAGATTTTGCGAAGGAAGTAAAGAAAATTGGATCAGTCAAGCATCAGAACGTAGTCCCGTTGCGTGCATATTATTGGGGACCGAGAGAACAAGAAAGGCTTATTTTGGCAGATTATGTTTTGGGCGACAGCTTGGCCTTACATCTTTATGGTAAGTACTTAAAAACGTACCTTAAATTTAGTTTCTATGCAATAAGGTTTCCTGTGCTCAATCTTTTTTTGCATCCATTAATAGCAAATATGTTCCATATTGATAAATATGGTGAATTTCGATATTCAACAACTTTGGGCAAATACCATATATTGTCACAACGTTTGGTTTTGTGGTAATGTCATAAAATTCAAATCTTGTCGCGAAAAAAAATTACTACCTTTCTATCCGTCTTCAAATGGGGACATGTATGGTGTAGACATCGGTTCCCTTAGAATTTGAGCTATTGATGCTATAATGCTGAAACACAATGCATAAATTCGTCGAAACATCTTGACATTATCTGTATAAACGGCCAAATGTTGTGAATTTGCCCTGAAATTCTAGTCTCTTTTGCATTTTTTTACTAGCTCATAACAGTATGGTGGGCAAGTTTGTTGATTCAATGGCAAGTTTGTTTCATAAACTCTTAATTTGATCAAGATTGTGAAAATTTAGAAACTTGCTACAATCCTTGCAGAATCAACGCCTCGAAGATACTCCATGCTATCATTCAGCCAGAGGCTGAGAGTTGCAGTCGACGTTGCTCGTTGCCTCATGTTCCTCCACGACAGAGGCCTACCCCACGGAAACCTAAAGCCAACGAACATCCTTCTAGAAGGGTCTCAATACATCGTCCGACTAACCGACTACGGCCTCCACCACCTCATGACGCCACCCGGCATAGCCGAGCAGATCCTAAACCTCGGCGCCCTGGGCTACCGTGCCCCAGAGCTCGCCAGCTCATCGAAGCCGTCCCCATCATTCAAGGCCGATGTATATGCGTTCGGCGTGATCTTGATGGAACTTTTGACCAGAAGAAGTGCAGGGGACATAATATCGGGTCAGTCGGGGGCCGTTGATCTCACGGACTGGGTTCGGCTGTGCGATCAGGAGGGAAGGGGAATGGATTGCATCGACAGGGATATTGCCGGAGGCGAACAGGAGACGAAAGCCATGGATGAGATGCTTGCAGTGTCGTTGAGGTGCATTCTTCCTGTAAATGAAAGGCCCAACATTCGACAGGTGCTGGATGAACTGTGTGCTATATCTGTGTGAAAAAGTTTTTTTGTACATGTGGCTCTTGGGGATTATTGATTCTTTTGTCTGTGACTTGTTCATTGTTTTTTTTATATTTTTTTAATTGGTTTCATTGCCTTCTAATTTGGGCTAGTCTTCACATATGTTTAGTTTCTTCTTCTTTTTCTTCTTCCCTTCAATTTTTGTGTAAAGGGATGTTTAATCCATTGATTAATTGACATAAATCCCAGCCCCATCTCTCTCTCCTTTCTCAATTCTCTGTACATTGTAGTATTTTCTTTTCTTTTTTTAATTTTCATTTGTTAAAACTTAAAGCAGGTTAGCTCTCTCTAGCTTTTATTTTTTTACTTTAGTGAACTTTGGAATTGAACCATATCAGAAAATTGGGTTTTGGAAAAAGTGATGTTATTTTGTTAATGAACCATATTATAATTACATTAAGTAATTCTTTAATTTTGGTTATTTAGCTTATTTATGTTATTATTGTTTGCACTCTCACTAAATCAACTTTTGTGTAATAATTAATTTTACTAAGAAATTGCATTAAACTAATAATTCAGAAATACTTGTAAAAATTTGAATTTGTGGCATTTGTGTGTTTCTCTATTATCAGAAAAATTCACCCATTTTTTTCCCATTTCTTTTCTGGACACAATAAAAAATGAGTTTTTATTTTTATTTTTTAATACTAAAGAAATTCATAACTAAATAATTTCCTCAATTCCTTTTTTATTGGTAGTAATATACTAATATATATATATATTTTTAAATGAAGTCTTTGTTTAAGAGACGTTATTTAAAATACCCATTTTGACTTTGTCAACAAAAATTATAACCACTAACTTAATAAATATAAATTATACCCACTTTTTAACTGTTTGAACAAAATTACCCTTATAACTTTGACTTTACAGTTAAAACTATTCGAACAAATTAATATTAATTGTTCCAATAGTTCCAACAAAAACGTTGGAACAATTGGAACGAACAATTCCAATAGTATTTGTATTTTTGAGATTCACCAAACAGCCAAAATATTCAATTCTAGAACATCAATGGCAAAAAGAAGAACACAATTCAAACACTCTCTCAATATTTCAAACTCAAGATCAAGTACATACTTATGCATTTACCATCGCCACGTTTGAAAGTGAAAAATAGTACTTTCTACATACCAACCAACTCAGGAAAAAAAAAATGAAAATGCACAGGAATCAAAAACTCAAACTTTCTTGAAGAAACCTTCCATTATCCAAAATTCATCCTTTCTCGAAACCCAACTATAAACCCACCTGTCTTTTCTTCGCTAAACCTGTAGATCTGGAGCATAATTCTCATTAAAAGGAAAAAGGAAAGAAATTAGATTCAGTCCTAGTGGCTCCATAAGTAGATTTGGAACGTGACAAACTCCATGAATCTGAACAGCTTCATCGCGGCGAGGAGGTGGTGACGCTGTACGCGAGCATATCGGCTGCCGTTCTTCGACAATACTCTAGATATAGTGGTAGCTCGGTGCCGGGGAGACTATGGTGACGCCGGTCGCGTTGCCGAGGAGGTGGTGCCGGCCACCGGCAGTCCGAAGAAGAAAGGGAAGAGAGGCATGGCGGTGGAAGGTCGAGAGAGAGGAGAGAGACGCCCAGTAAGAGAGAGAAAATAGACCTAGATCTAAAAATATGAGAGGGACAAACACGACTTTCAATTGAAAAATGAGGGCATTTTCATCTCAAAATATAAAAAGTGGGTATAATTTATGTGTTTTATCTTAGTGGGTGCATTTTTTGTTGGCTAAGTGAGAAGGGTATTTCATACCATTTCACTTGTTTAAAACTATACCGTTTTGAAAAACTACACTCACGTAAGCTCACAACTCTCGACTGTATAATCTCGCCGACTCCTCCACGGCGGCGCCACCTGCCTCCGCCGTTAAACAGGTTCGCCGTTAAATAAGCTTCTTCTTAAAAATATTTCACCGGTAGGGAGCTTCAAATGTGTAATTAGGTGACATCGAAATCCATTGGGCTATTATGAATTAATTATACAGTCTCCGTCTGAGTTTCTTCTACATTTTTCTGATTATTAAGGTTTTGAATGATTGGGGTAAAAATTTCTAGTGAATGCTGCGAAGTTGCAATTTCTCTCATTACGGTTTTTATAGCGAAATTGCGTATCGGATTTTTCCGCTATTTTTATTCTGCAATGTTGTGAAATGCTTTAGGCTTCATTTAGGGTTGTAATTCGAGGAAAAATTGGGGCGATTAATGTTCAAGCTGATTGATTATGCAGAAAATGATGCTGAATTTCAATTTCCAGTTACTAAATTGATTGTCGATTTTCCAGTTTACCAGATTTTGCAGAGTTGGATTCTCTTATTTCTGGGAATAAACAGTGATTATTATCTCTTCAAAAAAGTAATGTCGAAATTGGTGCAAGCTTTCCTACTTGAATCTCTTCATTTACAAAAATATGGCTTCACCTGCAGTAAACCACTTCTCTCGTTAATGGCTTCTTCTCATAACAGACCCTATTCTTCAACTCCTGAACAACTAAATGAGAAAAACTCTGTTTTAGCAGAATATCTCATTACCTCATTAAATTTCTCTAAGGATAAAGCCCTATCAGTCTGTAGCAGCTACTCACGCACCAAATCACTCGAAAAGCCTCAAGAAGTCGTCCGGTTCTTCAAAGGTCTCGGTTTCTCCGACGCTCACGTTCACACCATAGCTCGTGTCGTACCTTGCGTTCTTTTTGCTGATGTGGAGAAGACCCTGAAGCCGAAAGTCGAGCTCCTACAAGAGCTCGGCCTTTGTACTCTCATTCCGAGAAACCCGTCTGTGTTGACATTCAGTCTGGAGAGGACACTGAGGCCTTCCATTAGTCTAATCAAGAAAGTGCTTCAAACTGATGGAAGGTGTAGAAGTAAGGAACAAGTTGATGGTGATTTGTTGCGTGTTTTAACGAGGTGCAGTACAATTTGCTACATGACTAGTAGATTGGAATCGAATATCGTCTACTTGGAGAGCTGTGGGATTGTTGGATCACAGCTGTCGAGTCTGTTACTGAGCCGTACTCGTCTCTTTACCATGCCTAAAGAGAAGGTCGAGGAGCTAGTCTCGAGAGTTGCAGGCATGAATTTTGATATGGGTTCGAGAATGTTAGCTCATGCTGTTGCAGTTCTTAGCTGTGCAAGCCTCAAGACTTTGAGTGGTAGACATGAAGTGTTGAGGGTGTTTGATTTCTCCGAGGGTGAGATTGACTCGATGTTTGTGAAGTGGCCGTACATCTTTGGGCTCTCTGATGCAAATTTAAGGTGCAAAATTGAGTTCTTTCTGAACAATATTAAGATCAGCAAAGCTATGCTAGTTCAGCAGCCGATTCTGTTATCGTTTAGCATTAAGGAAAGGGTCATCCCGCGTTATAAAGTTGTGGAGATACTGAAGTCGAGGAGGCTTGTGAGTAAGGATTTGAGCTTGATCACTGTCCTGTCCCTTCCAAACAGGAAATTCTACGAGAGGTATGTTTTGCAATTCAGAAACGACGCTGAGGAACTACTGTTGGCTTATAAGGGTGAAGTTTCTTGAAAATGCAGCTCTTATTCTTGCTTCACTATCTTCTTGAGACCTATTGGAATATTTGGAAGAAGCTCTTCGGCATTCCATGGCGATTGTTTCGAGAAACAAGTAAATATGCGACTAACAGCAGTGGAAGAGGGATCGCTCTGTTTACTATTTTGAAGAGATCCCTCCTTACAATGCTCTTGATATATTGAAACCAAGAACAACATATGTAATTTCTTACATCACTCATTGATTTACTACTGAGAAGCTTCTTAGTAGGAAGTATGAATATACTGTATGAGAGTTTGAGTTAATGATGTTCATTGTATTGAATCATTCTCTTGCACTTCCTCCGATCCGTCCCATCTATTATGATCTACTTTTATTCAAGTTAAGTCTATTATTATGGATAAAACGGAGGGAACATCAATTTCCTTAAATATTCAGATAGTTGCATGAATATTATTAGTTATAGCCTCTTGAGCCTTTGAAATGTCTATATACAACTACTATATAAGGAGTTGTTCTATTTTAAGTGTACATATAAATATGACCAATTTAAATTTATTAATCTATATATGGTGAATACAAAACTCTTGATCTGTAATTAGACTTTTTTTTAATTAATACTACAATTAAACATAGCACTTTGCATATTTCAATTATATCTGGGTGCAAATAGAATTCACCTACACACATTAATCAGTTCAGATCGGATCTTCTATTGTCTAAACACGTGACATCTTCTATTAAAGCAATAGAAAATGTCATATTCATATGCCTTTGGCAATAGAGGATGTTATGACCACATTAATATCAATGCAGATTTTAACTTCCATATCCCAAACCCAAAATATTATATAGAACTCAGAAATAATTAATTAATTGTAAAAAAAAAGCCTCAAAAAAGGTAATTATATTAGTGCTTATTTATAACAATCAATCATCCCTATGTATATCCCAATTTCGTTAGGAAACGTGGGGAAACAATTCTAACTCAATCTCATCTCATCTCATCTCATCTCTCTCTCTCTCTCTCTCTCTCTCTCTCTCACACACACACACACACAATCATAATCTCTCAAGATTTCTGCAAATTAATTCCATCCCAAGATGAAGAGACCTCGAACTTCAACCTCAGAACCCATCAAAGATGAAAGCAACTCTACAACCCTCGATTTCAACCAATACTCCTTCCAAGAATCATCAAGCAAAAAGGGCAAGAAGAATCCGACCAAACTCGCGCTAGAGTTCATCGATCACGTCGAGGAATCCTTGAACCGCCGCCGCGGATCGGAGGAGAGAATCGAGAGATTCAGCCTCGTCGTCCGGTTCAACCACCTAGTCCGAGAGGAAGGCGAGTTCCACTTGCAGAGGTGGATAAACTACGCCATTAACAATAGCGTCAGAGCTCTCTCTCTCTCCTACCACACAAACCCTAGGTACAAAAAGAAGCGGCGTTACGTTCTTCCCGAATCCCTCTCTCTCTCTAAATCGCTGCAAACTCTCGATCTCTTCGGCTGCGAGTTCTTGAAGAACTCAGACTTTCTAGGGTTTTCTCTGAGAGAGATCAGACTTTCTAGGGTTTTCATCGATCAAGAAACGTTGCAGAGTTTGATCGAGGGCTGTCGTTTTCTTGAAGAAATCAGCATTGAATTGTGTGAAGGGTTTGAGGTTATTAGGGTTTCTGGTGATAGGTTGGAGGTGGTTGAGTTGTATCTGGAGAGAGGTAGGGTTCAGATAGTGGCGGTGGCGGCAGCGCCGAGGCTGCGGCGGTTGAGCTACGGAGGCGGTTTCGAGAGCGTACGAGGTAGTTTCATAGCTTCTGAGGTGGATGGTGTGAAGGAAGTGATGTTTCATGATGTTAGTTTGGAGGTAGGGTTCTTGAAGCAAGTGATTCCATTGATTCCCAAGTTGGAATTGGAGAGATGCAGTGTTGTGTGATTAGGCTAGCTAGGGCTTCATGTTGATCATGAGCTTTGATTTTATTTTTGAAATTAATTAAAGGTTAATGAATGTAATTAAGTAGTATATACTTGGTTGGTTTCTTGAGATAGTATGAAGATCTTAGTTGAATTTTGTAGAAATTACTCCCTCCCAATCTAATACTCTTGTTTTTTGAATTATGCTAGACGTATGTTTCCTGAAATTTTATAGAAATTATTCCCTCCATCCCAAACTAATAGTCATATTTTTTGAATAATGCGGATGTTTATTGAAGATGTTATAAGATGGTATTTGTATTTGTTCTTACTTGACTACAATTGAAACTAGTAATTAGGAGAAAGATATAAACTCGTTAATTTATAATATGGAAATTGTGTATTACCTACCTTTTTAGAATAGATAATTAACTACTCCCTCTGTCCGCGAAATATGTGTCGGATTTCACATGACACAGGGCTTAAGAAAAATCTAGTAAAATAGTTGGTAGAATAAAGTAGAGTAATGTAATTGGTAATGGAGTAAAGTAGAGTAAATTAATTGGTGGACTCTATAAAATAATTAATAAGGGAGTAAGGAAAAACTCTTTTTTTTGCGAGTGACACATATATGGTGGACGTCCCAAAAATGAAATTCTGACACATATATATCGTAGACGGATGGAGTATTTCTTAACAAGATAACTTAATTTATGGAAAATTCTATGCTACATGCATGTACATACAATTAAAGAGACCACAAGTTTTATTATACCAAATATATTCCCAACTTCTATGCTACAAATTGATGCTTTCGTTTTGCCTTTCCTTATCCTTCATTTCTAGCTCGATTATTATAATTTTCGAGATTAAAATACTATAAAAACAAAATGTGACAACTAAAGCAAATTATTTTCCTAATTGAGTAATAACATTACATTGATTGTACAATCACCTGTGGATCTGTGGCGCAATGGTAGCGCGTCTGACTCCAGATCAGAAGGTTGCGTGTTCGATTCACGTCAGGTTCAATTCTCATTTTTGCCCTTTTTATTTCGCCCTTTTCACTTATAGTTCAAGGGTTATTTAAGTCATTCAACAAATGTTTCGTCTTTAATTTTAATCTGTTTGAGAAAAACAAACAGCACTTTCAGTAACAGAATTTGGATAGAAGACTCCACGGCGGCGCCGCCACCGACAAACCACCGGAAACCTGCACCACCGCCACGCCGAATGACGACTTCCCCTCCTATTCCCTTCGCGTCTACCTCTCTGCAACTGACCTCCGCGCCAAAAGTCAGCTATATTTACACCCCAATCCACTCTTCAACCTATCGCTCGTACCCGATTTCAACAATCCGAATGTGCGGGATTTCGGCCCTACCCGGAAAGAAAACGGGTCCAAAGAAGACCCGAAGGAAAATCATGCCCTCTCCCTCTTCTGAAGCTGAAGATTTGGTTCGATCAATCGTGAGGAACATCTCCGATAAGCAGCCATTGTTGAACACTCTCAATAAGCACGTGCAGTTCCTCCGCACCGAGCACTGCTTCTTGCTGTTCGAGGAGCTCGGGAGGAGTGAACGGTGGCTTCAGTGCCTCGAGGTATCACCCCCCCTCTCTCTCTCTCTCTATTTGATTTTTGCAGTGATTGAGCTGAATTAGTATGAAATTTGTGTATTTTATTGAAAGGGAAAAGTTATGTTGTTAGGTATTTAGATGGATGCAGAAGCAGAGATGGTATGTAGCTGATAATGGGGTTTATTCGAAGTTGATTTCTGTAATGGGGAAGAAAGGGCAAAGCCGAATGGCGATGTGGCTTTTCTCTGAGATGAGAAACAGTGGTTGTAAGCCCGATACATCGGTCTACAACGCATTGATCACAGCCCATCTCCATTCGAGGGATAAGGCGAAAGCCTTGTCGAAAGCCCTCTCGTATTTCGAGAAGATGAAAGGGATGGAGCGTTGTAAGCCGAGTGTCGTCACCTACAACATTCTTCTCCGAGCTTTTGCTCAGTCGAAGAATGTTGAGCAGGTTAATGTCCTGTTCAATGATCTTGATGAGAGCATCATTAGCTCCGATGCCTTCACGTTTAACGGGGTGATGGACGCCTACGGGAAAGTAGGGTTGATTAGGGAGATGGAGTTGGTTCTTGCTAAGATGAAGAGTAAAAAGATTAAACCCGACATTATTACTTTTAATCTGTTGATTGATGCTTATGGGAGGAAACAAGAATTCGAGAAGATGGAGCAAGTGTTTGCTAGCTTGCTGCGTTCGAAGGAGAAGCCAACGCTTCCCACGTTTAATTCCATGATTACTAACTACGGGAAGGCGAGGCTGAGGGAGAAAGCCGATTTGACATACAAGAAAATGATAGAGATGGGCTATAAACCGAGCTTCATTACTTATGAGTGCCTTATTATGATGTATGGATACTGTGATCGAGTCTCGAGGGCTAGGGAGATATTTGATGAGATGATTGAGACCGGAAGGGAGAAGAAAGTTTCAACTTTGAATGCTATGCTTGATGTCTATTGCATGAATGGTCTGCCTTTGGAGGCAGACAAGCTTTTCGAGAGTGCACGTGCTTCTCAAATGCTTCCTGTGAATTCGACTACTTACAAGCTCTTATACAAGGCTTATACGAAAGCTGATATGAAGGAGATGGTTGAGAAATTACTCGTGTCTATGGATAAAGATGGTATTGTTCCTAATAAAAGGTTCTTTCTCGATGCTCTTGGAGCACTAGGGTCTTCATCAGCCGGTAAGAGGTCTACTAGCAGGAAAGAAGGGGTACCCAAAAAAGCTCCGGCTGAAAAGGCGTAGTTAGGTGGAGATGTAAGTGTGAAATGTTCGTTCTTCTAGAAGGGCAACGGGAGGAAGTTTCGTTGTGAAACGCACACTTGGTGAATATGTCGTGGTAGTCACATATCTGTTGGTTTTCTCCAGCCAAACATAGATTTTTTTTCTTTTTGAATTTTGTCTGCTGCTAATTCTGTGACATTCTTTGATACCTTCAGAAAGCCACCTCTGTAATAGAAATCATAATGTTCCGTTTCTTGCCAATATTGATCGAAGCTTGTTCCATCTTCAGTAAAAATGTGTTATAGTAGAAATATACTACTGTGAGTTTCAATTGTAAATGATATTTCTTGAAGTAAATTCACCAGTTCATGACCATTTCTGGTAAATTTGAGTAATTCTAGTACTTAAGATATAATGCTGAAGATCTTCCCTTTTGTTTTGAGGTTGTAAAATTTCATAGTTACCATCTTGTGCGATTATACGGCTTCTACTGGTCATTGGCTGCGTTTAATATCTCATCATTGACTCAAATTTTTACAGAGAAAGGGAGGTTTTCTTGAACTCAAGGCTGAGCTTGTCTTTTCCTGTTTCCCGTTACATAAGTAAGACGAGCACTATAACTGATGAGGGCAGGCCTAGAAATCGAAAGACGGTTTCATTTTGGTACTGCACGAATGTCTACCAATAGTTATAATCCTCAGCATCAGAATGTATTTGACATATTTTTGCTTGACTATTATCTCTTGTACGCTGTTTTCTTTCGACTCATTGTCTTGTTTCTTATAAATTCTGTTTCTAAACCTTTTGTTGAGTTGTGTGTTTACTGTTTGCAGTTCTTAAGCCAGAGATGAGAAGTCATGAAACTCCTAAAGTGTTCAACTTTAAACAGATTTCACTCACAATCATCTCAGGTATTCATTCATAGCTATGGTCAAGTTTTCATGTCAGTTTCACTGCAAGAAACGAAGGATCACAATAAGTACGAAGAACAGCTAACTTTTATTGCCGTACTTAAACCATTTGTCTTGAAATTTGATTCATTCTCTTCTGCCATGGCAATATGAATCTCATTCCTTAGGATTGAGTGAAATAATATTCAGACATGATGCAAAGATGGCAACCAGTATATATTTGTTCTTGAGTTCTTGCTGACTTTCTTGTAATCAGAGTTTCTCTTGTTTTGCAGTTTACTCCATGCATTTTTTTTCATCCGAATTCTGTTCTTGACTTGGCCATCGATCTGCAAGCAACGCACGATTCCTTAAACGAGGGTGATGTCGTGCCTTTTGTAGCTCGGAAGATGGATCTTTCAACTAAAGGATGCTTCAATGTAACTGGTAAGTGAGTGCATCAGCTAGGGAAAGATTCATTGCTGGCTGCTGAGCTTTATCTTTATCTGATGATTCTTGAAAATATTTTTGCAGTAGTTCTTGTTTAATTAGCAGAATTTCTTTCATAAAAAAATAAGAGTTTGAGGAATTGATTAAATAAAAAAAATACAGAGGGGTTGAGTGTTGGTCCACAGCATGCCTTGTTGTCATGATGAGAAAGTTGGAATTCCAATTTTGCCCCTCATTTTGGAGCATTTGATTTCTATCATATTTTTAATTTCTAAATTATTGGCTACCTAATATCAATATATGCATGAACCAAAATTGCTGTTATAAAAGTGAATTAATTTTATTCGTTAAATAGAAAATCTTCATTTTGCAGAGGCCCCAAGATTGTGACTATTCAATCATAACGCATTGCCTAAATTTAGTCAATATTACTGAAAATGTACAAATTTAACTTTATTTTTTTATTGCTGTATTTGACTAATAACGTCGAATTTTATGCAAAATGTTAGAATTATTGAATTGATAAATTCAGTAAAATTTTAGAAAATATTGGAATCTACCTGCGAAAGTCACGCCTGCACACAAAATTAATAATATAATGCTATAAATGTGTATGAAAAGTCGTAATTCTATCCTTGCAAACAAAAAGCTCCAAATGAAACAATCCAAATATTCTCCTTCACAAATTCTACCTTTTACAAGAAAAAATAAAATAAAAAAATTGTGAGCTTCTTGGATTGTTCTTGGAAGAATTTTGATTTATAAAGTTGCAGTGTTACTGTTCCATTGATGAGGATGTGTTTATAGTTTTTTTTTTTCCTTTCTGATCGTTTGCAGTTGTTGATCAATGGCCTCTTTATGGAAATTTCTCCTGTTTTCGTCGTTGTTCGCTGGCGTGAATGCTGCTGCGAGCAACGGGAGGCGAGAAAGGATCACTGTGGAGCATGCAGTGGTGGCTACTGATCATGGCCTGTGCTCGAGGATTGGGAGAGACGTGCTTTCTGAAGGCGGACATGCAGTCGATGCCACGGTGGCTGCAGCCCTCTGCCTCGGCGTTGTCAACCCCGCGTCTAGCGGCATCGGCGGTGGCGCCTTCATGCTGGTGAGGCCGGACAGTGCCGACACTGAGGTCTACGACATGAGAGAAACGGCCCCTAAATGTGCTTCCGAGGTAACTTTCCGAGGTGCTTACTCTGGTTGATAGATTGGATCGATTATAGTTAAGGATTACGGTTCGTCATAGTATGCGGTGCATCGAGCTAGACTATATTCGATGTACTTTTTTTGGCCTTGATTTAGAGATGCTGGACTAATCAAAACGACGTTTTGATGCTGAAAATTTGATGTTTTTTGCAGAATATGTATGGAGGAAATACTACTCTGAAAGCTAGTGGCGCACTCTCGGTAGCAGTTCCAGGCGAGCTTGCAGGGCTCTCGGAGGCTTGGAGAAGACACGGTAGGCTACCAGTGGAAGAGGCTCGTTGCGCCTGCTGCCCGGATTGCCAAGAACGGCTTCAAGGTTTCACCATATCTCCATATGCAGATGGTGAGTTCGGAATCTAAGATCATGCTTGATGAGGGACTTCGTAATGTGTTCACATCCAACGGGAGTCTACTGAAACCCGGCGATATTTGCCAGAACACTAAGTTGGCAAAGTCGCTAGCTTCGATTTCAAGAATGGGGGTGAAAGCCTTCTATAATGGATCGATTGGGCTCAGGCTAGTTAGAGATGTCGAGAAAATTGGCGGGATATTAACTATGGAAGACTTGTTTGAGTACAATGTGAAGCTGAGGAAACCTGTGAAGAAGGACGTTATGGGAGTCGAGATACTAGGCATGCCCCCGCCTTCCTCCGGGGGTGCGTCTATGGTGCTTGTAAGTCTTGCACGAATCTCGATTCTTGTAAGGATTAAGGAATGTCGTTTTTTTTGTTGATGATTTTTCTCGTTTTACTTCTCAGATGCTGAACATTCTGGCGGGGTACGAGGGGCGCTCGAATACTCCGAGCTCCCTTATGGTCCACCGCCAGATCGAAGCTTTGAAGAACGCGTTCGCAGTGAGGATGAGCCTCGGCGATCCGGATTTTGTCGACGTACGGCGAGTGATGAAGGATATGTTGTCCGAAGAATTTGCCGCACAATTGAGAAAAACCATTTTTGACAACATGACGTTTAATTCCAGCCATTATGGTGGGAGGTGAGAACTATGTGTTTTGTCACATCATTTAATTCGCACAGTGTCAGAAGTATTCGCACGGTGTCGGAACTTCTGACACTGCGCGAATACTCTTTAAAGGAACGAGATTTTTAAGCCTTGTTCCTTTTCGAATGCAGATGGAACCAGATCCATGATCATGGGACAAGCCACATTTCCATCGTGGATAGCCGACGCAACGCGGTCTCGATGACCACCACCGTCAACTCATACTTCGGATCCAAGTTCATGTCGCCAAGCACCGGCATCATCCTCAACAACGAAATGGACGATTTCTCCATTCCGGAAAACACTATGGAAGACGCACCGCCTCCTGCCCCGGCCAACTTCATCCGCCCCGGGAAGAGGCCGTTGTCATCGATGGCACCAACAATCGTTCTCAAGGTATTCTTGTGGAAATCGAGTTTCTTCGAAAAAATAGATTGTCAAAAACCCTAATTTGATATAATTTTCAAAAATATACCAACAGAACGGACAACTGAAAGCCGTTATAGGTGCAAGCGGAGGGGCGATGATCATAGCAGGAACAACTGAAGTTCTCCTAAACCATATATCCAGAGGGATGGACCCACTCTCCTCGGTTCTAGCTCCGAGATCCTACCATCAGGTAAGTGCAAAACACGTGCATATTTTAAAAGCAGTTGAGACCACCATTATCTAACAGTGGCTATCGTTTGTGCAGCTGGTCCCGAATGTGCTACAGTACGAGAACTGGACGGTGCCAACGGGAGGCCACTTCGAGGTCCCGAGCGAGACAAGAGCCGCCCTAGCCAAGAAGGGCCATGTTCTTAAAAGCCTTGGTGGTGGGACAATATGCCAATTTGTGGTTCAAGAATTGAATGGCTCAAATGTAGGGAGACTTATTGGTGTTAGTGATCCTAGAAAAGGTGGATTTCCAGCTGGTTTTTGAGTTTTTGAAATGACTTTACTAATATTTTGTTATGTAAAAGGAAGGAAGAGATCAAATGCCATTCAATCTTGAAATTTTGACATTATATGTTCAATTCATTTGTTTTTATTTTTATTTTTTTATTATTGAGTAGCTAAAATAATTGAAAAATATAAGGCAAAATAGACAATTTTATTCCGACAAATTCTTGTTGTCATTACGTGTGTGACAATTTCAACCTTGTAAATTAAATGTGTAACAAATTTAACTATTTAATGAATTTCAACACTGGAAAATCTAGTTGACATTCACCGTAATTCTTAGTAGACAACATAAAAATTTATAAAAATCTTTTTTGCTTTGAAGCTTTTCGTTGCACACCTAGATTTTTCAGTGCCAATTTGATTATATGGCTATAATTGCCGCACATTTTAATTTATTAGTTTAGAATTGTCACATAATCGCCAAAAAAAATAAAAAAAAAAAAAATCTCGTAAACCATTTTCGCGCCTCTACTCTCTAGTTTCACATTCCCTTGAATGAAGCTTGAGACAGAGAGAGACTTTGAATTTTTCCTTTTCAAGAATGTCGCAGGCGGATTTTTACGCTTCACTTCTGCAAACTAGCATCAGAAGCAGATGTTCTTTCGCAGTGAAACCAGTCCACGCCGGCATAATCAAACACGGCCTCAACTTCGGAGTGTTCTTGATGAACCACGTAATGAACGCATACGCCAAATCCGGGTTCCTTTCCGACGCCCGCAACGTGTTCGACGAAATGCCTGTGAAGAATGTGTCGACGTACAACACGCTCTTGTCCGCTTACGCGAAGCAGGGGAAGACCGGCGATGCGCTCCGTGTGTTCGACGAATTGCCGGAACCGGACTCCGTTTCCTGGACCGCGTTGATCGTCGGGTACAATCGAAAGGGACGATTCGACGCTGCTCTCGCGCTGTTCATGGAGATGATCAAGTGTAAAGCTGTGCCTACTGAGTATACGATGACCAATATCTTCGCGTCATGTGCCGCCATTGAAGCGTTGGATGTGGGGAGAAAGGTGCATTCTTTTGTTGTGAAACTTGGCCTTTCTAGTGCAGTTTCTGTTTCAAACTCTTTGTTGAATATGTATGCGAAGTCCGGTGATGCAAAGACGGCGGTTACTGTGTTTGATAGGATTAAGTCGAAGAATGTCTCGAGCTGGAATGCGATCATCACGTTGCATATGCAGAGAGGTCAGGTGGAAGAAGCATCGGCTCAATTCGAGGCGATGGAGCAACGGGATGTTATTTCTTGGAATTCGATGATTGCAGGTTATAATCAGCGCGGTTTTGATGCCAAGGCGCTGAAATTGTTCTCGGAAATGCTCAGCGAATCGAGCTTGAATCCCGATAAGTACACTCTGGCAAGCGTGCTTTCGGCTTGTGGAAATCTTCAAGATTTGGAAGTGGGAAAGCAAATCCATGCTTATATCATCAGAACTGAGTTCGACACTTCGGGCCCCATTGGGAACGCGTTGATCTACATGTACTCGAAGTGTGGTGGTGTCGAGATAGCCAAGAAGATGTTGGAGAAGTGCGGAACATCTTCTCTTAATGTTATAGCATTTACAGCTTTACTCGATGGATATATCAAGATTGGTGATATAGAACCAGCTAAGAAGATCTTCGACTCTTTGCACGAACGTGATGTGGTTACATGGACAGCTATGATTGTGGGATTTTCCCAGAACGGGCGAAATAATGAGGCGACTGAGCTCTTTAGGTCCATGTTCGAACAAGGCCCGAAGCCTAATAGCTACACTCTTGCAGCTATGTTGAGTGTCAGTTCGAATCTGGCTTCGTTAAACCACGGGAAGCAAATCCATGCCACTGCTGAGAAATTGGGAGAAGTGTTTTCCGTTTCTGTGAGTAATGCTCTGATTAGCATGTATGCAAGAGCTGGTAACATAAACTGTGCGAGGAAAACGTTCAGTTCAATACGAGGAAGAAGAGATTCGGTTTCTTGGACTTCGATGATCACCGGTTTAGCTCAACACGGACACGGAGACGAAGCTTTAGAACTCTTCGAGGAAATGCTGTCATTAGATATCAAACCAGACCGTATAACTTATGTTGGCGTTCTTTCGGCTTGCACGCACATGGGATTAGTCGAGAAGGGCCGTAGCTACTTCAGAAGGATGAAAGAAGTTCACGGAATCGAGCCCACCTCCAGCCATTGTGCTTGCATGATTGATCTATACGGGCGTGCAGGATTGCTGCTCGAAGCTCAAGATTTCATCAAACGCATGACTATTGAGCCGGATATCGTAGCTTGGGGTTCCCTTCTGGCTTCTTGTAAAGTCCACAAGAATTTGGAGCTCGCAGAGATCGCAGCAGAAAGAATGCTTTCGATTGCACCAGACAACAGTGGGGCCTATTCGGCTCTTGCTAACGTCTACTCTGCTTGCGGGAAATGGGACGAAGCTGCCAAGATTCGAAAGTCGATGAAAGATAGACATGTGAAGAAAGAGCAAGGACTTAGCTGGCTGCAGATAAAGAGTGAAGTCCACATCTTTGGCGCAGACGACGCGCTCCATCCACAGAGAGACGCGATTGATCTCAAGATGGCGGAGATGTGGGAGGAGATCAAGAATATAGGTTTCGTTCCGGACACTGCTTCAGTGCTGCACGATCTTGATGAAGAATTGAAAGAGCAACTCCTCAAGCATCATAGCGAGAAGCTTGCCATCGCCTTCGGATTGTTGAGTACTCCGGAAAAGAGTACTCTGACTATCATGAAGAACCTTAGAGTCTGTAATGATTGCCACTCTGCCATCAAGTACATCTCCAAACTGGTTGATAGAGAGATTGTCGTTAGAGACGCGACGCGTTTCCACCATTTCAAGGACGGTTCGTGCTCGTGCAGGGATTACTGGTGACGATGGTAGAGATGATGTTATCAAATTTCAGTTGGAAAAGGACTCCTTGAGCCACTGTCATCAGATTTTGCTGAGGTGAAAGAATTTGAAATATGAGCTACTTTTTATTTTTTGTGATTTCCTCTGCATGAAGTTGCCTTTAAAGGTGTTTTCTTTCTTAAATCAAAGAAATGCAGAGAGATTGAAGAAGAAGAAGTAAGCAATATGTTGGAGTGATGAGAAACAATTGGTTAGTATATAGTCTGTCTTCGTCCGGTTCATAATGAGCTCACTGTACTAAAATTGAGTCTATTATAATTATCGTGGGCTCGTTATGAACGGGACAGAGAGAATAATTCTAAAAAAAATTTATTCATTCATTTAATTATGAGGAAGATAAGTAAACCTTAGTCCAACAATTAGTCTAGATATATGTCAGCTACCAAAAAATAAAAAGATTAATATTATTTTTATAATTCTAATTTAAATTACGATTATTATACCATGCATTTGATCAATGATTATTAATGATAGATATTGGGCTAATTATGATGTCGGTATGGTCTCAAATAATACCATTTTGTAATCATTAATAGGGATGTCAATTTAGCTCGAAACCCGCGGATTGACCCGAGTAACTCGAGCCAAAAGTGGGTTAGGGTTGAATATTTCTAACCTGAAAAAAATTTCAACCCGAATGACCCAAACCGAATAGTCTGAAACCCGATAGGGCTAGCCCGGAAACTTGGCGGGTTGGCCCGATAACCCGAAAATTTTCATTAATTAAGTGTTAATTTTTATTACTTTGTTTCAAATATTAAAATTTATGTCTTGATTCAAATATTTGTGAAAAATATTACAATTTTCTATTATAAGTTGTATTCATCATAATATTTTCTCTATTTTGTATTTCACCACATAATAAAAAATGATTAATATAATTATTAAAAGAAAAATATCTTCACATCTCATTGAGCTACTTATTATATTATGCAAGTTGGAGTAACATAATACGAAATAAAGTGACTCCGATGGTATAACATGATTTATTTATTTTTATAAAATTATTGTTATAAAAAAATCGTCAACTTCTTGGCCCGATAGGCTAGTCCGAGCCCCGAAGTTTAAGGTTAGGGTTGAAAATTTCTAACCTGAAAAAAACTCAACCCGATTCAACCCGAAACCCGACAGGGCTGACCCGAACTCGCTCGGGTTGGCCCGATTGACATCCCTAATCATTAATAACTCTATTTAAAACCATAGGTTATCCAAACCGAGTTTTTTTTTAAGAGTCCTAAATAATATTATCATGTGATATATTAATTATAAAATCATAATAAAATCAAATCAAGACACAAAAATGGAATCTTTTTTCACCAACTGCTGACGGCTACAAGAACAAAAATTCCACCTCACTACTACACTAAGAGAAATTCCACACACGAACACACACACTGAGTGTGTAAATTCGTTGCCATCAATTCAATCTCGTGAAATGGGTTGGGAGAGGAATCTCACGCTCGTGGGAGCATTGATCAAGAATCAGAACCGCCGTTTTTGCAGCGGTAATGCCGGTCAGCACCGCCGCTTCTCCTCCTCTTCCCCTCCGCCGCCGGAGCTGCCGGCGTTCGACTACGTGCCTAGGCCGTATGGCGGGCCGTCGGCCGATGAGGTTTTGGCGAAGCGCAAGAAGTATTTGGGTCCATCTCTCTTCCATTACTACCAGAGGCCGGTAAGCCCGAAAACTCAAATTCGATTCTTTTTTTTTTTTTCTACGGATTTTGGGAGTGATTTTTTGCTGTCATTTCGTCGAACAGCTTAACATCGTGGAGGGGAAGATGCAGTATTTGTTTGATGAAAGCGGGAAGCGTTACCTCGATGCGTTTGCAGGAATCGTTACGGTTTCGTGCGGCCATTGCCACCCTGATGTGTTGAATCCCGTGATTGAACAGAATAAGCTTCTTCAGCATGCAACCACCATTTATTTGCACCACGCCATAGGTGATTTTGCTGAAGCTTTAGCCTCAAAAATGCCAGGAGATCTTAAGGTTGTTTTCCTTTGATCCACTTTTTTTTTTTTTTTTTAATCATACAGCCTTTGATTTGTAGTTGATTATGTTGTTGCTCCTCAAATTTTTGCAGAAAAAGATTTTTTAATCTTTTTTCTTTAGCCTATTCACTGACTAGTGTTTTTTTGAAGGGACTGAGCTATATTCCCTTCTTACTCAAGAGCTCTAATGTGTTTCTTCGTGGATTAGGATTTATGTAGTCTCGTAGTTGTATGTTTCATGGCGCGTATTTGATGAAATGGGAGTTCGTTTATTTGATCTTTGGTTCTATGTGTTTATGGGGAATAATCGATGAAACAGGAGCTCATTTGTTTGATCTTTGATTCTATGTGTTTATGGGTGAAATGGGAGTTCGTTTATTTGATCTTTGCTTCTGTGTGTGTATAGGGTGTAATCGATGAAATGGGAGTTCGTTTATTTGATCTTTGATTCTATGTGTTTAACTGTTTATGGGTGAAATGGGAGTTCATTTATTTGATCTTTGCTTCTATGTGTTTATGGGGCACAATTGATGAAATGCTAGTTTTTCGATATCCTCTTGGAACCTATGTAGGTCGTGTATTTCGTGAATTCTGGAACAGAGGCTAATGAGCTAGCTATGCTGATGGCAAGATTGTATAGTGGTAGTCTTGGAATGATCGGGTTGAGAAACGCATATCATGGAGGAAGTGCCAACACGATCGGACTCACTGCTCTTAACACATGGAAGTATCCAATCCCTCAGGTTTATTATCTTTGAGTTCTTGAGTTAAAACCAATTTATTTCATCTTTGTTTTCGATTTTGTGTGATTCATTGTGAGGTTATGCAGGGTGAGATTCATCACGTCGTGAATCCAAATCCATATCGTGGAGTTTTTGGATCGGATGCCAAGCTGTATGCTGAAGATGTTCGAGATCACATCGACCATGGTACTTCAGGAAGAATAGCTGGCTTCATTGCTGAGACAATTCAGGTTTTCTTCTTCTTCTCGGACTAACGTGAATCTGAATATTGGGGATTCATCTATGACTAATGGTTTCGTTTCATCCTTGATCTCGATTCTTTGTGACTACAGGGAGTTGGAGGAGCAGTCGAATTAGCTCCTGGATATTTGAAATTGGTCTATGAAATGGTTCGAAAAGCAGGTGGCGTTTGCATTGCTGATGAAGTTCAGACAGGGTTTGGTCGAACTGGGAGCCATTACTGGGGTTTCGAGACTCAAGGAGTTATACCTGATATTGTTACCATGGCTAAGGTCTCATTAGTCCTTTCGACTTCAACTTCTCCTCGTTTGAATTATGCTGTGTTAGATTCTTTAAAATTATTGAATTATTCATGCACAGGGTATTGGAAACGGTTTGCCACTCGGAGCTGTGGTAACGACTCCAGAAATCGCGAGCGTTTTGTCGCAGAAAATTCAGTTCAACACGTTTGGAGGCAACCCCGTTTGCTCAGCTGGTGGACTAGCTGTGCTCAACGTTCTTGATAAGGAGAAACGTCAAAGCCATTGTGCTGAGGTCGGCTCTCACATGATCGGGCGCCTAAGAGAACTCCAGCAGAAACACGAAAGTATTTCTCTTAATTTCCTATTCAAAGTCCAAATATATGACTTTCAAGAATTTTGATACTATTTAAATTCAAATTTGTTATGCTGAAATAAAACTCCTCTCGTTTTATTAGTAATTGGTGACGTGAGAGGGAGGGGATTGATGATCGGAGTAGAACTTGTGACCGATAGGAAGCTGAAGACACCGGCCAAGGACGAAACTGCAGTGTTGTTCGAGAGCCTTAGAGGCATGTTTTCTAACTCGTTGATTTTATTCTTCGATTGCTTAACAAATATAATTAAGATAAGTTTCCATGAATACAGAACTCGGAGTTTTGGTAGGGAAAGGCGGACTCCATGGGAACGTTTTCAGGATAAAGCCCCCTATGTGTTTCTCCAAAGACGATGCAGGTACACTCGCTGTTTCATCTATGTTGCTTGATTCTCGTCATTTTCATCTTCATGATTTAGTTCCTTTTCTTCCTCTACACTAAACGTACTCGATTCGTTCTGCTTGTGCAGATTTCCTAGTCGATGCATTGGACTACTCCATGTCAAAGTTGTGAGTTATCTCCCCAAAAAAACTCGAGACCCCTTTCGTTTATCAACCAAGATGTATCCCTTTACTTCTGTAAGAACCCGGATCCGTTCTCCGAATGTTCCAGACATGTACAAAAGTCTTGAAAATTGATGCATTTCGCATATCTATCCACTGCAATTTCTTTCATATGAGTATCCTTAGATCTGTGCAGAGTGTGATTCTCGTCATTTTTCAGAGGCTCGTTGCAGTATTTTCGTGTTTATATTACGGTTCTATCGGAAACATGTGTCTGGTTTCGATTTTCTTGAAATAATATAGAAAGGAATGGAGAGATATATGAGCTATGGAAGTGAAGTGAGAACTGCTAATGTACCTTGTTTTTACACAATTTAGGAAAAAGCAATCAAATCTGCAAAAGTTTTTAACTTACAAATTCCTCTACATTATATGTACAAACTCTCAATCATAGGAAGCACCTCAAAAATGGGCAAAAAACCTTAGATTCAAAGAGAAAATTCTCACTAGCATAGGCCTTAAAAATCAAGAATTTCATTCATCTCTGCAGTTCTTCACGAGGGCGCGAAGACCAGCACGAGCTCAAAGTCCGGAGTCGTTGCAAGTACTCCCCGAGGGCGAGTAGGCCTCGAGCCGCTTGACGTGTGGTGAGGATCCGCAAAATCTGCTGCAGCGTCTCTTGTCGAAGATGGTCGGCCTATTTACACGCAAAACAGTTCGTGTCTTCAACAGATTATGAAGACGAAAAATGGCGTAAGATGACTCGAGATCTTACCTGGTTGACGAACCGGGCGAGGTTTTCGAGCTTATCAATGGCGGCTCCGATTTGAGGTAGGTAGTTCCCTTGGCGTAGTAGGCCGTGGGCTATGGCCTCGGCTAGGATGAACTGGAGCTTATCCATCCCTTGCGAGAGCGCATCTTCGGCTTGCTGGCACGATTGCGTGAGGTTAACGATGTCTAAACGTTGCTGCTCGGATAAGGTATCGAGGTGTGGCGAGAGCACCTGCTGAGGAACGTAACGTTTACACTCCGTTAAGAGAACGAAACACGATGATTTAGAACGACGAATTATAGGTCTAGTGTAGTCGTTTTTAATCCATACTCGGTCTTCTTAACGACTTTTTCACCGTGACGTTAAGAAAAACCGAGTTCGAGATTTCAAGAAGCCAGTTTTAAAAAAATCGGATCGGAGGTTGAACCGGAAGGTTCAAATGGTCTAACCGGAACCGCCCGTTCCGGTTCTTAAAACATCTAGCAAGACAAGAAGAAAAGGGAAAGAGAGAGATGTGTGTTTCTTCACCTTGAGGAGTTCCGAAGGCCGGAATCCGCCGATCCACAAGAAGAAACGCTCGGCCGGAGTCTTCCACATGCCGGACATGATGTAGAAAACGTCGGCCTTCGCAGCCGTAGCTTTCATGGCGAAGAGCTCGAAATAATGCCTCATTCCACCATCAACATAGATCAAGAGCTCCATATCTCCTACATCATTAGAGCTCAAAGCACTCTTCAAGTCCGATATCTGTCGATTTTGCTCCTCGACCCATTGTCCGTACTCGAGCTCAAACGCAGTGATCCCTACACATATGCACTCCAGAATCAAGCTTATCCGAGCAAAAAAAAAACAAAAAACACGAGACGAAGAACGAGAGACGAACCTTGGTTCGTACTCCCCGAGTAGGCAAGATGGCTAGTATCTATACCATTACCTACACACAAGCCCTGAAAACAACAACATTTTCTTCTTTAGATTCTAGTTAGAAGGAAAGGATAAAAAGTCGAAACAGCGAGACATTTCTACCTGTGTTCTTGCTCTGTCTAGCTCTTGCTCGAGCTGAATTAGCCTCAGTTTACTGTTTTCTAACTGCTGCACGTACGCCTGCAGTCGAGATAGATTGGGCAAAGTCTTGTCTCAAAATGGGAAAAAAGAACCGCATCTTTTAGACCTAGTCTAGTCTAAAAGATGCACTTCTGTTTTCCCATTTTTGAGACAAAAATGGAAGACTGAAAAAAAAAGAGGAGAAGATTAGCAATCTTATATACCTTCTTTCGTAGTCGACTCTTACGAGCAGCCTCTCGATTCTGTGCTAATCGCCTGAGCACTTTATCGTCCGGCTTGCTCGCCTCCTGATCGTACCTTTGGGAAGCTGCAGCAGTTCCATGTGAAGTATCCTCCGACTAAAGTCACACCGGAGAAAGAAAAAAAAAAAAAAAAAAGGTCGAGTTAAGAGTCGAGGAACGAGCTTTTTTAGAGTCGAGTCGAAGCTGCAATGAGGCTCACCTGGTTGTCTAGAGTGGCCTCGAGGATCAACGGCGGAGGAGGAGACGAATCGAGCAACGTGTTCCCCCGGAAATCGGCCCACGTGGTTATCTGATGAACCGGCTCGTATAAGCCCATTCGTCTCGAGGGGACGAAGTGGGCCGAAGTCGAGTTCATTGTGTTCTGGACCTTAATTTTCGGCGAAACTAATAGAATGAAAGTGAATTAAATAAAAAACTAGAATCTTATCTCTAAATTAAGCTTTAAACAATAATCTTGAATGAGAGAAAATCTCTAAATTTGTAGTATTTTCTTAAGATGAACATGAAGAAATCAAATCAAGTTCATCGTGTTTTGGACCTTAATTTTCGGCGAAACTGGGATGTGTAATAGTATGAAAGTGAATTAAATAAAAAACTAGAATCTTATCTCTAAATTAAGCTTTAAACAAAAATCTTGAATGGGAGAAAATCTCTAAATTTTTACTAGTATTTTCTTAAGATGAACATGAAGAAATCAAATCAAGAATCTGCTTCTAGAGAGAGAGAGAGAAGGTTACAGTTCAACCGGCGATGATCAAAACTCCATCTTCTTCCATGCGCAGTTTGCAGCAGTGAGGAAGAAGAAGAAGCATCGAATATGAATGTAAAAGGAAATACCTTTTTCGAAATATTTCTATTTAAATGGCCAAATAAAAAAAAATACTATTAAAAAAAGAAAAGGCTACTGTAACTGTTGCATATAAATTATAAGCAGATTATGGGAGTGGTGGTGTGAAAGTGAGAGTATATTTTAAGTTCTATCCATCACTGTGTGTGTGTGTTGTTATCGTAAGCTACAGTAGAGAGAGAGAGAGATATAGTTATGAAGGAGGAATTAAAAAAAGAAATGGTGAAATTCCACTAAAAAAAGAAAGAAGGAAATGAAGAAGAGTATTATTTGTAGTGAGTGGTGATGATGGTTAGAGTTGCATATGCGCACCAGGTCACTCTCACTACATTTTGCTTACTTGCCCCTTCACCTCATCAATCAATCATTATTAACTCGTTTCACTGTCTCCTTTTTTTTTGGCACGAGAATTAAGTAGACGTTGTAAAATGAGAAAAAAACAATAGAGTTTACACTTTTTGAAAAGTTAACTTATGAGAGATAGTTCGATCAGAAAATGTGTGTTTTCTCTCGTTCAACTTCTATCTCAAAACTACATACCTCATTTTGGTATAGCTAGCTAGTTGTAGGATTAATGAGGAGTGTCACTAATATTATTCATGAGTCTAAATGTTACTGATAATATTATTTGTATCGAACATGTCGCCTATATACGATTCTCGTATTGAATAAAATAAAGGAATATAGTTCGTCTTAATAGATGAATCACTGGCGTCTGAATATGCTTTGGATATATTCATTCTAATTATAAGTCTATTAAAATACTAATAGAATGAGGTATAAACAATCGGGACGGATGTAGTATATGTTACTATATGTTATTTGAACATAATTTATGTAGAACTTAAATACTCCCTCATTAGCCTAATTTTGGGGCAATCATGCAAATTCCATTTTTCTTGTGGTGCTTTGTACGAGTAATAATTAATTACACGAAGGTCTTGATTGGAGAGTGTGCGACAAGCGCCACCTAAGAGCGTGAGGGTGATTTTGGGAATTTTCAAATAGTTGTTGTCCGTTTCGCGGGAAGTGAAGTGACGTAAGCTAACTGCCTAATTCATATGTGCCAAAAGAAAAAGAGAAATGTATGTTTTTGCCCTCTTAGAGCATAAGAAGTTAATATTTGCCCACCACATAAAATTACACAAATTTTGCCCAATTTTTACTTAGATGGACAAAAATACCATCTCTCTCTTCCAAACCCCACCCCGCTCATCTCTCCTCTCTCATTCCTTAATTTCAAACCTTCTCTCTCTCTCTTCTCTATCTCTCTCTACGCCATAGCTGCTAACAGGTGAAGGTTTTGGAGAAGTTGCAGCGGAAGAGCCAACGCTAGGTCGAGCTCATCTCTCCGATTCCGAAGCGGTGGAGCGGCGCAGGTGGCTCCCGTGATTTCCGCATCTGTTCCGTCGACGGAGGTGGCTCGGTGATCCCGGATTTGTTCCGTTGGCAGAGGTGCAGCGGTCGATATCGTGGCGGCGGCACAGACTTGGTTGAAGATTGAGAGGCTGGAAGCGGGAGGAGCGACTCCTCCACCACTGTACTTCTTCCCACCCATTTCTTCTCCTTTCAATTTTTTCCATTTTCATACTTGTTTTTTTGATTATTTTTTTTTCAAATGTTTTCTTCCTTTTTTCACATTTAATTATGGTGTTTTTTTTTTCCATTTTTTTTTTTCCTTCATATGTATTTTTATGCGAATTCGCATCATTCTTGCAGATTTCTGCACCTAAATTAGCTGGGTTTTCAGTATACTGGCGTCGGAGAAAGGGAAAGGAAGGAAGAATAAGGAAATCTTGGGCGAAAAATGTGGAATCTTTTTGCAAACCCATCATTGGAATTTTCATATGCATTGGAATAGAAATCGTAGTTTGTATTTTACAGAATTTTCTGTGATTATCCCCCCATTTTTGGATATTTAATTGTTGAATATTGGATATATTAGATTACTTTTTTGAATTATTTGCTCAATTTGTTGTTCTTGATTTTTGTTTCTAATGTCTGTTTTGTTTCTTTTGTTTTTCACTCTATGCATTTTAGAGGTATTTGAAACGATTCTTAACTGGAAATGATGATTGTGTGCTGAAAATGTATTAGGAATTCTGAATTTCACTTCGAAAAAATTGAAAAAGTTGATTAGAATTATATGTTATGGTTAGAATTTTGCACATGTTGGTCAAAAAAAGAAATATTTCTGATAACCTGGAGGACGTTGGTTAGAATTAGTTGTTTGTTTGCTTTGTCGTTGGTTAGAATTCTAAAATTGAAAAATTGGGTTGCATCTCGGTTAGAATATTGTGTTTTGGTTAGTATTTTGCACATTATAGATAGAAAATTTACATTTCTAGCAATCTGTAATTTTGTTTACTATAATGAAATGGACATTTCTTAGATGTTGATTAAACTTTTATGTTTTGGTTAGAATTATGCATATGTTGGATATAAAATCTACATTTCTGACAACCTGGAATATTTATTCTTACAACTTTCTACTTTTTTCATACAAATCAAGATTCTAAGAAATCCATGAATTCTACCATTAATTCATATATCAACGTTTTAATTCTCCACAAAATACAGACGTTGGCTAGAAATACAGAAATGCATTTAATTCTTACACATTAAAATGGTAAGAAATCCATTACATATGTGCAAAAAACTGTTTTGTCTAGAACTTCACAAAAAACAACCGTTGGCTAGTACCGTATCTATAACCCCCCCATCTCAAAAAGATGCAAAAAAAGTTGTCTTCAATAAATACATGAACCTGAATCTCTTGCACGCAAAACATAGATATGTTTGGGTTCATCGCAAAAAACCATTACTTTCAAAAATAATTTCGAGCACCATCACTTGTTGGCCCCAAGTTCGAATACCATCGCCTGCCATGCTTTCGTACCCGCCCGGTATCACCTTATGTGGCTTGTTTAGCAAATCCAATCTTTTATAGTCCCATGCAACCTTGCACACAATATCAGAAATAGTAATGTTGAGTAAGAAAATCATAGCAACACATAGTAGAGAATGTAAGAAAACATTGATTTCTCACTAACATGTATATACTTTAAATTTCTAACCAACATCAACTAATTCTTAGGAATTCACAAACTTTTTCTTACAAACATGTAAGAAATCTACTGAATATAATAATATGATAAGAAATGTACATTTTCCAACCAACATCATATAATTCTTACAAACAGGCAAATAGTTTCTTACAAAATACGGGTAGTAAATTCTCATAATCTATTAAACATATAAGAAATGTACAATTTCTAACCACCAACAACTGATTCTTACAATCTCTATACTAACATGTACATACTTTGATGCTAAGCACAAATTTGCATTTAGTAAGAAACGTTCACCATCATATAAACATATAAGAAATTTTCAATTTCTAACCAACATCAGCTAATTCTTAGGAACTCGCAAATTTTTTCTTACAAACATGTAAGAAATCTACTGAATGTACTAAATAAATAAGAAATTTACATTTTCCAACCAACATCAACTAATTCTTACAAACTGGCAAATAGTTTCTTACAAAACATGTTAGAAAATTCTCAGAATCTAATAAACATATAAGAAATGTACAATTTCTAACCAACAACATCTAATTCTTACAAATTCCATACTAATTTCTTACCAACATGTCCCAAATTTATTACAAACTCAGACGTTCACAGAAGTTTTCAAAGTCATAATTTATCCTGTAGAATCACATACAAAAACAGATATCTTCCACAACAACAATACAATACACGGAACCAGAAGATCAGTTTTTCACTACCCAATCATCATTCATGTTTCAACCAATCAAAGGAAATCTTATTTCGAATGAATTGAATGCATCCAAGACTCAAAACCTAAATGTAGAATTTTCGAAAGTTTCAAAATGAACATGCAAAACCCTAAATACCTCTTCCTCAATGAATGGGTGGCCGCTGTGTCTAGGGCTACCGCCGGAACGCTAATCTTCAGCCGGAGCCGGTGAGCGCGACTGTCTGGCTTCCCCACTCGTTTCTTCAGGGTTCCTCTTTCTCTTAGCACTTCGGGTCGACATTCTCGCACATTCCAGCTGGATCATTTTGGAAGGGTTTCCAATAAACCATTTTTTTCGCTCTCGTATGCCCGGAGCCTATCATGAAGGTCCTACAGATCAAAGAAAGATTTTCGCAACTAAGTAAGAATTTTGTTATAAGAAGTAAGAAGTTATGCAGTTCCAACAACATAATATGCAGAAGGTAACCACAAATCTTACCAATTTAATCTAATGAAGTAAGAAATGTTCTGATTCTTATCATAATCGCAAATTCTTATCAACTAGAATATAAAAAAATCTTATTATAGTTCTAACCAGACGGTATTCTTAAGATAAGAAATGTTCAAATTCTTATCATGTGAATAAATTCTAACTAGCAAATCATGCATCAAGCGAATAAATTCCCTAATTCTGACCAAGTAGACCATAAGAAAAAATACATTTATACCAAACAACATTCTTAAGATAAGAATCCTCAAACAACAGAATATGCAAAATGTAGGAAATGCTAAGATTCCTACTATAAAAATAAATATTATAGTTCTAACCAAACAATATTCTTAAGATAAGAAATGTTCAAATTCTTACCATATCTGGCTTATCGAGCAGATGAAGTTCTTCGTACTTCCAATCAACCTTGCACACAATTTACAAACATGGCAAGTAAGAAAATTATCCCAATATGTAATCATAATGGTAAGAAATTAACATTCTCTAACCAAAATCTTTATCTAAGGTTAGAATTTGACATATTCTGACCAACAACATCATAAGAGTTTGTGAAATTCTTATAAATTCGTATAGATAAACATCACACTATTACAAATTTGTACAAAACTACCAAGTTTACGGTAAGAATTGAAATTCATTACTCTAGAGAAGGTAAGAAACAATCAATTTTCTTACCGAACATTTTGACGGTCAGAATTTGATAAATTCTTACCATCGGAAAGAATTTATCAAATTCTTACCGACGGGACTGGTTCATCTTCATCTTCTCCGGCGAGTCTCTCCCTCATTTCTCCAACAAAATGAACGAGACACCCCTTCATCGCTTCGTATTTCCGAGGAGGACAAAGCCCAGTGGTCGATTATATCACTCATCTTCAGATTTGGCAAAAAAGAAAAAACCTAGATCTACATAAAGAAACCTAGATCTAAAAGAGAGAGAGAGAGAGAGAGAGAGAGTAACGGAGGTGACATTTTGCAATCACCGGTTTGCAGGAATCATCGTTGTCTGCGTCGAAACCCTAGCCCGTCGAAACACCGGCGCCAGTTCGTGCTCTCTTCCTCTCTTTACTCTTTACTCCATCGGCCATGACAGAAACGTGCTAGGAGAAGCGTGTTTGCAGTGGTGAGAAACAGCGGACATCGGGACAATTTGACGGGCGCCGGGAAGATCTAGGGTTCGTGAGAGGAGAGATGAGAGGGTTTGGAGAAGGAGGAGTTGAAAAGTGAGTTTCTGAAAATGAAATGGGGGAGGGGGAAGCGTCAAGGAGTGAGAGAGAAATTGAGGGGGAAAACTAATTTTGGGGGTTGAGGGGTATTTTAGGGCCATTTCATAAAAATTGAGCATTATTTATGTATTGTTATATTTAGGGTATATTTTGATTTTTTATCCTCTTAGAGGGCATATTTGTGGTTCACCAAAGAAAAAAGGGAAATGATTTCAAATTGAAATTAATGTTAAATGTTTGAGTTCAATTAATATAATTATTTATAAAATTATTAAGCTTCCATATTTCAAATAAACTTTACAATCCACATAATAATTATCTCAAATTATTTTAATTATTTGATCGCGAGGATTAATTATTATTATTATTCATTTGAAATTGGTTGTCAATAAAAATATATATATTTCACATCAAATAACAAAATTAAATATAATTTAATTATTCGTTGTACTTTACATCTAAACTTCCACCAAATTGCAAGCAAGTCAATAATAGATGCCGTATTACTCTTAAATTAGGGTTGCTTTTCTTCACTTATCTGATTTGTACTTCCATTTGAATTTTAATAATTAATCTCTATATAATATAAAATATTAACACATTCTATCCACTTAACATTCCAAATCTTCCTTTTTAATTAAATAATTAAATTAACCCAAATACATTACATCTAAAGTTGTGCAACCCTAACCTCAACTTTTGGCTAATCAATGACTCTTCAAATCTTTTAGAGTCATTAATTAGTAACCCTAACTCGACCGAGTTTCCACAGTTTTCTTTTTTTTTTTTTTCTTTTTTTTTTTCTTAAGCCTTATAATTATTTGCATGTAGGAAATGTAAATTGTTATAAAATATTCAATGAGTTTCAAGATTTATTTTCTAGCATAAGAAAATTAAATGAGAATATAAAATTAGTGATTCTCGTGTATTTAGATGGTTAATTTGGTTAATTATGTTAATATGGTTTGTTTATCACATCTACAATGTTTAATTCTCAAATTTAATCAATACACAAGTTGAATTTTTGAAATTTAGTTATACTTTTTAACGTATAAATTATTAGTACTAAGATTTAGAAAGATTTGCTATCAATTTATCCTTTGGAGATTGGATAGAGCTTCACAAACCAATGAGCCATACTTTATAGAAACCCAAGATTTTTTTTTATTTTTTTTATTTTTTATTTTATTCTTATATCTTATTCTATAACTTTTGGATGAATTATGTCTTTTAATTTTATTATGATTTCCATTTTAATAGAATTATTCAAATCCCACGTCGTTTAATTAATTCACTATTGCACTTTACCATCAGAAGGATTTATTATTTAAAATATTTTCTGAATGAGGTGATCTAGTGGTGCAATACAAGTAGTATTTGATGACATTATAAATCCAATTAGTGGCAATTATTATATATGTTTTTTGTTTTAATTTATATATATGAGGACACATAAATCCTGCGTGTAAAACCTGTTACCGGAAAAGGAACACCTTTTTTTATAGGAGTATATGTTAGTTTAATTAAGTGCAAATCTCAAAGCTACGTACACTAACACACCTCATAGATGGTGATCATTATTGCTAAATTAATTTCAAAGTGGATATTAACTTTTGGGTTCACGTGCTTCCTCACGTGCCAAATTCTTAATTGGTGATTTTTTTCCATTAATTTAATTCTCAATACTCTCTTTTTTTATCTTTCTTGAAAATTTTAGGTTACTAAATCTCTCAGTTACATTTATCTTGATGTATTTTTTTAAATCTGTTTCGCAGATTTTTTTGATAGATTTTAGATAAATGTATTAAGATGAATAAAAATATTTTCCCAGTAACTTGAGTTTGAATTTTAACTCATGAAACAATCTGTCACAAAATTCAACAGTTGGTTATTTTTGTCACCTTTTTTAATAAAAAAAATAAAACTAGTTTGAAAACTACTCTTTTTGTCCATGATATATATGGTTAGAATCTTTCGATACGCATTTCAATATGACAAAAAGTAGATGTTAAAATAAAATTTAGCTCTCGTTTGATATAGTGTACCGACACATTACATCATAATAAAATACTATATCAAGTAGTTAGACCTAAACTTTATCGTACCATTCACGTTTCAACATATTCAAAATGTGTGTCGAAAGATTCTAAGCATGTATGTTACGGATGGAGGAAGTACCTTTTTGGAACGTCCCACACCAATTGACACATTTTCTTATTCGGAAAGAATCAGGGTTTAAATGATACAATTAGTAAATCTCTTATTACATTTAACATTCTCTAATTAAATCTCATCATCCACCACCTCTCAGCACGTATCCCAATATAATTTGAATTCTAAAAGTTTAAATTATCATAACTTGCTCGTTTGTTCTCCGGTTTTTTTTTTTATGATTTTATACCAAATTAAAGGCTTTGATACGATCTTTCATTTAAGATCATACATCAATATGTTTTTATGTATCTATGAGGCTCTAGTTTTAAAATATGCCTAAATACATAAATCATTTTAGATCTCTAAACACAATAAATTTTACATTTCTAACATTCCCTCCTTAATTTCGGTGCAATTGGGGACGGAGGGAATACATTGCATTGCACTGGAATGAGTGAATGACACATGTAACTTCTACCAAAGATGGGTTTCTCCTAATCCATTATCATAATTTATTCAGGCAGACAAGGAAATGTATAATCAAATCTTGTGGTTGCAGGGACCACATAATTAAAGAAAAAAGAATTATAGTGGTGTGTAAAAATGCAAATATTCTTCTCCCCTTGGATATGAATAAAGGAAGAGTATATTAGTTCTATGTTCCTTCTCTCTCTCTCTCTCTCTCGTAATCCAAAATTATCCTATTCTTTGCATATTAGTTCTAGGATCCTAATATTCTTGCCCCTCTCCACAATCTTCAACTTTCCTACTTTTGAGATTAGGTTATCAAACTTTCATTTAGTATAATTAATTTTGTTAAAGTGGATTTATGTATAAATTTTGTTTTTGTTATGTTGTTATAAGTCCAATTGTGGGTAAATTAAATAATATTATTATGTAACACAAGTGATAGAGGCCTAAATAAGTTAGCCATGTAGTTACTTACACGTAAGAACCCACGCATGCATGTATTAATGCTGCACACTAATCTCCTACTATAAATTATTGTTTTTTACGCATAATTTTGTCAAAAAATTAAAGAATATTCAATCACCTAAATCAGTGCAATGCAACGATTCATCCACTCATAAACAAAATTATAAAATAAAAGAAGAAAGAAAGAAAGAAAATGATCGATCATAATGGACAAGAGACGACAATAAACAAATTAATTAATTATATATTATACTTAATTAGGTCATGCAATATTTAGTTTCTTAATCCATATCATGCTTCAATTAACTATACATATTACTTCTATATATATTAAACAATTTGAAATAAGATATTAAATGTACGTATTAAAGATGGCATAAAATTGAACCAACGTGATTTAATTTAGACAAAATATTGGGCTATTATTTATAATTTCAAAATAAGTGAAAATGAAGCATGATTTGAGGTGGAATTAATGGTTGGCTACTTGTGGAAGTGATTTTCCTTTTCATCATATTCTCTATTGTATATATGTCGCAATCATCAGTAAGTTGAATATACACCAACAATTTTGCAATATTTATTTTTCTATTATTATTTTTATTTTTTTAGTTTCAATGCGCGCTTTAAAAAAGTGGTTTTTTTTTTCCCACTAAGAATGGCTAATGTGTCCACGAAAACTAAATAGATTCATGTACTATTGTCTCTTCGATTCTTCTCCCATCAATTTGGATAATTTTTTGAGTAATAATAACGACGACTGCTCCTAAAGTTAGGTGCCTTTTGCCCTATGCCTTTTTCTGCAATTTTTTGGATTTGTTTTTTCTTCTTTCTTATTTTTTTTTACCTAATTCGTTTATGATTGATTTTTGGTATGTGAAATGTAGTCATAATTTTTCACTTTTAGTAATGGATAATGGGTATCTTCAATTTTCACAAATTTCTAATATTTTTTAATTATATAAAAATGGTCATTCTGCTAACCTAAAACTTGTAGATTCGACTGGTTCAATTATTATTTATAAAAATCAAAATTTATCTGATCAGATTCGGTTCTGTTTCAGGCATATATTCGATTGATTCAGGTGATCTATTCAAATATTCCGATTAGTTCGGTTTTCGAAATTAGGTAAGGTTTTAAACCGAACCGACCGAATACAAACCTAGTAGAATTAAAGTTTTTTTTTTCTTCTACTCATCTAATATCTCATCAGAGTCACACCTGACTACACTGATAAGGATCAACAATAGATCCAACTATTTATCAAAATGCAAAAACATGAGAAAATGACCAAACATGAGTATAGTCCAAAAGGGACCATCTCGAAAAACTAATAAGAGAATCTATCGACATCAGAAGAATAAAGGAAGTATAGAACATGAAAACTAGCCGAATCAAAATTTGAAGTTCGGATAACCAAATTGATCCATCTGAACAAGCGCCAAGAAGTATAGGCACTAACAACATCAAAATAAGTCATGACGCTCGGTCTGAATTTCATCTTGCGTCTTTACAAAAATAAATGTCGCAAAATAAACTACTACTACTATAATAAAGTCTCGAAGCATATATGGGCTGTAAACGAAACAGCTTGTGGGCCTCGTATAAAATCAGCCCAAGAAAAAATAATTCGGCCCAAAATAAATGTATTTTTTCCCGGAAAAATGAATTTCCAATTTAATGAAATTTACTGCGAAGCTTCTTGAAAACTTTCATAATTGCCGCAATTTAATGTAAAATTAAATTCAAGTAAATCGAATCCTCGGGCAGCACTGACCAGGATATTTTTTGTTGATCAAGGGCTGCCCGCGCTGCCCGAACCCTCTCTGGGGAAGATTACGGTCAGCTCCCTCACCATCACCAGTCACAACACTCTCTCTCTCTCTCTCTCTGCTTTCTCTTTTCATGCAATTATATTTACACACTGCTGTCTCTATAGTTTTCTCCGCCCGATCCAACGGTCCAGAATGAAAGTTGCCTGAGATCTCTGCTCCTCCGCCTTTTAGCTCTCCAGATCCTCAGATCTGCTCCATCCTCCCTCGGATCTGCTCTTCCGGTAAGGTTTCTGTCTCTTGATTTTCCTCTGCTTCCGTTTTTCAGCTTGATTTTGATCGATTTCCGCCTTTGAAGATGTTTTCGCTTAGCTTCTCAACGATTCTCAGCTGATCTTCCTTGATTTTGTTACGGTTGACTTCAGATTTGCGAGAGAATCGCCTCGGAACTGGATCTGCCATTTTTTTTTATTTTTAGTTTGATTTCGTTTCGTCTGCGATTTTTTGAGCTCGATACTGTTTAATTACTAATTTAATCATTTTATTATCATATTTTTTCTCAGGAAAATAATGATACTCTCTGATCTCTGCTTATTTCGGTGTACTTGTGTTTTTTTTTAATGATTCAAATTTTCAATTATTTGCAGGAAAAAGTAGGTTTATGTCGCCTTCTATTTCTTTTTAATGTTTCCTGCTGTAGTTTCTGATGTTTAGGCTTTGTTCTACTTTTCTTTCTTTCTTTTTCTTTTTTTATTAATGTTTGGTGAAAGGGAATTATTAATTTATTTCCAGATCTGACGCTCGTGGTTATTTTTGCAGCTGATTTTTTTTTTTTTTTCCGAGTAAAAGATGGAGATTAACTGCGGTTTAGTTAAGTTAACCACACTTAAGCAGAGGCTGCTAACGTGCGCCGGCGGCGAATCGGCTTTAGCGGCTTCGCTGGTTTCTGCGCTGGTCAAAGCTCAGCTTGCACTCTCAGTCTCAGCCCTCTTTCAGGTAATTTTAACAAATTAAATAAATGTTCCACTCAAATTTCGCTTTAACTTGGAAAAAGAATTTTTTTATCCTTGAAGAAAATACAAATTTATGGGTTTTCTTGCTCATTTTTTGTTGTTCATATGGTACTGTTTAAGTAAATTTACTAAAATTAAAATTTGAGATTCCATTAAAGAACAAATCTTTTCGATGTTATTATACTTTCAATTTACTCTTATTATTATTATTATTATTATTATTATTTTTTAATATAAAAGTACCATCCTTTATTTACTATAAGGGCAATATATTTACTATACTTAATTTGCACAGATTTCATTAGGAAAGAAAGAACTATTATAAAAGATTGGGTTGTAATATTTGGATGTGACGGCCATTAGAATATTCCTCTGTATTTTGGAGTATTATTCTGTTTATACTTTATATTGAGAATATTTTATTGATTAAAAACTCGTTACAGGTCTATCTGAAATTACTAAAAAACCAGCCTAAGTTAAGAGGAGATGAGCACATATCTTGCCCATGCAAACCGGTAGATGGTGAAGACGATGACAGCGATGAAGACGCCGACGAAGAAGACGATGCTGACGAAGAGGAAGAGGAAGAAGAAGACACACCCCCTACTAACGGCAAAAAATCCGGTGGCGAGAACGGTCTAGGTGGTGGGGCTGGTGGGCCCGTGGAGAATGGCGAGGACGAAGACGATGATGATCAGGGCGTCGAAGGAGAGGACCCAAACGACGACGATGAGGAGGATGATGATGACGACGACGACGATGATGACGATGACGAAGATGATGAGGACGAGGAAAACGAGGAGGACGAAGAGGATGAGGAGGAGGAAGCACTTCAGCCTCCGAAGAAGAGGAAGAAGTGAATCTTCTTTCTCTTTGTTGAGAAAATGGAAGAAGTGAATCTTGATGATGTTTACCATCCTCTAAGCTAAGCTAGTAGTAGTAGTTCTTTATCTTACGTTTGTGTTATTAAATTTGAGACATTATTAGTATGCCTATGAGCGACGATGAGGTTTTATTTAGGAATACTCTTTTCTTGCAAGAAATCAAGTAAAAATGTCTTTTAAATCTCGAATCGGAATCGAAGGAGTTTAGCACAGTGACGATTTGTTCTAGCTCTGCCACTAGATTTATACATAAAAATGGATGCTTTGCTCAATATATAAGATTAGTTTTTACAACTTAATAGAAGTTGAGGTAATGCTTAGGAACAAAGTCTACTTTTGTGTAATATCATATGATTAATGAGCATCCGAGAGTAACACTTGATGAAGAGGTTTGCTATAATTATTAATTAATAATGACTTCATTTTTTACTAGTTGAATACTAATTTTACTACCTACTATACATCAATGTTGTCTTTCTTCATTACCACTTGCTAATTTATGTATATAATATTTCAACTTGAAAGAAGCAAGGAATTCAAACTCATTACTCACTCTCGTCCCTATTTCAATTGGTCATGTTTACTAAATCGGGTCGTCTCACACGAATTGACACGTTTTTTAAAATGGAAAGAATTAGCCACTAGATGACCTCTAAGCATCTCATCATTCACTCATTTCTCAGCACGTATCTCAATATAATTTAAATTCTAAAAGTTTAAATTATCATAACTTGTTCGTTTATTCTCTGATTTTAATAATTTTTATACCAAATTAAAGGTCTTCATATAATCTTTCATTTAAGATCAAATATCAATATGTTTTTATGATCTATGATGCTCTAGTTATAAAATAATGAAATTTGTATTAAAATATTAAACATTACACTTTATCTTTATACACACTCTCCTAAAATCTCATGCCAAAAAGAAACAAGTCTATTCAAATAGGACGAAGGGAGTATATTTTAGTCAAAATTACTTTATACTCTCTATGTCCACTATATTTAAACACCCGATCTTTCGGCACACATTTATATGCCGAAAAAAATGGATGTTAAGATTATACACTATATCAAGTAGAATAGTATACTATATCGGGACTCAAACATTATCTTAATATCCACTTTTGACATATCAAATATGCGCGGAAAGACTTGGTGCATAAATATAGTAGACCGAGCAACTGTATAAAATGTATGAGAAACTTAGTCAATGTAGTCTGGGTGGTGTAGTCGGTTATCACGCTAGTCTCACACACTAGAGGTCCCCGGTTCGAACCCGGGCTCAGACATTTTCCTTTTTTTTTTTCTTTTTTTTTTTATTTTTTTTTTGTGATTTTCAATGGCGATTTCATTTCATCTCTCTCTTTTTTCCGTTAATGTAAAAGCATTTCTTTGAATTATTCTTTCACTTGGATCATCTTAAAACCACACCTCTCACTCCACTTTTCAACGCGATCGGAATTCGACCCCCCCCCCCCCCTCCTTTTGTCTTTCTTCAATTGAAATCCCTAATATTTCTGTATTGGGGAATCAAAGAACTGTAGAATTGTATGCGGATTACTGAGTTTTAGCGGAAGAAATCGTGTTGAAGATGGGTGGCGATCAATCGGATTCTATACCGCTGATGCCGCCGGCGACTGTCGCCGCCCCTTCCGAGATTGACCTTGAGGCGGGCCCCGATGAGCAAATTCAGTGCCGAATTTGTCTAGAATCTGACGGTAAAATCCCTAATTGTTCACTCGATTTTTCATTTTTGAGCTTGTTTCGTCGCTGCTGGTTGTGATTTCAGTGTAAAAAAGCTATCTTGCTCTGAATCATCATTTTAGGGTTCTAGATTTTGTGTTTTGAAAAAGTAGCTGGTGATTTTGCTGTGAAATTTGCAGCATTCTCTGTGTGAGGTAGTCGAAAAAAGATTTTTTATATATATATATATATATATATATTTTGACTGGAAATGTTAAATTATGTGAAATGCAATGGTTTCAGGTAGGGATTTTATTGCTCCTTGCAAGTGCAAAGGCACAGCAAAGTATGTTCATAGAGAATGCTTGGATCATTGGCGAGCCGTGAAGGTATAATCGAATTCTCTTAGTTTTCGAGAAGTGAAAAATCATGTTTGAATTTGTCCATATGTTTGAATGTGTGATTTGCTCGACGTTTGCTGTTGAGCTCCCTCGAATTTCAGTTTTGTTCTTCCTTCATGCAGCAAATGTATCATTTTGAAGATGAAAAAGCCAAGATTAAGGCCTTTGCTGATTTATGATTCTATTAGTGAAGTTACGGTTACTCTTGCTATTTATAATTCCGGGTCTCGTCTTCTAATCAAATTGCATTCTGTGGCCTGAGCTGTGAATTCGTAAACGGGGTGTTTATCCATTTCCTGTATTGTGCAGGAAGGGTTTGCCTTTGCTCATTGCACAACTTGCAAGGCTCCCTATTATATAAGAGTACACGGTGTTGCTGATAGAAAGTGGCGGACATTGAAGTTTCGATTTTTTGTCACTAGAGATATTTTGTTCATCTTTTTCTCCGTGCAACTGGTAGGTCTTTTACTACTATTTGGTTTTATTGGAGTAGTCTTTTATCTTTTGAACTCTTTATTGCACTACAATCGTGACAAGCATGCTCCTTTGCTACAGGTAATTGCTTCGTTGGCATATATAATGTATTTTATAGATCGTCATCAGAAATTTTGGCTTCGTCACATCTGGGGCTTCGACAGTGAACTTAGTTTCTACTACATATGTGGTACAATACTTCTTCCGAATAATGTTCAATAAAGAGATTTCTATTATATCTTAGGTTAACGCTTCATGGTAGTCGGTGGACTCTTTTGGTGTGTATATCAGAGATGGTCACTTATGTTGGGAAGGTGGGAATTGAAGGACAATACGTCACAATACATATAGTGCTGCAAATCGTATGCTATGTGCATGTTCTTGTTTATCTGTCTTTCGAATTCCAATAAAAATTCAATCTTTCGGGAAAAAAATTCATTAGTAGTTTATCAGATTTGCAGGAATGATCTGTTTCATTTGTTTACTGAGTGTTGCTGTTACATCATTGGAGAATGAGAGATAAATTGTTATCCTGTTCTACATTTTTTAATTCTCAGCACTCAAGCGAGTTGATCCAGTTGACATTGTTTATCGGGACGTTAGAGAATGATTGCATGCATGTTATAGAGCACACGTATTTGGAGTATACCCGTATTCTTACTGTCATATATTAGTCGATGCATAGATGTTGATGCTAATATATCGGAATAATCCAACTTTATTTTCACAGGGGCACTATTGTTTTTCGCTCTGCTGGGCTTATCCGGTTGCTTTATAACGTGCTACGACAGAAGGGTGCGCAATGATCTCGCCCAGCCTTGTCGAGAGTTGTGTTATAATTGTTGTCATCCTGGGTACGTAACTCCATTTCGTTGCAGATATTTCCCTTGAACGTGTTCAAGAAAAATAGGTCACGTTTTTTGATTACAACTTCCTTCTTATTTTTCCTTCGTCTACTCCTGCAGTGTATGTGCCGACTGCCATTTACCTGGCACTCTATGCATGTGGACGGATTGCACCACGTGCTTCGAGAGCTGTGCTGGAGCAGCAAGCGAATGTGGCTGGCTAGGAGGCGCCGGTGAAGCCGGCTTGCCACTACTGTTAGTAATCGCTATAATAGTGCTCGGTTTATTCACCATAATCGGCATCTTTTACACCATCCTCGTCGCAACGATGGTGGGGCAAAGGATCTGGCAGAGGCACTACCACATACTCGCCAAAAGAATGCTAACGAAGGTAAGCTAAACCTCCTCAACATGCACGTATTCGTTCAATTTGATCGAATCTCCCTCATAACTACTCTGATCGCTTCGTTTAGGAATATGTGGTCGAGGACGTCGATGATGAGATGGATGGGGGAGATTGGTCGCCCCCGTCTCTTCCACCGGAGCACGTTCATCAGCTGAAAGCGCTCGGGCTTCTATAATTGAAGAGGTTATAAGTAATTAAGGTACAATAACATGTAGCATACGTAGAGATGCGGCCATTGTGTGTAAATCTCTGCACTTTTTTCATTACAATGAATCAAGATTTTTTTTTTTTTTTTTTTACTTTTTAAATTTATAATGTTGATAATGTTCTGGGATGAGAAGAACTAACTGTATAACTGATATAATTTCCATTTTTTTTCTTACACTGCTCAAAGCAATGAATCGATAATGTGAATTTTACTTCTTCAATATAGTTGCAAATTATTCATTATTTATTTATTTTTTCCCTTTTTTCTTAAAGTTATTATTTCAAAATCGGGTCGGGTCTAGTTTTTGTGACCCGTTATTATAATTATTTTTTTAGCATTTTATTTTCAATTTTCTAGGAAGATTCATCGTATATAGTGTGTAAAATTCAATCTTTCCATGTGCTATCACGTGCAATCAATCAGCAAAATTTGTTCTGATAAAATCGAGAAAGTTCTTCCACTTTTTTTGAAATACTCCCAAGCCACCACCACACGCAACTAGAATTATGTAAATTACTTAATTACCCTAATAATTGCATTGAAAACTGAAATATGTAGAAATATCTAATGATTATGGGGTAAAATTGGCAATTTAAACTAATTTTTATCTAAAAAAATTTGTGATAGGATACTTATTTGGGGACAAAAATTTTAAGAGGTTAAGACATTTATTGGGGACGAACTGGAGTATAATCTCGAAATTTATTTTATATTAAAATGCATATAGCATCATATTATGCTAAAAGGAATATAGCAAAATTCAATGAATTTGGTGGGTGTGGTTAATTTTTTTTTGCTTAACAAACCTAATATTCGAATTTTTGGTGTGTATTTATTTTTATTATTTTACTCCCCTACTTTATGTTCATAATAAGGACAAAATAAGAGAGCATCTTGCCCCTACTTTATGTTTCCTCTTATTAGGACACATGTAATCAATAGGGATTTTTTTCATTTTCATTTTCAAAAAAGTAAACAATTTTATATTTAAATCAAGGTAATTAATCACGGCTTTAGGTCTCAATCAAGGTTTATTTCTTTATTCCTACGGTTATTTTTGTGCAGTTAAATTTGGATTGAAGCTACAATCAAAGATAAGTTTGATGTTTCAAATATTTATTCAAATTTATGATGATTTTTTTTTTTTTTTTTTTTTTTTTGAGAGATTCAAATTTATGTTAAAGTATTGTATTGTGCTCAACAAAACATTAGAGTGGTGTGGAATATTTCGTAATCATTTAAGTACTTATCATTTAATAAGAAAGAAATTAGTTTGTTGAATATAAAGAGTAGTTTCAACGTTCAACCAAAAAAAGTCTAAAAGTTTATGCACCCATAGTTAACTATTTATTACTTTTTAAACTTAAATATTAGGAAAGCAATAAAATGACATGAAATAATCCGTGGGAAGCAATCTGTGGGCCCATGAATTATATATACAAAACCATATATAATAAAATAATATTAAGGGAAGAAATCTCATTAAGAAAAAAAAATCTTAATCAATGAAATACTCTCTCTATCCTCCATTTAGTTATCCTTCATTTAGTGACACTTTTTTTCGGCACGCGTTTTCACGCTTATCAACGACAAACGTGGAATTACGTGCCACGCGTGTCGAAAAAAGAGTCACTAAATAGAGAACGGATGGAGTAATAAAATGCAGGCCAATATGAAAGGATATAGTATAATCTAATTTTACTGATTTAAAATTCATCATTAGTGAAACTTGCACACTTCACCCAAAACTCAACTCTCAATACTCTAATTATATTTTAGATTATAAATAAAAGAAAAAAAGAACACATGAAATTGCACTACCAACCGCTTCTATAATCCATATATGTTTAAATATTAATCAATAAATATTGCACTTAATAATTATTCTTCACATTTACCATCTATCTAAAAAGTGAACCGTTAGCCTAACTTAATCCGTACTTTAACTAATTTATTTAACTCTTAAAATAAAATAAAAAAAAAGCATTGAAAACTGCCATTTTGGTCGGTGGAATTCATTATTCATGCCCTAAGACCACAGAAATCAGTCCCACAATAAACTAGAAATAAATTTAAAAAATAACCTAAATCTTGAAATAAAATAATGCTACAAACATTGTTGGATCAGTCATCACCTGGCAATCTTATCCAATATTGATCCACCCCTTTAAATATCCACACCATTTTCCTTCATCATCATCATCAAGATTCAAGAGTGAGAAAATCATAGCACATAAACATTTTATTATTATTATTATTATCAAGAAAAAGGGATTCTTGAAAATGGCAGACATTGCAATTTTGGTTGCAGAAGAGTATGAGAGGAGGATGAAGAACTCAAGAAAGAGTGGTGAAGAGATTGAGTTGCTTTCATGTGTTGGAGTTTTGGGGCAGAGGTTTAAAGGGTCTTCTTCTTCTTGGATCAAAGCTAAAATCTTGATAGTGAAGGAGGAGAAAATGGTGAAGGGTTTTGAATTTCAGCCCAGATCAAAGATTTCTGCTGCTGCTATTGATGGCTTCTTTTCTGCTTAGTTTTTTATTTTTATTTTTATGTAATTTTCTTGTATGTATAATATATATACTTTTGATCATGTTTGAGACAGAGGTGTAAATGATTATTTGAAAAAATTGAGTTGAAAGGATTTTTTTTTTTCATTAAATTTTTTTTTTGGTGGAATTTTGATTTGGGTTGTTTTTGTTTGTGTATGGTGCAAAAGTTCGCATTTTTAAGGTGAAAAAGAAGGTGATCAAATAGGGGGGAATTTGCATTATAAATCAAGAAAATTTTAATCTGAAATATTTATTTAGAATGACAGAAAATATCATCTTTTATATATTGTAGATATTTATTTAATTCTTATTTCCTTAAATAATTAACAAATTGTATCTTCTTTCTTTACTCGAATAGTAGAGAAAAGCTGCGGAAATTTAATACTAGTATTTAGACGTACCTGGGCTTTTCGGCCCGTCGGGCTAGCCCTAGCCCAGCCCTAAAGTCAACGGGCTGAGCCCTAAACCGCAGGTCAACGGGTCCGAACCGAGCCCTAGACCGCGACGAAGGGCCGGGCTAGGTTCGACGTGCGAAGGAACCGCGGCCCGCCGGTTAACCGTAGGGCTGGCCCGCCGGGCTAGCCGTTGAACCGACGGGCTTATTATAGCCGTTGGGGCCCGACGGGCTGACCAGGACCGACGGGCCGGAACCGGACCGGCGGGCCCAACGGCAGAAAACAGGGGTGTGGGTTCAGCAGTTGCTGCCTGCTGCGCAGCATGCATGCATGCAGTGGCACCAACGGCTCCTAGCCGTTTGGTTGTCATCTTCCCCCTCCTCCAAGGCTCCAACACCTTCTTCCTTCATTCCTCCTATAAATTCATGGTATATTCAAAAATCAAACACCCAATTTTAATTCTTAAGCTCTCATTATCACTCTCAAGCTCTCACTCTCATTTTAATTCTCTCAAGCTCTCAAGCTCTTACTCTCTCAAGCTCTCACTTTCTCAAGCTCTCACTCTCATTCTTGAAATCTCTATTGTCACTCTTCAACTCAATCTCTATTCTCATTCTCACTTTCATAATTACACACACACATTATGTCTTCTTCCAAAGCAAACAAGGGCAAGGGCAAGCTCGTTGGTGATGAGCAAGAAGGCCGAAAATCTCAAAGGTCAAGAAGGGCGGAAGTGGCGGAGGAAATCTCAAGGCAAGTTGCCGAACGACTTCAAGCCGAAGAAGATGAGCAATTTGAGGACATGGTTAATACGATGGAAAGCCAAGGATTCGAATTTCATGGCTCGAACGACGATGAAGAGCACGAAGATGACGGGCTAAACCAATCTTCCCCAACAAATGCTTACAAGGAACCCAAGTCCGACATCTTTAAGAAACACTTTAGAAAAGTGTTGGCTCCGGTACGTGAAGGCCAACCTCCTCTCTCCGATGGTCGAAAGAGATACTTGGCATATTGCAACTATTGCACGAAGCAATACAAATGGATCGAAAAGGGAGGCTATGGCACGCTCAATAGGCACATGGAGAGCACGCATCCGAGTGAGTTCGGAATGTCTACTTCTCAAACTCAAATTCGAGGTGCCACTTCATCTTCGGAGACGGGTACGCCCTATTTATTTAAATTTGATAAAGCTCGATACGAAGATGCATGTGCTAGATATTGTGCTATGGAGAAACAACCTTTTAATTATGCCGATAGAATAACATATGAAGTATCCTATAAAGAAGGTTTAGGTCCCAATGCTAGTAAAGTTGCTAGAACTCAAATGCTTAAGAGGATTAGGCGTCAATGCATGGAAAAACAAAAAGATTTGATGAAATATTTACAACGTTTGGGTCATAAAGTTTCTATTTGTGCCGATGTTTGGACCGATGCATATAATAGGGCTAGTTATATGGGAATTACATGTCATTGGATTGATGCAAAATGGACTTTGCAAAAACGTTTGATTGCATTTAGGGAGTTTGAAGAGCCTCACACGGCTCAAAATATTGCTTTGATTATTATCACCGTTTTAAATGAATATGGTTTGATTAATAAGGTTTTTTCGGTTGGTTTTGATAATGCAACGGCGAACACGGCTAGTATTCCTCAACTCATTGAAGTATGTGCACCATCTTTTGATGGAAAATATTTTCATTCTAGATGCATTTGTCATATTTTGAATTTATGTGTCCAAGATGCGCTTGAGATTTTTCAAGAGTCCGTTGTTCCTATTAAAAATGCCGTTAAATATTTGCATAAATCAAAAACATTGGGGAAAAAATGGCAAAAATATTGTCGTTCAAAGAATATTGTTTATACATGTTTCAAAGCCGATGTATCTCATCGTTGGAATTCTACTTATGAGATGCTTAATAGTACGATGGAGTATAAGGGTCATTTATGTGATTTTTTTAGGAAAGAATTTTCCATGACTCAATTAGTTCTTAATGAGAGTCATTTGGATGCATGTTATGATTTATATGGATTATTGAAGGTTTTTCATATGGCTACTAAACAATTATCGGGTGTTTATTATTGTACTTCCGTTAAAGTGTTGGAACATTGCATGTATATTGCCATGTCTTTTAAGGCTTGTTTTACTAGGCCAAACTTGCAAGGTGTGATTTATTTTATGGTTCAAAAATGGCTAAAGTATTTTAGGGAGATTCCGAAAGTTTTCTTGATTGCTAAATGTTTGGATCCTAAATGGAGATATGAAGGTGTTTGTCAAATGCTACAAATTTATTATGATGCTTTTTTGCAAATGGACTTTAGTAATGTTATAATTGATGGTGAACAAATATTTTTTGATCTTCCTAATGTGCAAGATATGAAGGATGATCTACATAGGACTTTGCTAGAACTTTTTGATGAATATAGGAGAAAGTATGGTAGTAATGAAGATAATACGGAGATTTCTTCTTCTTATACTATGATGCCTTCATTTGATTTTCCCTTTGCTATGGACTCAATGGATCCTTTAGTTAGACAAATGCAAGGAATGTACCAAAATAGAACCTATGATAATCCAAGGAGCCAAGGTAATAGTGAATTGGATATATTTTTGCAAACTCGTTTTGTTTTTGGTGTTGAAGATAGTGGTCCGTCGATCGACGTGTTGAAATGGTGGTCGAAGAGAGTGGAGTACCCAATACTCTCCATGATGGCGAAGGAGTTATTTGCCGTCCCGGCATCCACCGTATCCGTTGAACAAGCCTTTAGCACCGGAGGTCTTATGCTAGATCAAAGAAGATCAACAATGAAGCCGGCAAACATTGAAGCTACCATGTTGCTTGATGATTGGTGTAGGGCCGACCTTAGAGCTCAAGAACCGGAATGGGATGATCGGAATGAGAGCGAAGATGAAGCCTTCACCGAGACAGATCGATCGGCATCGGGTGCGGAGTAGGAAACGTGGTGTTGTAAAAAGAACTACGTCGACTTTGATTCCTCTATAATTATGAGGATACGTAGGCAACTCAATTTTAGAAATTAAATTGAGCTCAAGTCTTTTATTGTTATATTTTTCCTCTTTTCAAATGTAAAATAGAGTAATTAGTGTTGTTGTGAAGAAAAAATATTTATGTAATTGTAACTTTGTAACTTACAAAGTTACAATTAGAAGACTACAACACAAGTGATAAGTTATAATTTTTTCACATTTATTAATACAAAGTCCTTTTGATCAAACATGATTTTTACATGTCAATTAGGATGGAAGTTATAGATTTTAGGTGAATTGGAGCTCGAACGAGGAAGAACGGGTCGAAAATGGAATGAGAGCCGGCAAGAAACGGGCTGGCAGCGCGACCGCTTCAGAGAAGGGGTCCGGTCGCGGGCCTATGCACAAACTTTGTGCTAGACCGCGCGACCCAGCGCGCGGTCGCGCCGCCCGGCCCCTTCTCGCGGTCCGCCGGTTTTAGCCCGAGCCCGCCGGTTTTTAACCGGCCCTGAACCGGCGGGCTAAAAGCCCGGCCCGGAACCGGCATCCCTACCCGCGGTTCGGGCTAGGGTCGGAGGTTTTCGAACCGGGGCCCGGCGGGCCTAGCCCTAAACCGCCGGGCCCTGAACCGTGGGCAGGTCTACTAGTATTGACGAAACATTAATTATTCAATAAACTCTCAAAATATTTCCAAGAAATCGGAATTATAAGAATAAATTAAACAAATGGAGAAAATGTTCGGGCCCAAGTAATGAAAATAGACATTAAAAAAAAAACACAATGGGCCCAAAACATAATTAAAATCGATAGGTCCGGCCTGAATAAGCCCAAAGAAAGTAGCTTACAGTGAAGCCCACTAGCGAACTCAAGGCCCACTCTTTTCTCTCTACATATTTTCTATAATTAATTTACTTATATAACTAGTTATATATATAAAAAAATTTGAAGCGAATTTATATAAAAAATTTATATGTTAATTATTGAAAATATTATCTAGACACATATTCTACAATCAAGTCTTAATCATATTTACCTTTCAAAAAAAAGTCTTAATCATATTTAAGATTAGTATTTATTTTTAATTACAAATCAACGTCATATCTCATCGTTACTATCGGTGCGTTGTACAAATAAAAGTACTTTTTTTTTTTTCTTTTGTTTTTTCCTTCAATATTTTAAACTCTGTTTTCGTGAAGGGAAGTAGTGGACCATGTCGGCGTTTAATTGTCCTAATAAACGGCCAAGAAGTTACACGAAATTATTAGGTGTTTGGATGTAATTTAATTTGATTTATTTTATTTGATTTGTAGAATTGACTAGCTGCGTCAATTCTAGTTTTTGGTCAATAATTTGAAATGTTGAATCTTGAAATAGAGTCACAAGTAGCCACGTGGCATGCAAGTTTTGGATTGTATTTTAAGATTTACGTATTTTGCAATGAATGTGTATTTACTACATCTCTATGCTTTGGTAGATAACCTATTTATGCACTATTTCACCATATGCATATGTTCGATTGTTCGATTGGTAAGTTGTGACAAATTGAAGATCTCTTTTATATATATATATATATATATATATATATAAGGGATGGATCTTATGAATGCTATCTCCAAACTTGAGAACTAAGAACCCATCTTGACCCTCAATTTTCCTAAATCGCGTGGTGGAGATTTGTTGCTTTCCAATTATTAAATTGAATTTTGTATTGTTATTAATAAAAGAAAGGCTATTATTGTAATTTTATACGCATGTTTCTCTCTCCTCCCATAATCCACGGCGTCTACTTCTCCACTATCTTTCTCAACAAACTAAAATACGTTAATCAGTAATTTTCAATATGTTCCTGCTTTTTTATTTTTCCCAAGTCAAATCCTTACAAAAACTTTTTTCCGCTAAAAAGCATGCTTAAAAACAATATACTCACATTTTCCAATGTATGCTTAATTAATCTTTCGTTAATGCTTGTAAGAAACACAAATACTACATTTTCGTATATAAACTTTAATGTCTTTGTTTTTTTCCACTATTTTGCAATTAAAATCTAAAATCATGAAATGATATTTTTTTATAAATATTAAAATGCTTAAATATTAAAATACTGAATTTAGGCACTATGAGAAAATAAAATAAACATACAAAAAACTATATTAAGCATTTTAACATTCATAAAAAGTATAATTTCATATTTAAATAAGCATAATTGTAAAAAAATAATTATATATATAAAGCATGAAAATATTATGGTCTAAGCATATAGAAAAAAAATTAAGCAATTTAACATTCGTAAAAAGCATAATTTCATACCTAAAAAGCATAATTGTAAAAAAAGCATAGTTACATATATAAAAAAACATGAAAATATTATATACTAAGCATACAGAAAAAGTTAAGCAATTTAACATTAGCAAAAAGCATAATTTCATATGTAAATAAGTATGATTATAAAATTTTATTTGATGCTTAAATAGTTATTCTAAGATAATACTTATTACAAGAAAGGCCTATTGATAACCCTTAGGCTTTAGGGTCTAGTGTCGGGATTTTGGCATGCTTATTCATGCTTTTTAGTGTCTATTTCATGTTTTTTTAGTCTTGATTTCATGTTTTTTTACTATTAATTATAAGTGTTTTTGGGTGTTTTTGGGTGGTTTTTTAGTTATTAAACAAAATGCACAAAAGACATGCTTATTTAGAACAAAAGGCATGCTCATTTAGTAAAAGAATAAAAATATAATCATAAAACAATAAAAAGATGCTTATTTAAAACAAAAGACATGCTTTTAGTAGAAACAAAATTAATTATTTAACAATATGAATAAAAAATATGCTTATTTTAAATAAAAGACATGCTTATTTAGAAGAAAAAAAAATAAGATACTACAATTTAGAGTTAAAACAAAAGATATGAAATAATTAATAGTAAAAAAAACATGAAATCAAGACTAAAAAGCATGAATTAGACACTAAAAAAGCATGAATAATAAGAAGCATCATTTAACAATATAAAAAGCATTAGAAAATAAATTAGCATGAAATCAATACTAAAAAAGCATGAAATAGACACTAAAGAAGCATGAAATAGATACTAAAAAAACATGAATAAGCATGCCAAAACCCGGATATTAGACCCTATAGTTTTCGAAAAAACCAATAATAACACCCAAAAACATTAATAATAGTAAGAAAATATGAAATCAATACTAAAAAAGCATGAAATAGACATTAAAAAGCATTAAAAGAATACATGAAAAACATGTCAAAACCCGGACACTAGACCCTATATTCTCAGAGTTTATTCTAGGGCTAGGGTCTATTTTTCGGAAAATAACTAATAACATCCAAAACCACCAAAGTCAGACACTAGATAATAAATCCCTAAAGCTTTATTCCAGGGCTAAGGTCTAGTTTCCGAAAAACCACTAACAGGCGGACACCATGATTGTAATAAAAATATGAAATAGACACTAATAACAACAACAACAACAACAACAAAAAAAAAAAAAAAAATGAATCTATACTAAAAAAACATGAAATGATTATAGTCAAAGCATATAAAAAAAGTGATATAAAGCATTGAAATAAATCAACGATGTGATTACCAAATAATATGCAGAAAAAAGGAAAAAAAAAACATGCTTATTTAGTAGAAAAAATTATTTATTATTACAATATGCTTAGTTACTAGTAATTTCGTGCTTCTTCTATAGTATCACATCGCCTTTTAATGCTTAAAAAAAACTTGAATGCTAATAAATCAAATAATTACTTTTATTAAATGAATGCTCTATAACTGGGAAAAAAATGATATACGGTAAAATAAATAAAAGAGAATTTGTATATTTGAAGAATTTTCAAAGAAGAAAATATATATTTATTCATTTTGCCACTTGACTGCAACATGCTTATTTTTTACTGTTAATTATTAGTATTTTTTGGTGTTATTAGTGGTTTTTTCGGAAACTAGACCCTAGCCCTGGGATAAACCCTTAGGGGCTTTATTATTTAGTGTCCGACTTTTGGTGGTTTTGAGTGTTAGTAGTGATTTTCCGAAAACTAGACCCTAGCCCTGGAATAAACCCTTAGGGTTTAGGGTTTAGGGTCTAGTGTCCGGGTTTTTGCATGCTTATTCATGCTTTTTTAGTTTCTATTTCATGCTTTTTTAGTCTTGATTTCATATTTTTTAACTGTTAATTATTAGTGTTTTTTGAGTGTTATTAGTGGTTTTTTCGAAAACTAAACCCTAGCCCTGAAATAAACCCTTAGAGGTTTTATTATTAAGTATCCGACTTTTGGTGGTTTGAGGTGTTATTAGGGTTTATTCCAGGATTAGGGTCTAGTTTCTGAAAAAACCATTAATAACACCCAAAAAATACTAATAATAGTAAAAAAAACATGAAATCAATACAAAAAAAGCATGAAATGATTATAGTCGAAGCTTAAACGAAAAACTAATTATGCATTTTAAAATTTATGCACCTTGAAACTTGTACCCTAAACTATAAAAAAAAACATGATTATAAGCATTTAATATTGATAAAAATATATAATTACATATTTAATAAGTATCATTGTAAAAAAAAGCATAAGTTTTTATATATAAAGCATTAAAAGATTATGATCCAAGCATTAAACTAATTAAACATTTAAAAAAAAATTAGCATCAAATAAGATGCATTGCTATGATTCTAGGAATGGTCTCATGCTCTATATATATACACACGTTGGAGAGAGAGATCGAAGATATAAAGATAAAGAGAGAGAGTAGAAGTAAACAGGTTGGAAAAGAGTTGGAGAGATATAGAGAGAAAATAACGTGAGGAAAGAAGAGAAAAAAAAAGACGGTGGCTCTAGAGAGAGAAGAAAGAGAAACTAAAGATTATTTTATTGCCCTTTCACATATTAAAACTGCCGAAAATAATGTTAGTTAAAGAGATAAATCTCAACCATTAATTTATTTAATCTAAGAGTGGAGATTGGTTCCTAGTTCTCAAGTTTTAAAAGGGTTCTTATAATATCCAATCTCTCTCTCTCTCTCTCTCTCTATATATATATATATATATATATAGGAATTGGATCATATGAAAACCTTTTTCATTCGTGAGAACGTGAGAACCATGCTTATTTAGATATATTTTCAAGTTTTTTTATATGTACAATTATGTTTTTTTGCAATAACATAATTTTATATCTACAAAATAAGCAGGATTCTCACGTTCTCACGAATGAAAGTTCTCATATGATCCGATTCTTATAGAGGGGAATGTTCTTATGAAAAATCATTATTTTGTAAAATGCATAATAACACATATAAAAAAGCATAAAAACATATTCAAATAAGCATGGTTCTCACGTTCTCACGAATGAAAGGGTTCTCATAAGATCCTTCCCCTATATATATATATATATATGTGTGTGTGTGTGTGTGTGTGTGTGTACTAACATATTTTGATTGATAATTTTAGATGTATAGGCAGAGGAGTTGTCAAAATAAGTTCGAAATTGCCCGTCTCAATGGGTAGTCTCGGCCTCTCCGTAATTTAAGCGAGTTGGGGCATGAAATTAGAGGCTCGTGAGAATTTCGAGCCGTCCCGATCCGACCCAAAATGCTCAAAACCCCCAACGGGCTTGACTAGCCTGATTGACATGATAACAATTACTTTACAAAATGCTCACAGATCAGGTTTAGGATCTCACTTTCTGCGACCCAATAGAATTTTGGGTCTGGCCAAGCTGACTTTTCTCTTAAGGTTGATCGTTTGGGCTCGAGCCATCCCGACCTGAACGTTGACAGTTCTAGGTATAGGTAATAAAATAGTGCGATATGAATGTAAATTTAAGCTCAAAGATTTGTATCATATGGATTTCTATTCACGAACATTTATTGGGTCGTTGTAATTATTCAATGGCATGATTCTTGTTTACTATTAGAGGTGTCAACTGGGCTGGGCCGGCCCACCCCAGCTCGGCCCAAGCCTGTTATGGGCTGGCCCAGTTCAGCAGATGGTGCGGGCTGTGCTGGGTTGCCGCTATGTCGAAATGGTCCCCTATTGGGCTTTTTTCAGGCCCAAGCCCGAGCCTGGCCCAGACTTGTGGCGGGCTTGCACTAAGTGGGCCTTATTTTTAGCAAAACCCAGCCCAGACCCGGCCCGCTCCATTCATGGGCCTGGGCCGGGCTGGTCCTAAATACTAGTGGGTCGATGTGGGCCTGGGCTGGGCCGGGCCGGCCGAGCCCAGTTGACAACTATATTTACTATAATGTATTTGTGATTCGATTTGAACACACCATCACCTTTTCGATTGCAATATAGGACAAACAACTAGCTCTAATATGTCCCCAATAATTATCTTTGTTTATTAACCGTCTCTGATACCATGTTAATATTGAGTTTTTCACCCATTAAAAGACTTTGTAAGGAGGGAATGATCCTTAAGTTAGATATAAAGTACGTGACCCTTCTCAAATCGATGTGGAAGAAACTAGTAGCTGATGGTTGAAAAGAAGAATATTATCCAAATCGCCAGTCTTTGCCTTCTAATAATTTGTACAAATATTCATTGAATTATTGCATGTTTCACGTCGTAGAAATCCAGTTAGCTAGAATGAGCTGTATATAGATATCATGGTAGGTCGTGTTGTATGGTGAGCTTTTCTTTTTTGGCTACTTATAGTCATTTTTACTAATTTTTTTTTAATATTCATCCCGACTTAAGTCAATATATAACTTTTTCCAAGGAAAAAAAAATGAATTGTAGTAGATGGTTTGATTTTGATGAATGTTTTATTACTCTTTGAATTTGAAAATTTGTGGGCTAAACTTTCCGAAACCCATATTTGGTCATTTATAATTAAGTCGTAACGTTTATTTTAATATTTATGAATGAATAAGTAATCGTTTTTTTAATATGTGTGGTAGTCATAGTATCGATTAGGCTTCGACGTAACCAAAATTTAATTGGGTGCATTATTAATCAAGTGATGACCCACTCCATTAATAATTGAGATAAAGCAAACGATCAAATCCATTAATAAAGTTTTAAATTAAACATGCATATCTCTCATATTTGTTATGAAAAAGAATATTGACATGATGTATATCAAAAATAGTTTGCATTTCTATTTTGATATTTTTAATATTTGGAGGTTTTTGTTCTTGTTTCCTTTTAATTGTCCCATTTCTAAATTTGATGATAAAATAATTAAATTTTTCCCATTTTACTCTTATAAAATTATAGTATTTGATAAAAAAATAATAAGTATAATAAAATAAAAAAATTGAACTGTCTTCTTATGACTCATCAATTAGATATGAGTTAAAATGTAAATTTACACATTTTTAGTTTGGTTTTTTCAGTTTATATTGGAGATAGTACTCTCTTTTAGTATTATCTCCTCCAGACATTGTATGATGGTTCTTTGAGTATGTTGAAGGGTCTGTCTAACCCTTCGCCCTTAAGGGTGTTTTGATAAATAAAAAAAAAATTACGCACTTTTTTGATAAATGCAATTTGATGACGAGAGATGCTTATAAAAAATGGAGGGAGTGATTCGAATTTCGCTAATACATTCTTAAATTAGAAATTTAATGTGCACTTAAGTGGCCAATGCATGTAATTCCTTACTATATGAGTATAGATTACTAATTTAATTAGTTATATTACTAATTAATTTCTGAGAGACATGATTAGTTTGGCTTCATTCATGCTTTCATTTTCTTAAGATTTGTTTCTTTCAATGGAAATGGACGTTTACGATCAAACAATTAATGTGACAAATTACGACGACTATTAATTCAACAACTAATTTGAAAATTGCCACATTTACTTTTTGTGATAGACTAGTCTCTACCTTTTAAAAGAACCCTTCAATGAATTAACGCAACTAAAAAATATATGATGTGCCATACATATGTCAAATATTGGGACTTGGACGTAACATTATAGTACGGACTTCAATTATTAAAGTCACAAGAACATGTAATATACTACGTATAGAACAATTATTAAAAGTTGTCAAAATCATGAAGCACATGAGGCCCAAATTTTTTTTTTTTTTTTTTTTTTTTTTTTGATAATGCCGCCGACAGATACTTCAAAATAAAAAAAGATTAACGAAAATTTTAATTTTCATTATTCTACATTATGTAAATATTTAACATTCTTCATGCGATATAAGTGTTTCCAATTAAGTTAAGGGGTTCTCTAAAAAAATAAAAATTGACAAAAACTTGGGTGGGGTCGGCCATATAGTGTGGCCGGGTCAAAGTGTTAATATTTATACAGAAAAGTGCTAATATATACGAATAAAAGTGTCAATCTTTAACATAATTATTTTACGAATAAAATGCCAATTTTTAAAAGTGTCAATATTTATATAAAAAAGTGCTAATCTACATGAATAAAAGTGTCAGTGTTTTAGCCGTCCGCACGGTGCTTCTGGCTGACCCAAGTGTGTCCCATAAAAATTAATAATAAGTGAAGGGGTTATCTAAAAGGTTAAAAATTGCTCGATTCCATAAGAAAAGTTACTTAGTTAATATGATATGTGCATATATTTACTAAACTAATAAATATTTAAATTATAATTAAAAGATAGCTATCCTCTTTTGCTTAAAAAGTTTTTTCCTATCCTTTTTCGATGCGACCAATGTGTCCCCAATAAAAGAAATGTTGACAAAGAAGCAAATCTAATTATTATATTTAATCATTAATAATAATTAAGTGAAACATAAATGATAGTTGTAATCTCTAAAACAAATTGTTTCAGATTATATAATTAAACAGTTTGCAAATTAATACTCCGTATAATTTTGTCCAAGAAAATTCAACAGAAATATTATTTCATTTATTTTCCGTGTGAGGTATATAAGTGACTTTTGTCAATAGTAGTAATTTTTTTTTTGATCAGATCAGTAGTAGTAATTTGCACTAATGAAAATAAAACATGCCTATATTTTAAATTATAATATATGGTAGGTAAGCAGTCCTAAATCCACCTCATCTACTTTAATTCAAATTAAACAGAAATTAATCAATTAATCAAATAAAAAAAAATAACACATCACAGTCACATACACAAACTTCCACCACTCTTTAGATGTTAATTTCTTCTGTACAACTACAAAAACTAAAACTAAAATTAAAATTAAAAAATCTTCAAAAATAAAAAAAAAATAAATACAAAAAAAAATTAATTAATTCAAAAAAACCTCCTCAAGAAATTACCATTCAAAGCGTAGAGTATGAGCATGAGCTCCTCGTCGCCGCCGTCGTGGTACTCCTGCAAGCGGTGGTTGCGGTGCTTCACCACCACGTCTACCGGCAGCACCGGCCGCCGGCAGAGGGGACACGTGGCGGAGTCCTGGAGCAGCCACGTGTCGACGCAGCCCTTGTGGAAGGTGTGCTCGCACTTGAGCTTCCTCACCTCGTCCCCTTCCTCGTAGACCGAGAGGCACACGCTGCACTCTGCGGCGCACGGCGGCGGCGGCGCCGCGTACCGCCGCGCCGGAGCCTTCTGGTCGACGATCTTGAGGAACTGATCGGTGGTCATGGAGCGGCGGACGACGGCCCTGGCGGCGCCGCGGACGAGGATCGAGAGCTCGAGGAGGAGGATGGAGAAGAAGAGCATTGCCATGGTGGAGATGTGGGCCATGATTTGAGAGAGAGACGCCATTTTCATGGAGGAAGAAAGCTCTGAGTTTTTCAAGTTTTTTGAGGTTTTTTTTTTTTGTAAATGTTTTGGCCATTTATATAGAAAATAAATAAGTATTATTTTTATTTTTTATCGAGAATTAGTGTGTGTGTGTGTGTGTGTTTTATTTTTTAATAAATAAAAAAAAAGGTAGGATTCGAATTTGTTACTTTTCAATCATGGGGGTTGGGTTATAACGTGTGCTTTTGATTTATTTAATATTGGATTGGATTTATTTATGTACAACTTGGATTTTTTGTGTAAAAACTAATTAAAACACTTGCGTTTGTATGAAAATTATGTCATAGCTATTTTTTTTAATTAATGTAGACGAAAATACGAAGGCTCATTTTACAGAAGATAATAACAATTTTATTCTAAAAAAAAACAAAATTCATAGACATGGATTTAGTTAAAATTATAAAAAAAAAAGGATAAAATTGAAAGCACGTAAATTATACTGGTGATTAACAATCGCCATATATAGATTTTGGTAGGTATAGATTTTGACATTTTGTTGAGGGAAAAAAGATTAGGTTGGTTTACCTAATTAAATATCGCATTATATTTATCATGTGGGGAAAATGTCACATTCACTCTAAAATATCTTATAAGTTAGTATTTTTTTAGGAAATAGTATCTTATAAGTTTTAAATGTCATTCAAAACTTTATACGGAGTATATGATATTGCAAGAAACATATTGTAATATTTTATCATGTATTTTAGAATAATTGTTTAATTAATGCCCTAGCTAGATAGTTACATACTTTATAATTTTGCAATATGAATCTATGATGTAGAATTATGTTAATTTACATTTTGTGAAGATGGTAATTTAATATGTTCAACTGTGAATCTATTTTTAACACACTATCCTTTTCTTTTTCAGGTCCATTTTTCAAGTCCATTTTAAGCCCAGCCCAAAAATATGGACTTCAATATATATTCAATTTTTTTTTTTAATTTTTAATTTTTTTTTTTTTTGAAAAGCAATATATATTCAAAATTGGGAATTCATGCTCTCAATTTTGTCTTTATAGCCACTTCAATTAATCTATGAACGTCATTTAGGTGGTGGTATCATAACATAGTGATAACAATTATTTAAAAAAAAAGAAGAAGAAAGAAAACCAAGATTGATCACGTGCAAAATTTGTGCAAATTTTGTGCATATTTCTAATTTCAAAGTTAAATATGTTATGTCGATTAATTAATGTAATTTCATTGTCCCTTAATATGGTTAAAAATTTATTGATACTGTGCTACAAATACATACAGATTATGATTTCAGAAAGTAGTAATAAAAAATGAGATATTATTATTTAAAAAATTTAATTAAACAAAATGAATGAGATGATTTGGCTTTTATCTACATGTATACGCTACAGTTAAATAGATTATTACACTTACGCTACAGTAGGCCATATATAGTTAATTTTAGGTTTCTTATGCACGAATGCTTAATGTTAGGTTTCTTTTAATGTGTTTAATTATTTATATTAACTCACATTAACCTAGTTAATGGGCTTTAATATAAATAAACACTTAATAATTAAGTCCAACTTAATTATTAACTTAAACCCAATAATATTAAGTCCATATTTCTTTCAGTTAACCCATTTATTTACACTTATTTCTCAAGATAATCATATCAGAAAATAGATTACTACACCTACCTAACATTTTCACTATATTTAAGTTATTTACCCGAGGCCTATTGATTACTCCTATCACTTACTTTTTTTTTAGCATCAAATTTTCACTTAACTAATTTTGATGTGTAGAAAGATGATGATCTTCTTTATCATCTTGTTTTTTGTTCAATCAACTTCGAGCCAGTAAGTTCATTTTTCTCCATTAATTCATCTTCATTTTTTTTAATATTTGCATTAACATGCATCATATATACAAATAATTTACATTTTCTTTTTAAAATTTTTCAAATGCAGAATCATCCACAAAAATTCCCCTCCGGTTAAGTTGCATGATTTAAAAAGCCATGTAAGAACATAACTTTATCACTATGCATAATAAGTGATCAGACAAACAAACTCACACACGTATCCGAAGTGACTCGAACCTCCGACTTTGTGGTTGGAGGGGAAGCGTCTTACTAATGGGATTTTGAATCTCACATTATCACCCTGAGGGAATGATTATTGGAATCGCTTACAACGGTATCAACAACCTTCTTCAATTTGAGTACAATGAGAACAGCAGAGGGTACAAAATTTTATGCATGCAATAATTTTTTAGTATATACTTTAATGATTATTATATGCAATTAATGTTTGTTCTCAAAATCTAGGTATTGGGATGTTGTTTGGAGCTCACCCAAACACACCAAAGACAAAATATATGACAAGTTAGTCTTCAAATTTTTGATTTTTTTTAATGTATATATATATATATATATATATATATATATATATAAAATATTATATTCATTTAAATTGTGAAGGCTTAGTGGAAGTAAGATGGCGGTTGTGCATGAAGATGTTGAGAAGATGGAGGTCTTATTTCTTAAGAAATGGGATTCTTAAAAAACAGGGCTACCTCTTAATGTTGACAAAAGGTAAACAATTCAAGTCTTAATTCCTAACTTTTTTTTTATTAATTAATTAATTATATAAAACTAACCATTATTAATTCATTAAGGTTCAAAATGTCGCGTGGCTGCCATGGATTCTACTCCTATTCAATCTTCGACTGACCCCAAGGTTGACCACCACAATGTGTAAGTCTAATTAATTTATAAGCACAATTAATTAAGTAACGATTTGATTATTAGTGCATAATTTTTTTTAATACATTATATTTTCTTTAGGTTTGATTACATGGCTATATCCGATGCGAGGCAGAGGATTATGCCCACATTTGAAGACCGTAAGAAAGGTCAGAGTTTGGATTGCGACGAAGTTGTCTTGTTGACAAATCCGAGGATTCCTTCACCGAGAAGAGAGGTAATCTAATCATTGTGTAATTATGTTAATTAATCAAATTTGGAATATACAAAACGTTCACTAATTATGGTAATGGAAAAAGGTGGACGACAAGTACCGTACTCGAAGCTCGGAGTTAGAACCTCGTATTGGTTTCTGGATCGTTACGCCGACAAACGAGTTCAAGACTGGTGGGCTCCTCAAGCAGGACCTGATGTCACACGCCAGACCCACGGCTCTATCCGTGCGTTCATCAGCGACCACTACGGCGGCCGGGGTACGGAGCTGGTGTTCCACGGCGGCGAGGCATGGAGGAAGATGTTTGGGCATGTGCTCGTGTACTTGAACTCCGTGTCAGCTGGCAAAAGCTCACGTGCGCTGTGGGACAATGCTAAACTGCAGGTACAAGGTATGCACAATGCAGTGTGAATTCGATTTGAATTTTGATGTGTTTTACTACTTGTTTAGATGCCGAGAGAGACGGAGCGGTGGCTATACGATTTCCTGACATCGGAGAATTTCCCTCACATCGATCGACGTGGCAGTGTGTCACGCCTCAATTCCCGAGGGAAGGCGCACGCGCCAAGGGTATGACTAGGGGTTGGAATAAAGAAGCGGGGATAGAAAGGGGATTCAACTCATTCAACAATCAACTGATACTTCCCGAAAAGTTGGGCAGTATCTCTTTTGCAAAGGGAATAAGCCATAATAAATACAACGACAATATACCCAACATAACAACATATCATTATACTAGGATCGCATAAGATTCGATGGCTCAACGAATCAACATAAGTCCATCATTCCAAAACATAAAGTCGAGTTCGATTTCTCGAGAATAGATAGTGAATAAATTCAGAGTGCATATCTCTAGTTCAAGATGAAAAATACATTTAGCGGAAGCTTAACAAAGAGAGATTCCTAGCCTCAGCTCCGCATCGCCATCACAACTGCATCAACCTGAAAACATTTGAAAACATTTGGGCTGAGTACTAATGTACTCAGTGGGCTGCGCATTTTATCAATAGCTTGGAAACATAGCAGTTTATCCATATCATAGGCATGACTTAGAGGTTTTGGGAAATAAAAATCAACTAAGCATGCTAAATCATTTTACTTGTGCCATGGCCTCATGTCGCACTCTATAGTTACTCTTACTTGGACCCCGGACCTCTTGCCACCGACAGGTCCTCGGACTTCCAATAGATAGTCCCAGTCGCAGTTTACAGTTTTCAGTTTTCAGACTTCGGGTCGAAACCCAGAGAGCCTCGGTTTAAATAGCACACAATGGAGATCAACCCATTGCACTACTATTGGGGAGTGTACACGATTCAAACTAGTGTGTTAAACTGAGCTTTGAATCTCGATCGATTAACTTTTCAGAGCATTAAACATCTAGAGTGCACATTAAAACATTTTATGGATAATCAGTTTTGCATTTTAAATCATTGAGCATACATAACTCATATACATTTGGAAAATAAGCCCACCTCTTGAAGCGTAGTAGAATGGTCGGTCTTGATAGGCAACGTCTAAATTAATGTCCTCGTCGAACCGCGCCTATTCATAACGATATAATAAGAATCTAAATTCTTATAACAAAACGATCGCTAAGGAAAATATAATCGCTTATATATTTTCTTAATAGCAAATATGTTAAGGGATAACAGATTAATTATTTGGAATTATTTAAATCTTTTCATTAGGAGAATAACCATTTCTTTATTAATAAGGGATCCAATTAAGTAATTAATTGGGTTCAAATATTCATCGAATAATTATTCCGAAATTAGGATAAATTTCGGAACACATTTTTTTTGGGCTAATTAAAGCTTAGTAAATTAATTAAACCTTAATTACTCTTAATTTGTATATTTCTTTAGTAGGTCCAATGACTTAGTTAAAACAGGCCTAGTTTGAAGTCCGAATTCGTAAACCCGTCAGATGTAACTCACGGCCCACCCGCTGAAATAAATTTAGCCCAATTCCACTTTAATACTAAGGCCCACTAGAATTTCCACCCAGCCCATACTTAGCCCAAATGGAGAAAGTCCATCTTCACCAACCCCTCCACAGCAACTCACATACGCGCACACACACCCGTTCTTTCCTTCTCACTCTCGAATTTTCTGCGTCTCCGCCCTTCTCTTCTCCCTCTCTACCCATCTTCTTCCTCGACAGAATCACCGGCGACCCCGTCGCCGCCTTACTGATCTCGCCGCCGTCTGGGCGGCGTTCTCCTTCTTCCATAAACCCCAGATCGAAAGCCCTATTCGAAACCCCCAAATTTCCAGAATCAAATCGACTCCATCTCGTTCCAACTTCATCGCCGGCAAACACCCGATGCCGCCGCTGTTGTGGCGTCACCGGAGCCGCCTCCGCGTTGCCGTCGCTCGCCGCGTCATGGTTGTTGCCCAACTCCGATGCCGCCTTTGCTGCAGCGCCGCCGCCGTGGCTCTGGAATTACAAAGAGGTAGCGTTACTTCCTCCGTCCGTCTCCATTATCGCCGCTGCACCTGGTTCTCCGAGCACCGAACACCGCCGACCGTTGGTTCCCATCACCATCGCCGCTGCCGTCGAAGCTTGTTCGACACAGCGCCGCTGCTGCAAACCTCATCTCTCCTTCGAGCTTCGATCGCAGCCAAGTCTTCGCCGTCTCTCTCCCGACTGAAACAAGCCGCCGTCGTCCTTGCTGCTGTTCATCTCAACATCGGCGCTGCTCCTCGACTAGTGCTGTTACTTAACACCGCCGTTGACGCCGACAGCAGCCACAGGGCAGAGCCACCCTCCTTTCAGTAGGACGACGAGGGAACCGAACTCCCTCGTCCCAGTAACTCTTTTCTTCAACCCTTCTCTCTCTCGTTTTCAGTTATAGAATTTAAGTTCTCGTTTTCAAGCTCTCTGTTTCCAATTATAAGAATTCGTGTACATATCGTAGTAATACTTATATATTTTAGTTTATGGCTTTCATCTTTTGATTCTTGGTGCTTGTTAAACACGTGAATGGCATGAGATAATATTTATACATATGTACGAATTGAATGCCTTGAAGATTGGTGGCTGGCTCGTTGTTCATTTTAACAATTGGTCAAAAGTTCATGTATAGTTGGTTTTATATTTCAAGGGGTAAGCTTGCTTCAATGATTAGGCTTTTATTCTTAGGATTTCAGTTCATGCTTTATTTATAAGATTTCAGTTTCTTGATTTTGTTCTTGATATAGTTCTTTAATTCTTTTGAAGCATGAAGAGAGTATGAAAAGAATTAAGTGCTGGAAATTCCTTACTTTGTTTAAGAGGTGGTGGTTTGGCTGTGGATTAGAGACAATGAATTGGAGCTGCAGAAATCCTTCCTTCTTTCTAGGCCTCTTGCTTCTCCTGCTCCCTCTTCCTTTCTTCTTTCTTATGTTTGCTGCAACTTTTCTTTGAGAGATAAATTGTGTTTTTGGTTTGTGCAGGAATGAGAAGTGGTGAATGAGAATGTGGTGAAATAGCTTATAAAGAGGTGCTTGATGGGAGTGGTTGAGGTGTTGGATCGGAAGCCATGCTTTCTTCTACTGTAGAATATGGTAGAGTTCCTTAGTTCAAGGGATAATGTGGGGATTTATGTACTTATAGATTTGGTGTAATCTTTTATTGAACAAAGTGTATGGCCAATTGATTCATTGTACAGTATAGTGGATATTGATTTTGTAGGGATAAGACTTTGTTGAAGAGTGATGTATTATTCGGCTGATGTGATTTATTGGAGGAATTGTATTTTTGTTTCATTGTGGTAATATTCTTGTAATTATTAGTCATGGTTCATGAGCCACTTCTTACTTATTAAATTAGAATTTTAGTCTAATAAAATGGGTTTGGCCCATTTTATTTTATAAGAGTTGATATCATGTTCTTGGCCCATTAATACTTAGAGTTTAGTAAGCGTTGTTTAATTAATCCATTTGAAAATATTATACGGGAATATAATATTCAATTTGATTCGTTAATTCGTAATAAAAATTACGAGATATAAATATAGATTTATATCTATTTCTAAATTGCAAAGTGAAATGCAATTTCATACATCTTAAACCATAACAATTCTATTCGTCATAAAATAGAGACAAGGATACGCAAAACTTTCAAATTTCTACGCATTTTTTATTTATTAAAAGTCGGGATATTACACAGTGTGAGTGGCCGTTTACTGGTCTGTGACAGGTAGTACTAATTCTCTTGTCCTAATTTTTTTTATACTCTCTTTGTCCCATCCTGAAAGACTTATTATCAACGGGACGAAGTGAGTAGTGTTCAATTGAGAATGAGAATTTGAATAGTAACTTATACCATATGGTTTTAGTTAGTCTCCAATTTAGGCTTAGTGGAGCTAAGCTTGTGGTGGTGCATGAAGATGATAAAAAGTCGAGGTAATATCTTATCTTAATTATGGATAAATCAAAGTATATAATATTAAGATACACGTGCAAAACTTGTGCAAAACCTGTGCATATTTTTTAATTTCAAAGTATTTGGACTCAAATCTAGGTGCTGGGATATTGTTTGGAGCTCACCAAAACACACTAAAGATAATATATTATTTAAATTATACATAAACCAAATATATAATTAAGATGGACGTGCAAAATCCGTGCATATTTCTAATTTCAAAATATATTAGCTCTAAATTAGCTTAAGTCAAGTCAAGTCAAGTCAAGTCTGTCTATTAATTCATTTAATTTCATTCTCTTAATATGGTCAATTCGTATAATTCACCAAATTTCAGCACAAAAATTAAGAAATTAGATCATCATAATGCATAGTGCACCTTTCTTATTAATTGGTTTCATGATGACTATATAATATACATATATTATTTAGATTCTTATCTTTATTATTAGGCAAACTTTCTTTGTTTATAAAAATCATTTAGCAGTGCGAGGAATAGTTTGTAGTTTTAGAAAATTATGCGGTATATATTTTATTATTATTATTTTATAACAATTATAACATGATTTTTCTTACTTCTTCTTGTCATTTCATATTCTTCATAGCGTAACTAATCAAAAAAAAAAAAACTCACTTAGTCACTTTAATGAACATGAGAGTATTTGTATTTTAAATTAGTTCGGAAATTCAATTAAAGATATAAAATTAGATGTTACTCCAGTAAATAAATAAATATATTATAAAAAAAGTTTGATCTTTGGTGGAGTTTCTTCTACTATCTTACTTCACTAATACACAACATTAAGTCTGATTAATTAATATCGAATTAACTCTAATATCATAAAGTTTGCATTTTTTATTCCTTAATTTAGGTTTTTTTTTTCCCCTCCTTGCATTCATTAAATGAGTTTTGTTCAAATTAAAGAACCTTCTGTTACTACACTCAGTTCAACTCCAGCATTAATTGAGTAATGAAGGTGGTTAATAGATTAAAAAAATAATAATAATAAAACATGCAAATTTCAAAAGTCGTTTCGTTATTTATTTATCCTACACTTCTTTTTTTATTTCATTTATCTTCCAACTGGACCATAATTCAGTAGTGAATAAGAATAAAAGACAAACACATGAATTTAACTCTTTATTCTTCAATTTTGTAACGTATGTAGATGTAGGAGGGATAAATTACTACAAAACGAATTATATATTCATCCCATTTTTTTTCAGTTTCGAAGTGCAGAAAAAAGCGATCAAAGTTTTCCAGTTCGAAAATGGAAAAATACATCTCTCTTTTTGTGCAGATATGTTTGTTGATGCAACTCGTTAACTCTTACGATAGCGTGGATCGTTCATGCAAAACGAGTCGACTCAAAGAAGGCTCGTCATCTCCGCTCAAGCTTCGTGTAACACCTCGTACCGTAAGTATAAAAATTATTTCTAAAATTCTAAAAAATAATATTTTCACATACATTTTTTTCATATAAATTTTGAGAAAATTTTCTTTTTTTGCAGGTAAAGATAAACAACGGCATAGTTAAATTAAGGTTGATAAATCCGACTGGATTAATCAAAGGCATATCTTACAACGGAGTTCCGAATTTGCTCGAAAACCAGTTCAATGAAACAGGAAGAGGGTGAGAAATTTTTTTTTTTAAAAAAATTGTTTTTCTCAAGAAATTTAAAATTAAAGGAACTGATTAATTAATTTAATTTGTTTTAGGTATTGGGATATCGTGTGGAGTAGGCCAGAGTTCAACAAAAGTAATTTTGACAAGTAAGATTTTATAAGAAAATGTACCAATTTATAGCATTAATATATAAATAAATAAAAATCAAGAATAGTTAATTTTTCTTGTGTCTCTTTGCAGGTTGGAATGTTCAAAATTCAGAATAATTACAAAAAGTGATGATAAAATTGAAGTTTCATTCATCAAGACATGGAACATTTCCCTAAAGGAAAATGTAGTCCCTCTCCATATAGACAAGAGGTAATATATAAATATATATATATATATATATATATATATATATAAAGCATGAATATTAATATAATTTTTTGACTATATGTTATTTGTTTAAAAATTGAATATTTAGGTACATAATGCTGCGAGGAGTTTCTGGGTTTTACTCATATGCAATATATGAGCACTTGGAAAAATGGCCTGATCTCAACATAGATGAATCAAGAATCGCATTCAAGCTTGAGCCCAATTTGTAATAATTAATAAATGATTTAATTTGTTCATTAATTAATTTAATCGTAGCTGATTAATGCATGATTAATTAGGTTTAATTACATGGCGATTTCGGAGCACAAGCAAAGGATTATGCCTACAAGCAAAGATAGGGATAAAGGGAAAGTTCTTGGTTACAAAGAAGCAGTTCTTTTAACTAACACAGCCGACCCCACACTCCAAGGAGAGGTATATACCCACCAATTTGATCATGTACCATTTATGTGATTAGGGATGTCGATTGGACCAACCAACTCGATTTTGAGCTCATCCTTTTGGACCAGACAATTCAATTTGGGACCAATCGAATTGAAATATTTTCGGGCTATAAATTTCTGGTCCTTCACTTTCTTTCATATTCATATCTGTAGTCATGTTGTCAACTTTGAATAGATTGGTAGCCCTAGGGCCAATTTAGATGGATTTTTTTTCGAATTGGAAAATTTCGACCAATAATTAGTTTTCTCTATTTATAAACTCTTTTTTTTTCTTTTTTTTTTCCTCAATCTGTTATAGTCAACCTACCGGTTTTGACTAGATTGACATCCCTAATACCAACCAATTCACCAAATTTCCAACTAGTTATTCGGACCAACCTCTTGATTTCAAACTGGATTAACATCCATATGTTTGAATTTTTGATGACCACCTATCTAGGTGGATGACAAGTATCAATACTCGTGCGACAACAAGGACACCCACGTGCACGGATGGATCAGCCCAGAACCCCACATCGGGTTTTGGGTGATCACGCCTAGCGACGAGGTTCGAGTGGGCGGTCCCATGAAGACCGATCTCACTTCTCACGCCGGTCCGATCGCCTTAGCCGTAAGCACCACTTTTAAAGTAATCATACCTTAAAATTTCAAGGATCTTAAGCTATATATAATTTTGTTGTATGCATGCATGCATGCAGGTTTTCTTCAGCAACCATTACATGGGACCGGATTTCGGCGTCAAATTACGCGGCGGCGAGCCGTGGAAGAAGGTGTTCGGCCCCGTTTTCATATATCTCAACTCCGATTCCGGCACCCATCATTGGAATCTATGGAAGGATGCAAGAAAACAGGTTGTTTTCTTACGTACACATTTATTTATTTAACAATCAATTGATATTGTGGTTTATACCAGATGTTGAGAGAAAGAAAGAAATGGCCGTACGATTTCCCATCATCTGAAGATTTCCCTAATGCAAAAGAAAGAGGAGAAATCAAAGGGCGTTTACAAGTATATGATGAGTATATTAGTAGTGAACTTATTCCAGCAGAATCAGCTTATGTAGGGTTGGCCCCACCTGGAGAAGAGGGATCTTTCCAAGATGATTCTAAGGTTTATATAAATAAAACTTCAAAAAAAAAAAAAATCTTATTTCTTTCTTTTTCATTTGATGACAATTTTAATTTTGGCAGGGCTATCAATTTTGGACACAAGCCGATAAAAAGGGGTTCTTCACCATCAAGCATGTTCGAGCTGGCACTTATAATTTGTACGCCTGGGTTCCGGGGTTCATCGGGGACTTTAAACATGAAGACGACGTTGTCATAGAACCCGGTATTTATATTATCTGAATTTAAGACTGTTCTATCTTGTTCTAGCCTTCTAGGTTTACTTCTAAGATAATAAAATGAAAATTTTATGTTTATGTTTCTAGGTAAAAAGATCGAAGTAGGCGATCTTGTGTACGACCCGCCGAGAAGCGGGCCCACCCTATGGGAGATCGGATTCCCTGATCGAACTGCTTTAGAGTTCTATGTCCCTGATCCGGCTCCAGAGTTTATTAACAAGCTATACATTAACCACACCGAAAAGTAAGCTCATTACACTTACAAGCGTGTGTGTGTGTGTGTGTGTGTTTAGATGATGTTTTTTAACATTACTTTTTTCTTGATAATTTAGATATAGACAATATGGCTTATGGGAGAGATACAAAGATCTCTATCCCAATGAAGATCTAACTTACACTGTCGAGGAGAACAATTATAAAAAAGATTGGTTTTTCGCCCATGTTACAAGGTACTATCGTGCTTATATAGTTTATTTTAAGAATTGATTTATAAAATTCTTAAGTATTTTTTGCAGGAAAACGGGCAACAAGACATACAAACCTACGACGTGGCGAATTTTATTTAATTTGAGAAATATTGACAATGCCGGAGACTATACACTAAGGATCGCCCTAGCATCTGCTACCATGGCCAACATACAAGTATGTAAAACCCTATTTCTTGATAACTATCAATCCAGACACTTCAACAACTTATTTTTCGTACGTGTATTCTTAGGTATGGATCAATAACCAGAATACGAGCACGCCTCATTTTTCGACGGGGAGGATAGGTAGAGACAATGCAATAGCAAGGCATGGGATTCATGGGAGATATTGGGTGTATAGTGTTGACATATTAGGATCTCAACTTGTGGAAGGTAAAAACACCATCTTTCTCAAGCAAGCAACAGCTACATCTCCTTTCTCTGGAGTTATGTATGATTATATTAGACTTGAAGGCCCCACTCAAGAAGACTATTATTAGATTCTTTGCAATTTCTTTTCATAAATTATCATATGCTTTGTAATGGTAGGATGCCTATACCAATTATGAATATCAAAGTGTACATATTAGATATAAATTAAATACATCCAACACTCCCTTTTTGAACATGAAATGGTGTTTTCTATCATTAGCCATTGGTATTACTCACATACATTATGCCCATTTTATAGTAAGGAAATCATAGTAGCCCAAAATAGGTTCTATTAAGAATAAGAGAAGAGAGCACATGAATTATCTATCATGCAATGCAAGAACTTAACACAAAGTATGGAGTTCCATTATAACTAAATCGAGTCAGAAAGTCGAAAAATCTAAAATCGAAAACACCACCCGAGTATCCCGGTCAAATACTTTATAACAACTTTTAATGTTCTACAAGTTGAAATAGGAAGCATATCAAGAAATAGAAAAGGCAGATGCAAGACAAAGACTATATCTTCTCAATGGTCACTAGGTAACGACTTGATGATGTCCGAGTCACCTACAACACAATTTTAACAATTCATAACATTAAGGAGTGTGCTCAAAAGCAACAGAAACTAAGAATGATAAAGAGCAATGTGAGATTATTCATTACCTGGGTCGACAATGCTGAGGCATGAAACACGGAAGTATTTTCCACAAGCTGTCCCCAAATCGACATTATCTGGTTTGACACAAGTGAGTCAGTAGAAGATTCTCACAACTTAATCTTTCAATTTTTTTTTCCCATACTACTTAGTTTGAGGTTATTCTTTTCTTACTGATTTCATCATGTGAAACTCAATGTAGATGGAAACAACAAAGCTAATTAAGTAAGTATAAATATAAGGTTATATAGCACACTAGGATTCTATAACTAAATTTCTAACATAGTTCGACTCGTAACAAGAAATTTGTCCGGCCAGAAGGAAGATTACAACTATATCAAAACTAAAGGCTATAAACATAAACTTCGAGGACAAAATCAATGCACACCAAACTAGATGCAGACGGTCGAGTAAACACAGCTATGATATATGTGGAATCATAAAGCAATTGCAGAACAAACGACGAAGCAACGAAGCACATCAAGATATACAGTTATCTAATGCAATCTATATACCACATAATCAAAAGGTTGTTTATTTGATTACACAGTGCAGTTAATAAAAGACATCAACATAAACATGAAACAACTATCAATGCACTACCACCGCTACTACCAAACTCAGCTACAAAGTAGCAATCATTGCGTAAAAATGGGTAACTCCAGCAAAAAAAACGAGCTAAAAAGAGTTTACTCACTTCCGTTGTAGTGGTGAACTCCGACTTTAGCGAGCATAGCATAATACTCGATTTCCGATTTCCTCAACGGCGGGCAGTTGTTCGAGATCAGTATCAATTTCCCTAAAATTACCGATTCAGTTTCCACCGCCATTATTAAGAGAGCTAATCGAAGCAAAATGTAAATAAATTCGACAACAAATTGAGGAAAGAAAAAAAAAAAAACCTTTGGAATTGCGGAGAGTTTTTAGCACGGTCTTGTAACCGAGTGTGTACTTCCCGCTCTTCATCACGAGAGCCAATCGGTTATTGATGCTCTCATGAGTCTTCTTCTGCAATAAAACAAATTCACAATTTGAGAAATGAAAATCATAGAATGAAAACTGTAAAAATAGATAACCGAACACTTACAGTCTTCTTCGCCGCCACCATTGTTACCGACTAGAGAGATTCAGAGCGTATACGGCGGCGAGTAGGGTTCTAAGGCGCGAAAGGTTGAGTTAGGGAAGCGGCGATTAGGGTTCTTATATTTTGATAGTTTTGGACCCAAATATAACAACGAACTCGGCCCAGGCCCAAACCCTCTTTTCCATTTCCATTTATTTTTTTGATAAATAAATTTATCTTAAAACTTAAATCTGTGATAATTTTAATTATTTAATGAATTTGTTCTGAAAAAATTCTAGTTGGGATTCATAGAAGGTTTATGTTGTTTTCGAAATTAAAATACATTTTTTAAGAACGACAGCAGATGTCAACTAAAATTTTCGGGGCCAAAATCCATTTAATAGCGAAAATTATCACATATGAAATGTATAAGACTTTTATTTAATAATCTCTACGTCTCTCGTGTGATTGTTACATGTTTGGGACGTCCCACATATTAGTGTGTATACCAAAAATAGAAAGATTTCTTCAGCAATTTGACATTCTTACCCTTCAGCTTTTATATTATTTTTCTACTTTCTCCCTATTTTTTTTCAATTTCTTTTATTTTTCTACTTTCTATTTTTTTTTTCTTAAAACATGTGCCACTTCTCGCCCACACCAACATAGGGAACGGAGGTAGTATATTTGAAGTATATCTTAAATTTGTCACAAGATAAATTTAACTTAGAGAATTTAATGGTCGTAGGCAGAGACGGAGCCACCTCCCGGAAACGACCCGGCGATCGTCCGGGTAATTTTTTTTTTTTTTTTAATATATAGTATTAATTTATACTTTCTCTGGCTCAAGATTGTTGACCCCTTTCTTTTTGGCATTTTCGGCATGCATTTCCACGCTTCTCGGTGATGGATTTTAAAATGAATTTTTAAGGATTTTTTCTTTTTACGGGATACTACGGCACTTGTAGTATCCCGTAAAAAGAAAAAATCCTCAAAATTTTATTTTAAAACCTATTACCGAGAAACGTGGAAATGCGTGCCGAAAATGCCAAAAAGAAAGGGGTCAACAATCTTGAGCCAGATGAAGTATTTTTCTAGATTTTTGTCCCCCTAATTATAATATTTTCGTCCTCAAATCACAATCTATTTAATATTTTAGTCCCCCAAATCCAATTTATTTTTTAAAAAAAAAAAATTATTGAATTTTTTGTCTTAATCTCGCCCGGCCATTTTCAAATTCCTGGCTCCGTGCCTAGTCGTAGGTCATTTTATATAAGTTATGTGTCAATCCGTCAACCCGTACGTTGTTCATTGTAATAAGAAAAATAAGTAAATAAAAGGATAATATTTTTCGTGCAGTTGTAGCTGCAAAACTGAGCTCATTTTGCTAAGCAATAAGAGCAGAAAGTAGGCATCTTTGAACACTTATTTGTCTTGAAACTCACCAGTCACATTTGCTCCACATCTTATAAGGAATATGTAAACTGTAAAGTAGTTCACTCACTTTCCTCACCACTTTCTTCTAATTACAAGTGATTTATGTTCCTTTCAAGCGGAGGGAGCCCGTCTTCGGAGCCACTCGAGGATCCATCTTCGTCGTTATTAGCTCCAGAACTTTCTCCTGAAATATGAAAAATCTCAATCTTATCATCTGTGAAAAACGAGGCTACCGGTTCTGCAATTCTCATTCCGATTGGTAAGAGCTTAGTAAAGAACTAACTTGCCTTGTTTCTTATTGAGATCGTCTGAAGGCTGAGAAGTTTGCTGCGAAAGCCACTCATTTTGGACTGCGATCATGTCAGCACCGTTCTTGCATTCAGAATACGCCTTGAGAAGTTCTCTGTAAAGATTTGCAAGTTGCGAATGCTTAGGAAGAGCCCGATAGTAATAGCAATAGATTCTCGAATTTCGGGGAAGACGAAAGTTACCTGTTAAGAGACAAGAAAGCATGACCCCACTTGAATTTGCTTAGTAATAGATTTCCTGTTTCTTCTTCTCCGCTGTTCAAATCAAAATACTGAAGTATCATAGGCTGCTTTCTTCTCCGCTAGCTATTGAGAAAAGGCTAATGATTTATAAAACTAATGGTTCGTGAAGGCTCGAGTTTAGTACCATATTATCAAAGCTGCAGCTAAAGCCTCAACGCATGAAAGTTCACAAGGTCGGCCGTAATTTACTGGATTCGCTGCTACCAACCAAGGCACTGCAGTTCAACATAAATGAATGAGTTGGAACATATAACGAGGAAAAAAAAGAAATTAAAAGAAGCAACAAATCAAGTGAGACCTTGAGCATGATATATGTTGCATTGCATCTAATAAAAACTAGTAAATCTGTATTCATGGTTTATGTTCAAATGAAATCAAGAAGCACGTATAAATGTATGGAAATCATATATTATTGCCAACAATCAGAATAAACTGAAAGCCATACAAAGACGAGGGGCAGCGCAACGCAGCTTGGAGAAAGGCACATCATCAAGGCGTGCCCATGAGCAATCAACAACAGCCAAACCCCGCCTTTTTATTAATTCACGATCCTCTTGGGAGACGCATTGTGTTCCAATGGGACTGTAACATGGAAAATAAAATCAGAAACAATGTAAAGAATCCAGCAGCAATATGGATTAGGAGGAAAATCGAGTAAGATAAAATTAGAATTCGTGATTCATCTTTTAGTATCACATTTAGATAAGGCTCTGAGCTTAGGCGTACTAATCTACACAAAGCATGATACTTTAGAATTGCATTGTCACACTAATGTTACAAAGCACATTCATAACGTTAATTTCTATGTACAATGTTCTAGCTCCATAAGCTGAGACAGTGAGCAAGAGCTCCACTCGACATAGAGTTCAAGAAATATGACTGCTCGTGCAAAACATGACCGAAGAGGGAGCTCTCAACTGTATGGTTCGCTATCTCTACTTTTCCCATCCAAAGTAACTTAAGTTTTAACCGATAAGTCGATAGCCAAAAAATCAAGTCATTCTATACAAGTGAACTTAACAAAATGATCATTTCTTTTTTCAAATAGCTAGAGTAAGTGCATACTTACCTCAAAGCGATTCCTCCAAATCCACTACCAACTCGCATTTCCTGCAATAAATTATTATAGAATAGTTCAGCACCATGAACTCAGTTAATACGCGAAAAGTGTGATGTGGGGATTGTTTTCGATATGAGGATGGAAAAAAAAAAAAAAAAAAGAAAACCAAGTGAGACAGATACTTTCTTTCAAGAATCCAAATCTGGCAAGCTTGCGTCCTGTGCACCTCTTTGCATCGCACTGCCCAAAATCCTGAATCGACATGACAATAAGCTTAGCAATATAGAAGCAATGCACACATTACAGTTCAACCCACAATCTACTCTTAACTAATTGAACACACACACATACACACAGAGTTTACTGTTTTGTAGTATTAAAAAAAAATGGCGAAAAATTAGCGGAAACGAACCCACATGGCGAGCTGAACGGCAGGAGTTATTTGCTCCAGTTCCTCTTCAGCTGCTGCTGAAACCATGAAAAGTTAAAATAAGTCGATACATCATTCAAGCTATCATGCTTTATCAGGCAATTCATCAAACACCTTATTTGCATGATTCAGAGCAAGGAAAAATTTCAAGAAGGAGCTACATGTACCATACCTGGGTCAGTCGGCAAAGACCCACCATCCACATCCCTGATTAATAATCAAGCCTCGAATTAAACATCATAAAAAAAAGGATAAATTTTGTGGGTATTGAAGCCTGAAAATTAAAAAAAACAAAGAAAAAAAAAAAAGTGGCCGTGCCTGTGCGAGGAGCGGCGGTGGTTGTCTTTCTTGAATTGCCGCTGCTTCTGCTGCTTGCTATGGCCCATGAGTTCGTCGTTTGCTGGGATCGCTCAGCTTAAGCAGCTTCAAATTTGAAGAAAAATAGTCTTTTTTTTTTATGCAGCTATTAATTAATTACTTCTATATTGGTAAATAAATAAAAATGTTAAAAGCGTGTTTTTCGCTTTTGACAACTCATCATCGCCCGCTCGGACTATTTTTCACCCCTTTTTTGGCTCTGCAATTTTCTTCAAGAGTAGAAATACGAAAGAAAATTTCCTCAGCGCACTGCTGAATTTCAGAGGCCAATTCCACAATGTTACGCAGGTATCATGTGATTCAATGCATGTAGAAACGCTTAATTATTTTATTTTCATTTATTTTTTGTGCATCGGTAGTATACGTTCTGATTAATCTGATTGAATCGAGGGTTTTTGGATATAATTATTATTTTTTTTGTGGGCAACGATTTTTCAGGAGCCTATTGCAGCTTGCGTATCGTAGTTCAGTTAGTAGGCTTTCGTTGCGAGCTACAACTCAGGTGATTAATCTCTTTTGCTGCATAAGTGTGTGTTTGTGTGTGTGATTGTTGATTTTTGCTGCATCATACATTGTGAATTTATCAGAATTTGGAAATGATTTAGATAATTTGACTAGGTTTGTGGAAATGGTGATCTTTTCCTTATCTATTCAAATTTGGAAAGAAAGAGAAAGCAAAATTTTGTGTTCGTGTGATGTTTTTGGAGTTTCTGATAATGTGTATATACTTATGGTTTTGTTTAAGTTGAAGATGAGTAAAATACAAAATCGAGATCGACGAAAAATGTCTAGATGTTTGGTTTCTTTGTATATGTGTTATGTAAATTTGAGTTGTTGTTTTCTGAAATTGGTGTAATATGCAGATACCTTCGTATCTTTCTTCCAGAAGGGCGTTTTCTGTTTCTCCTAAGAACGGACCACAGAAGATTGACCCAAAAAGCAACGCCCCTGAAACTCAGAGTCGTATACCGAAGATTCTAATAGGAGGTCTTGCATTGGGTTCTATTCTCGGAGCTGCATACTATTATGGTGCCCTTGATGAGTATATTGGGAAACAGCAGCAAAGCATTAGGGAATACACCAATGCTGGGATTGGTGGTAAGGCTACAGAGGCGTCTCCAGAAAAAAAGATGTGTACAATCAAGCTAGTGGATTGAATCATGATATCGAGACACGTCCAGAGCCACGTGTTGTGGAAGAGCCGATTAGAAATGAAGAAGAGAAAAGTTTTAAGGGAAAAGATGCTGATGTTGAGACACCAGAGAATGTTGATCGTGTTGAAGAGAGAGATGTACCTAATGTTACTCAAAGCAGCTCTTCGTCAGATGATGAAATTGGTAAACTAGCTGAAAAAAGTTATGTTCTGAAGGGCCCTGAAGTGGAAGCTGACGAGCCAGAGCATAAGACAATTGAGACTGCAACCACTTTTACTTCAGCTGATAATACTTCTACTGACATTGAAATAAAGTCTGTAGAAAGGGAGCAAACTGAAAGTCAGGACATAAAAGAGGTAAAGTGTAGTTTCTGTGGCAAGGTTAAATTTCACTTACGTTGTTTTTCAGTATTGTTTTTTGGGTGGATCATTCAAGATTTCTTGTGATGCAACATTTTCTAGGTTGCCGAGAGTGGTGGAACACAAAAATCTGATTCTCTCCTCGGCGATTATTATTTAAAAGACAATTCTGAAGATTTTGCTACGTCTTCATCAGAAAATCATAAGGTTTGCAATTCCTGAAATGATTAGTAAAAGCAGTTTAGCAGTTGTTTGTTAAGCAATGACGTCATTCTCATGAGACGGATGATCTTTTATCTTATTTACTTTTAATTTCTGATATTGAAGGATACTAGTTCCAAAGTAGAAGATGTTCATGATGGTTATATAACAAAGGATGGAAAGCTGGTTCTTGACTTCTTGCAAGCCATACATGCTGCTGAGGAAAGACAGGCAGAGATGGACTTTCGTTCTTTCGCAGAAGAGAAGAGAGCAATGAAGGTCAGTAAACGCTCAAAAACATGTTAGTCAGAGCAAGCAACAATTGTAGGTGACTCTGTGATTGATATGAGTTGTATATCTTGCTTATAAGTTTCGTTTAACATGTTCATCAACTCTTCAGGAGAAATATGAAAAGGAACTTAAGGATGCAAGGGTGAGGGAACTCATGTATGCTGAGAGAGAAGCCATTTTGGACAAGGTTTTAACTTCTTCCTTTATGCTCCAAATGGAATGTTATACGGTTTGCATGATATCTATGCTTCCTTGTGTCATTATTCCTCATTCATTTTGTTCAAGTAGTAAGTGCATTTCTTCAAATAGCCATGCTCATCATGTAAGAATGCTTGTGTACAATTATAGCTGGCTTTCCTTGCATGTACTCTGTCCACAATACTTAAAAAATGAACTTTGTTCTTGTTTTTGCTCAAATGTGGTCCTTGAAAATCAATGGGATTCACGATTACTACTTTTGGAAGTGGAATATCTGCATTGCAACCAGAAAGATAATAGGGGTTCTCAGTTATGTATGGAGTAGAAATATTAATATCCTCCCTAAAATTATTATTATTATTTTTATGAATATTTTCAGGAATTAACCAAAGAACGAATCAAAGCAGCTGCCGCACTCAAATCACTTCAAGAACAGTTAGAAGAGCAGCTCAAAACAGAAGTCGAGCAGAAGGTGCGATATGAAGCTATAGGCAATGCTTTCTAAACTTGAGTCATTTAAGATTCAACTATGTTTACTTATCACTTCAATTTCTGGAATATATTATGCAGGAAATGGAAGTTGAACAAAGACTGAAGGAAATGCAAGATATAGCTAAAGCTGAACTGGCCGCAGCAATTGCAAGTGAGAAGGCTTCCCAGATTGAGAAAATGGCTGAAGCCAATCTTCATGTAAGATACTTGCTAATGTTGTTTTCTGTAAGGAGTCATTAATATATACCAATAACTTCCGATTACTTTCTAAAATTGTCGCAATAATTGCATGCTTAGCACAAAATCCCTCCCCCTCAACCTCTCCAAAGACAGAAAAAAGATTCCTCAAACTATTATACTATGAAATATATAATATTTTAGTCCTACTTGTGTGCAGTTGGTCCATACAAGCTACTGACCCTTGCTGTTCTTTGCAGATAAATGCTTTGTGCATGGCATTTTATGCACGCTCTGAAGAAGCTCGCCAGAGTCATTCTGTGCACAAGCTCGCCCTGGTAGGTGTTGACTTCCATATTAGCTATTACATGCTTCTACATGTCACCCTGAATCTACCCGATACATAGCTTATCGATTATTAATCACATAGCCGAACATGGATCTGGTATGAGCTGATATATCATAAGTCTAAAAGGAAGAGGGCAGAAATGAATAGTTTGATTAGAAAAAGTCTGTTTTACTGATTTCCCGTCAATTAAACGTGTTGCAGGGTGCCTTGGCATTGGAGGATGCACTATCTAAAGGGTTGCCAATTGAAAAGGAAATAGGTACTGTTCGCGATCATCTTGAAGGCATTGACAAAGACTCACTAATAGCTCTGGTTCTATCTTCTCTTCCTGAAGACACCCAAAAGTACGGAACAGATACCCTACCCCAATTGAATCACAAGGCAAGTCGCAATAATCTTTACGCAACCAAATTTTCCTCCTTATGAAATTTTGGATGTGGAAGCCTGGAAGCCTCTCTTTTAACTTGATTCTTGATCAGTTCAATTTTACCCATTTTGCCTAGTTTCCTTGGTTTTCTGTATTTCTTATCTTTCATTCTCATCTATGTTAGTAGTATGTAAAATTCAGAGAAGTAACGTGCTTTAGTTACTACGTGCTAGATGTCCGAGATTCAACTTTCCCGAGCTAGATATTAGTGAAAGAAATTTCCTAATTGTTATCCACTTGCAAGATTGTTTTTTCTGAAAAGGGAAAAATTATCGCTCTCTCTATTATCGTTAAGAGATTAACAGTATCTCGTATCGTTACAGTTTGATGCCATGAAGGGAACACTGAGGCACTTCAGTCTAATTCCACAAACGGGTGGTGGGATACTGTCGCATTCGTTGGCTCAAGTTGCGTCTTGGTTGAAGGTGCATTTTCTTTCCCAACTCAAGTAATAAAACACAACTCAGCATCTCTGAAAATATTCCGTTCTTCGTTCAGGTTAAGGAGGCTGATCCGTCAGGCGATGGAGTCGAGTCCCTCATAAACAGAGTCGAGTCTCTCTTAGCTCAAGGCAAACTGTGTGAAGCTGCAGACACTCTCGAAAACGGGGTTAAAGGCAGCCAAGCAGCTGAAGTCATCTCCGACTGGATCAGACGAGCTAGGGATCGAGCTATCACCGAGCAAGCGTTGACCATTTTGCAGTCCTACGCCACTTCTGTTAGCCTAACCTGAACCACCATACAATTTTTTCGACAAATTTTGTGAAAAGGCCTACTAAAGCTGTATTGTTGTAAGGAGCCATGAAAATAAACATCCTCAAATTTTTAGAGGCTGAAGCTACTTATGACTTTTGGTGTAGAGTATTTTTCCTATAATTTCGATGAGGGACATTGTTCTTTGTTCATGAATTTAGGTGGTGGTGGAAGAAATGGCATGAAATGCAAATGTTTTATTTTTTGTCAACGCTTTCTAAATCGAGTCATTTTTTTTATTTTATTTTATTGTTTTGATAGTGATAGAAGTGATAGAAGGTATGAGCAAAATTTGCAACACCTCAAAAAAGAAAAATTACGAAAAAATATGCATACACATTAGCCTACTATTCATTCCGTCCCATTTATAAAGATATATCATTTTTTCTGGCACGGAAATTAAGACAGTCTTGCTTAGGGCTGGGGAAAAATACCGAAAAACCAGCATACCGTTCATACCGTATTGAAAAATTATCGAAATTATCGTAATTTAAAGTATACCGAAAATTTCGGCAAGGTATCATACCGTACCGTAAAATTACGGTAAGGTAAAGATATCAATTTTCAAATATCGAGGTATACTGTTGCATACCGTACCATAAAACTATGGTTTGTTTTTTCAAATATTTCATAGATATGACTATATACGTTCAGTTATTTGTTTGAGAACGATTGAAGTATGATTGATAAGATGTAAAATTTTGTATTTTCTTGTTACCTTTTAAACTATTTCTCGGTCTTACTCTAGATAATACATTGATGTGTGAGTGTAAAATAATACAGATGTGTCATGTAGTGTTGGACAGATGGAGTACTTATTGTCTGGATATTAATCGATAAGATGTAAATAATATTGAAATTTAATCATGTAGTGTGGGACAGAGGGTACTTATTGTCTGAATATTAATCGATAAGATGTAAATTACTATTGAAATTTAATCACTGTGGTATTATGATATATGGTATACCGGCATCCATACCGAAATTAAGGTATACCGACTTAAGGTATACCGAAAGTTACGGTAAGGTAAATGTATGGAATTTAGCATACCGCAATTTAAGGTAAGGTATAAGATATGACAGAAAAATGAAGGTATACAGTACTGACCCACTCCTAGTCTTGCTTAGTCTTTCAAAAAAAAAAAAAAGACAGTCTTGCTTAGTAGTATTGGGTTATGTATAAATTATTAATGATTTACGAATTGTGCTAGATATTTTTATTTTGGGACGACCCAAATGGACTCAAATATATAAATTATTAATGATTTACGAATTGTGCATTTGTGCTAGATATTTTTATTTTGGGACAACCCAAATGAACTTAAATAGAACTTATCTCTTTATAAAGGAGACGTAAGAGCATCCCCAATGGGGATCTCTAAAAAGTGGGATCTCTCCACTTTTTCGGTGGAGAGATCCCACTGCTCCAGTGGTCCGAGTGTCTCTCCGGGATCTCTTCGAATTTTTTATTAGTTTTTAATTTAAAAATCGAATTTCATATTTATTTATATTTCGATTTTTATTTTCGATAAATAATTATAATTATTTATTTTTTAAATTTAACTTGAAAAAAAAAAATTAAATTATTTTTTTTATTGAATTGAAATTCGCAAACAACATTACATAAAATAAAAAAAAAATGCAAATATTACAATTTAAGCAGATCTACGTGCCCATAATTCTTCGATTAGATCTCCGATCAGTTGGCCGTGACGATTCGAGTCACGAAGACTGCACGTGCGCACCACATAATCATGGAACGAATCCGGAGCTCCTCGTTGTGCTGCTGCATTCCTACGGCGCTGAGAGCTTGAACCCTCATCCTCCAAGGGAGCCCAATCCGTTGCGGAAGCTCCTTCGTCCTCGATAATCATGTTATGCAATATGATGCAAGCATACATAACATCTTGCATAGTATCGCGAAAGTAGAGTCGTGACGGACCTTGGATAATTCCCCAACGCATTTGAAGTACTCCAAAGGCTCTCTCGACGTCTTTGCGAGCCGCTTCTTGCTTCACCTTGAAGTGCATAACCTTTGGATCCACTGCGGCTGTCGGGCTAGCGATGAATGTTGGCCACTTCGGGTATATGCCATCGGCTAGGAAGTAGCCCATGTTGTATGCTCGACCGTTGGCCGTGAAATTAATCGGAGGTGCCACCCCATTGACAACGTCGCTAAAAACGTCTGATTGGTAGAGGACGTTGATGTCGTTGTTGGATCCCGCCACTCCAAAAAAAGCGTGCCATATCCATAGATCGTATGACGCTACAGCTTCAAGAATGATCGTCGGGTGACCCTTATCTCCGCGAGTGTATTGAGCCTTCCACGCCTTCGGGCATTGCCTCCATGCCCAGTGCATGCAGTCGATGCTTCCTAGCATTCTGGGAAATCCGTGACGACGCTCGTGCATTTCCAACACCCGAGCACAATCAGAAGGAGACGGCTTCCTCAAGTACCGCCCTCGAAAAATTTAAACAATCGATCTACAGAACCGTTTTAGCGCTTCTATCGCCGTTGTCTCCGCCATGGCAAATATTCGTCGAGGTGGTCCGCTGCACCGCCTTGCCCGAGTTGCCGTAGAGCGGCCGTGCATTTTTGAATGGTTGTGAAACCTTCCTTGCCCGTAGCGTCGGGTCGTTGCTATTTTAAGGGTCGTGCGTTTCCAATACCTCCACGATTCGCAGGAACAATTGCTTCGACATGCGAAATCTCCGACGAAAAATGGCCGCATTGTAGACCGGGTGCTCGGCAAAGTAGTCGTTCATCTGTTGTCGGGCTCCACCGGCTCGATCTCGATCAATGTATTGCTTGTAGTGAACTTGTCTTGACCGCTTCGCTTGTTGGGCTTCTTTCTTCTTCTTTCGTTTTTCCTCTATTTGTTGAAGAAATTGGTACCCGGATTGGAGGTGTTGGTAGAGCATTGCCACGTCGAGCTTGACGAGTTTGAGGAGTTTGATGATGAAGACATAATTTTTTGGGGTGAAAAAATAGGAAAGAAATTTGAAGACAAATTGAAATTTTGAGTAAGAATTGAGAGAATGAGATTTTTTGGTGTGGAAGAATTGTAAATTTGGAGATGAATTTATAGGTGAAGAAGTGAGGAAGAAGATGAGATTAGCCGTTGCAATTCAACGGCTCTTTCCTATTTTTCCTTTTTTTTTTATTTTTTTTAATGCTGAAAATCAATTTTTTTAAAAAAGAAAAAATTAAATACCTTGTTGACGTCATAATGACATCAGCAGGGGGTGTCGCGTGGGTGCCGCTCTAGCGCTCCTTGCTCGACCGATCCCGGGATCGCCAGTGAGGGGTGGTGTCGCTGCGGGATCGCTCGACGGCAGATCAACCGAGCGACACCACCCCATTGGGGATGTTCTAAGAAGTAAAAAATATACTTAGAATCTTTCGACCCGTCTTTTTATGTGTCGAAAGTGGAAGTAATTAAGTTAAGATAAACGTTTTTCGTGAACGGAAATAATATTTTATTATTCACTAATAGTGACGGTATAATAGTCGTTCGTGTGGATTTGATGGCATACCTAATTTTGCTAATTTCCAAGCCATCTTTACAAGTGAGAAAAAAAGGCTTGGTCCCATTCATTGGTTGCGATATTATGTGGGTTTGGGTTTAATTAAAGTCAAACCAAATAAAATAAAAATAATAACATTAACTTTGGACGATTTATTACGAGTGTTTTACGTATTTGAGAAGAAATAAAAAGAACAATTATAAAGCATTTTTAAGGAATAGAGGTCTAAAAAATTTTAATAACTAAAGGTTAGTACTAAATTTAACAATCAAATTAATTTCCTAATTCGTAGGATTCGAATAATTTGGAGATGATTTGTTCTCCCTAATCAGTTAAAAATAAAATGTCAGTATAATATGCATATTAGTTAATGCAAGGGGTTGAAATATTTTACGTTTATTATAATAATTTTGTATGATGATTCGCATGTTTGTTTTGATATGGACTCGTTAACTGCATGTGGGATTCAACATTACTTATTATCGAGACAAATAAATAGAACATGGTCTGTCAAAACTAATATTGATTAATTTATTAATTAATTATTGTCCATCCACCATCCCTTATTAGGTGCATCTTACCTTATTTTATTTGCCTTGCATACCCAAGATGAGAGAATGAGAGAGAGAGAGAGTGTGTGTGTCAGTCGGCTTGGTATTGAAATGGGGAGATAATCTTTTTTCTTGCTAAAAAGGAAAAAAGAAAAACATTGAGATCATTATATACAAGTAAACAATAGTTAGGTCGGATTAAAAGTGACAATTTCGTAAAAAAAATTAAAAAAAATTGATTTTTCAGAGGGTAGTGAATGCGTTAATCCTTAAAAGTAAAAAATTATTATGAAAAAAAGTAGTATTAATTTTTCGAGGTGACAATCTATACAATATATAAAAGTAGAATTGTTGGTAAAAATTACAAGAATGTCATTTTCCCTTCAAAAGTGACCACCAATTGTCCAATAGTTTTATGAAGGTGTTTTATTTCAAAGAGTTATTATGAATTGTCCAATGGATTTGGTAATAAATGGATTTAAATTATAATAGTGTTTCATTGTTTGCTAATATTCTATTTTTGCATCAATCATTCTATTAATTTCTTTATTTTACTATATCCATATGTTATTTTTTTTATACATAATTTGTATAAATTTGGTTGTGACAATAGAAAAATTTGATTACATTGTCACAAATAAAACTAATTATTAATTGAACTTTTTTGAAATAATATTAAGTTAGATTTAAAGTTATTGATCGATAAATTTATTATGATCATGATTTATTGCTTTTTTTATGTATTATTTTTTTTCAAAGAAATTTATCAAATTAATAAAGGAAAATAATAATTAGTAATTATTTAGATAACTATTAAGAATTTAAATAAAATACCAAAAATATAATAATTCAAATATCATAATATCAATAGTAGTTTCATATAAATGTAGACATGTAGTATAACATATGTTTTAAAATTATATTTACTTGACAACGAAGCGCGACTCAGTGGGTAAGACGCTCCCCCTCAAATCCAAGAGGTTAGGGGTTCGAGTCACCCCGGACGTGTGTGTGTTCCGTACAGCGCACGGGCGCAACACTAGTTACGATAAAAGAAAAATGATAGCTGTTTTGAAAAAAAGTGATAATTTTCTAATAAAATGACAATTATCAAGTAGGAAAGTGATTTTTCAATACCAAAAAATATCAATTATCATGAAAAAATTGGATAATTTTTTAACAATTATAAAATGTACTAACAATTATCATTAAGAAAATTGGCAAATTTAAAAGTGAACGAGATGCGTCATGAATAGATAAAATAGATATATATATGAAGAATATTTACAACATATAAAAATTTATGACCATTTAAGACAAACTTAATTATATAGTATGATAAATTAAATATATAATAGCAATATAATAAGCAAAACAATTTATGTAAAATAAAGTTCTTTTAAATAAGTATAGTGGTAATATTTTTGGTTCAAAACAAATAGGAGCAATATTTTGATTTTCAACTCGAGCCGAGCCGAAGCCGCTAAAGCCAAGACGCCGCGGTTGCGATAGCTGTCGGTGGTCCGCCACCCCATCCCAGCAAAGCTCTCTCTCTCTCTCTCTCTCTCTCTCTCTCTCTTCCACACACACACACTGTCACTCTTCTTCTCTCACATATACGTACACACACATTACATACACTGTCTCTCTCTCTCCCCCCCTTCCATCTTCGTCGCTTGTCAGCTACGGAACTCTCAATTCGCTTTTCATCTTACAGAGAGACTAAAAAAGAAGGAGAGGGCTAGAGAGAGAAGCTCGCACCCACAGCTGCAGATTTTGTCTCCCCATTCTCGCTCTACATTTATAGCAATTCGCCACCATTTTTTGTTGGAGAAGCAAATCTTAATGCCCCTCCGCCGAATCTAGTGAAAGGTTTCTCCATTTCCGCTAGATCTTAATCGTTTTTTCATTCATGGCTAATTTCCCGGTCGGTGCGCAGTATTTGATCCAGATTTACTGTTTTCGCTAGAATGTTGTAGTGACTTCCTTATCTGGATGCATTGATCCGATCCATTTTAGTGGAATTCTTAACTGGTTTTGCTTTTAACTTATCGATTTGATTGGATCATTGGAGGTTTTTTTTCCCTCGCATATGTTGATACTGTGCTGATTTTGATTCGTTTTTGCTTCTGTTTCTAGTCAATCAATTGCAATTCGATGCAATTTTTGGAGAAATTCCACTCGATTTCGTTGAATTTCACATTTCATATTGCTGACATTTCTCTGCAGTTAGAGTTTAGTTCGTGCTCCCAAACTGAAGTTTATCAATAGGTTGAAGCTCTGCGTTTAACTGTTTTATGCTGACTTGTGATTTGAACAGGACGCGGCTGCTGTGAGAGGGGGTGATCGGATCTGAAGAGAAGACCTCAGAATCGCAGCAAAGCTGGCGGCAACACTAGCTTGGAGGGCTGCCACTAATGGTAGCATTACCTCCAATGATTTGGTAGGCATATTTGCGTCAACTTTCTTTTCTCTCTCCAATTGTCTATGCTCTTAAATCTTGAAATATGCTGAACTGTCTGGATCTGAATGAATAATTTGAGGTTCCATTTGTTGGCTTCAGATCACACTCACTACTCATATTGAGTTTATTTCTTATCTGTGATATTTCTGCTGTGCATGTTATGCAGAATGAAATTGTTTCAAAGAGATTAATAAATCATCATTAAGTAGTTGCATCTTTTATTTCTTTCATAATGTTAGTTTATGGAAGTTATGGAGGAGCATATTCTTGAAAATCCCGATTTCCAGTATTTTTTGGTTTCCCAACGTGTACTGTCTACTTTGAGCTAACCACGCTGGCTCTTTGGAAGAGATAGAGGATGGAGATCTCAACTGGTTTGTGTAGATTGTATCTTTCGTATTGCCGATATCTTTCTCCTAGGACATGCATTGCATTGTTTGTTGGGTGTATATATGCTTTCATGCCATGACTTTCTGTAGCTGGTACTCATGTTCCATATTGTTAAGTATTCATTTTCAGGGTTATCTCTTGATGTTAGTTTGTGCTTCTTCTTTTTTTTTCTGTTGTAGGAGAGAAATGGGGATGCTAGACCTCATGACGCAGAACCTCCAACCCCCCATGCACTCATGAAAATGAGTTCAAGGTTAGCCAGTTGCTTTATTTTGCCTCATGGACAAAATTAAGTTTCCCGACTTTTATTTTAAGGTTAATCAATTTTATGTGCTTTGAACTGAAAGCTATTGCTTAGTGCTGGCACTCATTCTTGAATTCGAGACATAGATAGTGCACAATTCATTAGCTCCCTTAGTTAGCTTCTTGTAGATTCTAGATACAGTGTAGCATTTCATTGCTGAATTTTATTTTACCTCTGATGTTAACTAAAGTTTCGGGTTGCACCAACTTAAATATTTTCTTATTAGGTATCAATAGCTGTTTTACAACTTTTGTGCCAAGGAAATAGTTACATTAAAATAGCTAAAGTACTGAAATACTATCAGTTTATCTTCAGTTTTTCTGTTCTATTTTGTTTCAGTTCATGTTTAGGTTAATTTTGTTGATATTCATGACATTTATTTAACTGCAGAGATCGAGGTAGCATGGAGGATCCAGATGGGACATTGTCAAGTGTTGCACAATGTATTGAGCAATTGCGACAGAGTTCCTCATCATCACAGGAAAAAGAGAAATGCTTGAGGCAATTACTTGAGCTAATCAATACAAGGGACAATGCTTTTGGTGCAGTTGGATCACATTCTCAAGCAGTTCCAGTTCTCGTATCTCTTCTTCGATCTGGATCCCTTGGGATAAAGATACAGTCAGCTGTGGTGTTAGGTTCTCTGTGCAAAGAGAATGAGCTCCGGGTTAAAGTATTACTTGGAGGATGTATCCCCCCATTGCTAGGTCTTCTCAAGTCAAACTCGAAAGAAGGCCAAATTGCAGCAGCGAAGACCATATATGCTGTGTCTCAAGGTGGTGTAAAGGATCATGTAGGATCGAAAATATTTTCAACAGAAGGAGTCGTCCCTGCCTTGTGGCAACAATTGGATAAGGGACTCAAGGCAGGAAATGAAGTCGATGATTTACTAACAGGAGCTCTGCGGAATCTCTGTAGCAGCACCGAGGGATTTTGGCCTGCAACTATTCAAGCTGGAGGGGTTGATGTACTAGTCAAATTGCTTACCACAGGCCAATCTAGCACTCAAGCAAACGTGTGCTTTCTCCTTGCATCCATGATGATGGAAGATGCATCTATTTGCTCTAAAATCTTGGCTGCAGAAGCTACTAAACTGCTCCTCAAGCTACTCGGGCCGGAAAACGAAGCTCCGCTTAGAGCAGAAGCTGCATCTGCTCTTAAATCTCTATCTGCGCAATGCAAAGAAGCCAGACGCGAGATTGCTAATGCCAATGGTATCCCAGTTCTAATAAATGCTACAATAGCTCCTTCTAAAGAATTTATGCAGGGTGAGTTTGCCCAAGCTTTGCAAGAGAATGCGATGTGTGCTCTTGCAAATATATCCGGTGGCTTGTCCTATGTCATCTCAAGTCTTGGCCAAAGCCTCGAATCATGTTCTTCTCCTGCACAAGTAGCTGACACGTTAGGTGCATTAGCTTCTGCTCTGATGATATATGATAGCAAAGCTGAATACGCTAGAGCATCGGATCCGATGGAGGTGGAGAAGACATTGTTACAGCAATTCAAACCTCGGCTACCCTTTTTAATCCAGGAGCGTACAATAGAAGCCCTTGCCAGTTTGTATGGTAACGGAATACTTGCGAGCAAACTCGCAAATTCTGATGCAAAGAGGCTGCTTGTAGGTTTGATTACAATGGCAACAGATGAAGTACAGGAAGAGTTGATAAGATCTTTACTCATTCTTTGCAACAATGAGGGTACATTGTGGCAGGCCCTTCAAGGGCGTGAAGGGATTCAGCTTTTAATATCTCTTCTCGGACTATCATCGGAGCAACAACAAGAGTGTGCAGTTGCATTACTCTGCCTTCTATCCCATGAAAACGATGATAGCAAATGGGCTATTACTGCTGCTGGTGGTATACCTCCACTTGTTCAAATTCTGGAAACTGGATCTGCTAAAGCTAAAGAAGATTCTGCAACAATCCTTGGTAACCTCTGTAATCACAGTGAGGATATACGTGCATGTGTTGAAAGTGCTGATGCTGTACCTGCTTTACTGTGGCTGTTGAAGAATGGAAGGCCCAATGGGAAGGAAATTGCTGCCAAGACATTGAATCATTTGATTCACAAGTCTGATACAGCAACAATCAGCCAACTCACTGCATTACTAGTCAGCGACTTGCCTGAGTCAAAAGTTTATGTATTAGATGCATTGAAAAGCTTGCTATGTGTGGCTCCTTTAAGTGATATGGTGCGTGAAGGAAGTGCAGCAAACGATGCAATCGAGACAATGATAAAAATATTGAGCTCCCTCAAGGAAGAGACTCAGGCAAGATCAGCCCTTGCTCTTGCTGGAATTTTCGATGTGAGAAAAGACTTGCGTGAAACTAGCATTGCTGTTAAGACTCTTGGTTCAGTCATGAAACTTTTGAGTTCCGAATCTGAAACCATCTTGGTGGAAGTATCTCGGTGCCTTGCATCTATATTTCTCTCGGTTAAAGAGAACCGTGATGTGGCTGCTCTTGCTAGAGGCGCTCTGCCAACTTTGGTGGCACTTGCAAATTCTTCAGTACTGCAGGTGGCAGAGCAAGCAGTTTGTGCTCTGGCCAATCTTCTTTTAGACAGTGAAGCTTCGGAAAAAGCTATATCGGAAGAAATTATCTTACCCGCCACTACAGTTTTGCGTGAAGGCTCGGATGGTGGAAAGACCCTTGCATCAGCTGCAATTGCTCGTCTTCTTCGTTCTCGTGAGATTGATTCTTCTTTAACAGAATGCGTCAATCGTAATGGAACAGTACTTGCTATTGTTTCTTTCCTAGAAACTGCTGATAGTGGAGCAGTTGCTACATCCGAGGCATTAGATGCACTTGCTTTTCTTTCCAGATCCGTAGGAGATGTTGCAGATGTGAAACCTGCCTGGACCGTTCTTGCTGAATATCCAAGTAGCATTGCTCCAATAGTTTCATGTATTGCTGAAGCCACACCATCATTGCAGGATAAGGCTATAGAAATTTTGTCTCGTCTCGCCCAGGCTCAGCCCCTTATTCTTGGGAATACTATTGCCTGTGCCACTGGATGCATTTCATCTATTACAAGAAGGGTAATCGGTTCCTCGAAAGCAAGAATTCAAATTGGAGGAGCAGCACTGCTCGTTTGCACAGCCAAAGTCAATTATCAGAGAGTATTTGAAGATCTAAATGGATCTAATATAAGTACGTCACTCATTCATTCTCTTGTTGGAATGTTGGCTTCTTCAGAGTCCTCCCCAGCTGGAGATCAAGGTAGCTGTGACATTGTAAGCATCTCCAGGATAATCGAAAAAGAAAGTGAAGACAATGTTGAGAGAAGTACATCAGTCATCAGTGGTGTGAATATATCTACTTGGCTTCTTTCTATCCTTGCTAGTCGTGATGACAGAAGCAAAGTTGAGATCATGGAGGCTGGTGCAATCGAAGTTCTCACTGACAAAATATCTGAATCCGTTAACCATAACATAGTGGTATATTGCCCATTGTTTTTTATTTGAGTTCACTACATAGTCTGAAAAAACTTGCACTGATGTTTTTTCCTTCTTTACTTCAGGCTGATTATAAGGAGGACGGTAGCATATGGAGCTGTGCATTACTATTAGCAATTCTGTTCCAAGATCGAGATATCATACGTGCTAATGCTACTATGAAAGCAATTCCCATACTCGCTAGTTTGTTGAGGACAGAAGAGGGTGCAAACAGATATTTTGCTGCCCAAGCTGTAGCGAGTCTTGTTTGTAATGGTAGCAGAGGGACTCTTCTGTCTGTTGCAAATTCAGGTGCACCTGCAGGACTCATTTCCTTGCTCGGATGTGCTGATGCTGATATATACGATCTCTTAGAAATGGCAGAGGATTTTGCTTTGGTTAGGTATCCTGATCAAGTGGCCCTCGAGCGATTGTTCAGAGTCGACGACATCAGACTCGGGGCTACTTCGAGGAAAGCTATACCAGCACTAGTGGATTTGCTTAAGCCAATTCCAGAACGTCCCGGAGCACCGTTTCTTGCTCTCGGACTTCTAATCCAGCTTGCTACAGATTGCCCTACGAATCAAATCGCCATGGTTGAGTCGGGTGCCTTAGAAGGCTTGACAAAGTATCTCTCTCTGGGTCCACAAGATGCATACGAGGAAGCTGCTACAGATTTACTCGGAATCATGTTCAGCACAGCTGAGATAAGGAGGCACGAATCTGCATTTGGTGCTGTGAGCCAACTCGTAGCAGTTCTTCGATTGGGTGGAAGAGCAGCGAGATACAGTGCTGCGAAAGCTTTGGAAAACTTATTTTCAGCTGATCATGTGAGAAATGCCGAGTCTGCGAGGCAAGCAGTTCAACCTCTGGTGGAGATTCTGAGTACAGGTTTGGAGAAAGAACAGCATGCTGCCATTGCTGCCTTGGTTCGATTGTTAAATGAGAATCCATCGAAGGCCCTTGCAGTTGCTGATGTCGAGATGAATGCAGTCGACGTTTTGTGTAGAATTCTTTCGTCAAATTACTCCATGGAGCTGAAGGGAGACGCTGCTGAACTGTGCTGTGTGCTATTCGGAAACACGAGAATACGATCGACTCTAGCAGCAGCTCGATGTGTTGAGCCTTTAGTTTCGCTTCTCGTTTCTGAGTACAGTCCAGCTCACCATCCTGTTGTTCGTGCATTAGATAAACTCCTCGATGATGAGCAGCTGGCTGAACTCGTGGCTGCACACGGTGCCGTGGTCCCACTTGTGGGCCTTCTGTACGGTCGAAACTACTTGCTTCACGAAGCTATATCGAGAGCTCTAGTGAAGCTAGGCAAAGATAGGCCAGCTTGTAAGATGGAAATGGTGAAAGCTGGAGTGATAGAGTGTGTGCTCGATATTCTCCATGAAGCTCCCGATTTTCTCTGTGCTGCATTTGCTGAATTGCTTAGAATACTAACGAATAACGCGAGCATCGCAAAAGGTCCATCTGCAGCCAAAGTGGTCGAGCCTCTCTTCCAGCTGCTGACGAGGTCGGAATTTGGACCTGATGGCCAACACAGTGCGTTGCAGGTTCTCGTGAATATCTTGGAGCATCCTCAGTGCCGTTCTGATTATACCCTCACATCACAACAAGCCATTGAGCCCCTTTTGCCTCTGCTCGACTCTCCTCCTTCAGCAGTGCGACAGCTGGCAGCGGAGCTTCTCTCCCATTTACTAATGGAGGAGCATCTTCAAACAGATCCTCTTACACAACAGGTGATTCCTCCATTGGTACGTGTTCTTGGCTCCGGCATTCCGATTCTGCAACAGAGAGCTGTACGTGCTCTCGTCAACGTTTCGACAATTTGGCCAAATGAAATCGCGAAAGAGGGTGGCGTGAGCCAGCTATCAAACGTTATTCTTCAGTCGGACCCTCTTCTCCCTCATGCATTGTGGGAGTGCGCTGCTTCCGTGCTATCTAGCATCCTCCAGTTCAGCTCTGAGTTCTACTTGGAAGTACCCGTAGCTGTTCTAGTTCGGTTGCTTCGATCAGGAACGGAGAGCACCGTCGTTGGTGCTCTCAGTGCCCTTCTCGTGTTGGAGAGTGACGACTCCACCAGTGCTGAAGCCATGGCCGAGAGTGGCGCAATCGAGGCGCTCCTTGACCTCCTCAGAAGCCACCAGTGCGAAGAAACGGCTGCCAGACTGCTCGAGGTCTTACTCAACAACGTGAAAATCAGAGATTCAAAAGTGACAAAAGCCGCAATCTTACCTCTGTCTCAGTACCTTTTGGACCCTCAAACGCAAGGTCAACAAGCAAGACTACTCGCAACGCTTGCTCTGGGTGACCTATTCCAAAACGAAGCTCTTGCACGAACAGCAGATGCAGTTTCAGCTTGTCGTGCATTAGTGAATCTCCTCGAAGATCAACCTACAGAGGAAATGAAAGTAGTAGCTATATGTGCTTTGCAGAACCTGGTTATGTACAGCCGATCAAATAAGAGGGCTGTTGCAGAAGCTGGCGGCGTTCAGGTTGTGCTCGATCTGATCAGCTCCAGCGACCCCGAAACATCTATACAGGCAGCCATGTTTGTCAAACTCCTTTTCTCTAACAATACCATTCAAGAGTACGCGTCAAGCGAAACTGTCAGAGCTATAACAGGTAAAATCTCACCTCCCTATTTTGTAGCTTGCTCGAGTTTTTCCAATATCTTGATGTGGAATGATGTAAATTTTTTCCGTTGCTCTTCCAGCTGCAATTGAGAAAGACTTGTGGGCTACGGGTGCTGTGAACGAAGAGTATCTAAAGGCTCTGAACGCGCTCTTCGGCAACTTCCCTCGTCTCAGAGCCACAGAGCCGGCAACTTTGAGCATTCCTCATCTCGTCTCCTCTCTCAAGACTACCTCAGAGGCGACTCAAGAAGCTGCATTAGACGCACTATTTCTTCTCAGGCAAGCCTGGTCAGCTTGCCCAGCTGAAGTTTCTCGAGCGCAGTCTATTGCAGCTGCAGATGCAATACCTCTTCTTCAGTACTTGATTCAGTCGGGGCCGCCTCGGTTTCAGGAGAAAGCCGAATTTCTGCTGCAGTGTTTGCCAGGGACGCTAGTGGTGATAATCAAGAGAGGAAGCAACATGCGACAATCCGTGGGGAATGCTAGCGTGTATTGCAAGCTAACACTTGGAAACACGCCCCCTCGACAAACAAAGGTATGAATTTTCGCTTGTCTCCAAAAACTCATTCCTTGCAGTCATAGAATCGAATAAAGTAGAGACACGTAATAAAGAACATATGTTATAATCCAGTTCTAAACTTAGAGATATATATACAAGGAAACCAAAATATACATAAACTCCACAACAGCTACCTTACATCAACTGTCGTTTGCTCTAGGTTGTGTCGACGGGGCCTAACCCCGAGTGGGACGAGAGCTTCGCGTGGTCCTTTGAGAGTCCTCCCAAAGGGCAAAAGCTTCACATTTCTTGCAAGAACAAGAGCAAAATGGGGAAGGTAAAACGAGTTCTAGTGACAAGATTTACACGAAAAACTCTCGAATCATGACTTGCTTTTTTGACCTACTCTAATCGGGTTTGTTGCTTTTTAACTGCAGAGCTCGTTCGGGAAAGTAACGATACAGATCGATCGAGTTGTGATGCTCGGTGCAGTCGCAGGCGAGTACACGCTGCTACCGGAGAGCAAAAGTGGGCCCTCGAGGAATCTGGAAATAGAATTTCAATGGTCTAACAAACAGCCAAGCTGAGGTAACTAGCAAATTTACTTCAAAATTCAAAGTATAAACTGATGCACAAAGAAGAACAGATTTTGGTCTTGTTTTTATTTTTTTTGTTGTGATAATTTATGGTGCTGGTGTATATAGTTTGGCAAATCTTTTGTAGCAATTCCAAACGGCTGTTTGTTTGCAATTTGAGTCATTTTCTTTTTCTTTTTTTTAAGTGAGAAATTCATTTTTTTCATTCTTAGATATTTGTAATCGTTGTACTTTCTTTGGAATTTGAAGCAAGATGATGTAATTGTGATTCTGGAAATGTATTTCTTGCTAGAGATAAACAAATTGAGTCGAATTCAATATAATTCTGCTGCTTCACTTTTTAAATGTATGCAACTTTCAAATAAGTGTTTCTTTTTATTTCTTTTTTGTCTTTTGTTACTCGCTTTTGACGAGGATTGCGTTTGTACGAATTTGATCTTCTATTGCATTTCGGTGTTACATTTCTTATTGTATCGTGAGATGATTGTTAAGTGTTTAAAATATGTCCAAAATCAGCAATAAATAAAAATACTACAAGAGATACAACACCGAAATGTAATAAAATATCCGAATCGGTATTTGTTGGCCTAAAATAGATATTACATACAAGGCATAGCATTGATTATCAAGTTGTAGGGTCAAAAGAATAATTAAGATGAATGTGGGGTAGGTTTTGAATTTCATCACATCTTCTTGTTCTTTTATCACATGAAAGAGACCAAGAAAGAGACACAACGAATGATTTTATTTTTATTTCTTTTGAATTTTTCCCTTTCATAGTTTTTCTCTCTTCTCTCCTTCTTGCATCTCTCATCTTTTTTTTGCTGATATTTCAACAAGGTCCAATCCTTTTCCCTAAAACAAAATATAATCACCTTTCTTTAGATGATCTAAAGTTCAACTTTTTTAATTCAAATTAAAACAATCACCAACTTTAAAAAAAATTAAAAAAAAATAGATCTGCAAAAATTAAGAACAATACGACCCCTCTAACATATAAATCTATATTATGATACGATAAATTTATCGGTGTTCGATAGTGCTTGATTGTAAATATCGATCCTTTAGACAGTTGACATGGAACTCTGTTAAAAAAAAGGGTAAATATGCGTGATATATGAAGGCAGCTTTACTAGAAGTCTAATAACTGGCGCTATCATGCTGATTATGCAGTTATGCCTCTCCATTATTCACAAAATTGCAACTCTAAAGAAAATAAATTATCATCACAACCGACATTCACCAATAATTATAGTACATCAAAACAAAATAACGAAGTAACAAATAATAATAATAATAAAAATAAAAATAAGATATAATAATAGCAAAATAAAGGTCGATCAACCATGATTTTTCTTGATTATTTTGCTAAATTCTCATAATTATGGCTAATTAATTAATATTTTAATATAATAATTACTAATATATATCTTCATAGAATTTCAATTTGAATAGAAGTCTAATAATTTAAATCACCTACATATTCTCGATAATTTATACACAATCACTTATATATATATATATATTGATATTTTAATTTTCTATTTGTTCATGTTAATTAATCCTACGTGGCATACATCATATGTCACAATTGAGCTTATTAATCAATCAATTAACGTATATGATAATTTAATATATTCCTTATTAATTTAAGATCTAAAAATAATGTATATCTTATCACCCCATACATACACTTATAAAAGTATCCGATCACCTAAATAAAATTTGTATTTCATAGTATTAGCAAAGAGTCCATACATACACTTCTAATTATAAGTCCACCCAATATGTATATCTAATCAATATACTAACCAACTAATAATTATATCAATTAATCATCCCACATTGATTATTTATGAAATTTCATCAATTCAGAACTTATATAAAATGAGACACCCCACTTTCAAAATTATTATTTATCTCCAATTCCAATTTAATTTTCTATTATTTTATTATTATGAGAAATAGTTTGCAAATGGATCATATAGAAATAAATCCCCGTGTGAGAAACTCTCGAGCTCTATAATTATATAAGGATGTGAAAATGAATACAATTATTCGAGAAATGATATCTCTACTTGCTCAATGCTCACGAGCTGTTTGAACCTCCCACAACTATAACTCAAACAACGCGCGGTCTGACGCACAATATGTGTACATCACTCATACATGTTTTCTATTACACATCTAACCAACAAACGATTTTAGATACTCAACTAACAAACTATAAGTCATAATAGTACTCCCTTCGGTCTTTTCAAGATGTTACACTTTCTTTTTTGGGCCGGTCTTTTCAAGTTGTTAGCTTTCCTTTTATGGCAAAAATTAACAACTAGAACACTCAATTAGTAAAAAATTAGATTAGTTTATTTAGTTTCAATTATCCCACATCGATTATTTATGAAACTCCACCAAAAATTAACCAATATAAAATATACACCATACTTTTGAAATTATTTATCTCCAATTAAAATTAAAAAATATTCAAAAAATTTATACTATAATTTTTAACTTTTTTTAATTTTTATGAAAAATTAGTGTAAGGTTTAATAATAATGACTAAGAATCTATATACTAACTAATAGTAGCTACGGAAGTCAATTTATGGTAACTCAGTTCATTAATTGTTAACATTAATTTTAGTTATTACTAATACAAAAATCATTCTATTTAATTATTTTATTTATACCAAAATTCTTACTACTATTATTTGAATAATTAATTCAAAGTATGTTCACATTACATATTATATTATTTGAATAATTAGTCATTTCGTATGTTTACGATACTTATCGATATATTTCGATTTTGATTACTATAATTTCATTCAAGAAAGAAGTACGTTTAAATATTTTTTAGTCTAAAAAATATTTACTTAATTTTGTACTCCTTTATTTTATTTACATATTATATTATTTGAATAATTGGAGTACTACTTATCATCGAAATTTACAATATATGTTCAGCAATGCCTTATCCAACTGTATTTATTTTGCCCTTATATATTAAATAGTATAAATAAATTATAATTTAATTTGTCAAAAATTATCTTCAATATATATCACTATAAATATAAAGGCATGATTAAAAAAAATGTATCTTACTTTGTTTGTGGACCGTGATTAGTGTATAAATTAGAGAGGAATGAATCTATAATATTGAAAAATTGAAAGAATGGATTAATCATTGGATTTTAATAAATTAAATTTTAAAAAATGGTTGTATGCCATTTTGGAAAGTCAATGCCATATACACAATTAATGGGAATGAGATTTGGATTTTGATTTTTATAATTTTATTCAAGAAACAACAAAAGGTATGTTTAATTAATTTTTATTCTAAAAAATATTTACTTAATTTTATAACTATCATCAAAATTTACAATATATGTTCAGTAATGCTTTATCCAATTACATTTATTTTGACCTTATATATTAAATAGTATAAATAAGTTAAAATTTAATTAGTCTAAAATTATCTTCAATTTGAGTGATTTATATATGTATCACTATAAATATAGGCATGATTATAAAAAAATTAATAATTAAAGTAAAAATAATATACGTTACTTTTTGTTGGTGGCCCATGATTAGTGTACAAATTAAAGAGTAATCAATCTATAATATTAAAAAAAGTCAAAATAAGGGATTAATCATTGGGATTTAATTAATAATACCTAAAAAAAACGGTTGAAAGCCATTTTGGAAAGTCAATGCCATCTACACAATTAATGGCACATAATATGACAATGTTGATGTCCAACAAACAAATCTTTAATATGGTTGATCATGTATATAGAGGACAACATGCATGTATGGGTGTGCCGCCAAATTAATAAGGGATATACGAAGTCTATTCTCCTAACCCAACTTGACTCGATGGTATGATTGATTTGTGCATTGATTGTGCTCTTAACATATAGTGTTTGATTAATTTAGGAATTACTTTAATGAATATTAACTTCATCATTAATTTTCACATCTATAAATAAGTGTATTCCGAAGGCAAATCATTACACTTGCATCTTATTTATATTTTCTATTATTTTTTCAATACACACTCATGACACATTTTTATAGTTTGATAAGCCGTATTTCAGAGACGGGTGATTCTGATAATACTTTGGTGCTAAAAGTTCAAATTGTACGATTGTACAATCTTATGTTTATGGCACTAGCAATAAAATTTCACCATATGAGTTAGTGTGTCACGATCGTACTGGCAATCGTATTCATGGTACCATTAAATTAGTTGATTTTCACGTTTCAAAGTTAAAATTGAAGTTGGGGGCATATATGGTTTTAGGTTTTTCAAATTGCAACTAAATAGCATGCGGTACAAGACCACTACGAATCAGTTTAAATTTATGTCGGGGTCTGATATACAAGTTGCTGAGATCGTCGATAGTACTTTCCCGTCATTCATGTTTATTTTTCGTGATTTTTCCACACTTCAAACTCCTGCACAATTGGATGAAAACATATTGTTCGGTAATATATATATATTTACATTATAGTATTTTGTTTCATTAGTATATAACCCCCAAATATATACTCATGTATTTAAATTTTTTTGCAGATATTATAGGGAAGGTGAATAATATTGGCAATCCGACAACAAATAGCTCCAATGGTCGTGAGTCTTTGAGGGTGGAAGTAGAGCTTAAAAAATATTGAGTATGTCTCTAAATCATTTTTTCACTAATTAAATTCGTATATATATATTATATTAAATATATAAGTTTCATATTAATATTTGTTAACCTTTTCTTATCAATCAGAGGCACATCAGTTATTTGTACTCTTTGAGGTGAAGCTGTTGAAATATACATAAATTTTAATATCATTTTTTTTATTATAATAAGAGATTATAATAAATAGATATATGTAGGTAACCCCGTGCGTCGCACGGGTAAATTACTAGTAACGAAGTAACAACCGATTTATCTTTTCCATTTTCGTTAACGTTTTAAAAATTAATAATTATTTATCTTAGGTGCCGAAATAAACTTTAAATCTATATTCAATTCACTAAATAATTTAATTAATATATTTATTAAGGCGGCTTATTTTGAGAATAGGACGCTTATTTTGAGAGCGTCTCAACAGAAGTGTCCTCAAAAGCTTGATTTTGTTGTAGTGTGTGTGTTGTGTGAGAGAGAGAGAAAGAGAGAAAGAGAGAAACTCTAATTCAGAAAAAAGATCTTAACATATAAGAAGTAATATTGAGATATTAATCACAAGGTTAATTCAACCTAAAACCATAAACTTTCATCATAATCTCAATTTCTCCCATAAAGTATCAAAGTTTTATAAAAAAACATAATAAACTTTTAGTTTTTCTGCAATTTAAAGGAACTTCCACCATACGATTTACAAACGAAATAAGCAAACATCAAATATCATACAACTACGGCATATTAAATCCAATCGCCAATCCAAGGAAGCCACTCTGAATCTAGTTTTTCAAATTTTTGGCTCCAGTTTCCTTTGAAATATCTCCAGCAGTTTCCTTTGAAATATCCTGCACTTGCCAAGATAATTAAGCTTAGTACTAGCTAACTAAGTTTCATGAAAATCATTAACTTTTTTAGCTAGTAAAATGAGATATAGCTATAGCTAGTTTTTATAACATGGAATGGAATCTCCCAAAAACCAAAAAAAGTAGCATATATATATATATAAAAGGGAAGATTGGCAGAACATAAAAATTGTTTCAATTTATTCATTTCATTTATATAAAATAAAAATAAAAATTACCCCAAATTTGCTTTTGCTTCCTAGTGCATCGTTGTCGTACGTCCTCCTGCTCATCCTCGAGCTTGAATCTTTCTTCTGCAGAGCGTCGCAGTTCTTGATACGGTACCCCAGCTTTAGCTAACGCAACACAGAAGGTGTCGAAGAGCGACGTTCTGATTCTTTTCTTTGCTGAATATACATTACATATAGGTAAGGCGACATTGAGAATTAATAAGAATTATAATAAATCAATCTATATATATATAAAGAGGGAATCTTCAAATTGAAATCTAATTTGTATGGCAATTTTGCAAATAATGTGAAGTTAAAGGTTAAAAGTTATAAATTAAAAAACATGCGGATCAACCTCCCTCTATCTCTCCCTGTTTCTCTCTATTTTATTTTTAATATTTTTTTTCTCATTTATCTTTCTTTGCAATTGATAGGATATGGCCTAGCTACTAGGTCCAAGCGTCGAGCCCAATATAATTGGGCTCCGACAGTTAAGCTCGGCCAATGTAGCTCGGCCCAATTAAAGCCCTATGCAGTTCGGCCCAGTCAACAGTTCGGCCCAGTCAGCTACAACTTACCTTAAAGGGACTTATACGCTAAGACAATTCCTACATCGACTACAATTTAAGCTCCAAGAGGTATAGAAGCTCGGTGTTTATCCAATAAAGGAGGAGATCAAGCCAAAGAGTCCTAATAGGAAAAGACTTGTAATCTTAGTCGAATTCCATGTGTAGATACTTATAAATAGGGGTTTAGAATAGATGAAAAGGGGAGGACAATCTTTGTACAAGCTATACGTATTCTCTCAATAAGATCCATACACACTTTCGCTCCGTGGACGTAGATCTATCACAATAGATCGAACCACGTAAATCCTTTGTGTTCCTTTTCGTGTTCATTAATTCTCAGTTTTCGTGCATTAAACAACCTTGCGAAAATAAGATCGATCACTGGCGCCGTCTGTGGGAACATCAAACCTGTAAATCTCGATCAAATTTTGCAAGTTTTGCTACAATCACGATGGCCGGGAAATCAACACGATCTACTGCTGCCGCTAATAAGTCTGCCGCCGAGGCTGCCGCTGCCGCTGCTAAGGAGAAGGAAGCCCAGCGTAAAAACGCCCAGCAAACCCCTCATGAATCCGCCGAGGTCTCCAGCCAGCCCCCCAGCTCCAATCGAAAACGCCCCGGGAAAGAACGTGTACAGACTCCAGAAGGGCATGTGGGAGACGTCTTGGTGGACCAGTTCGGCAAACCACTCCACCCCAGCCAAGAAGGTCATAACAGTGGCCATGACGAAGAGGAGATTCCAAAGCTTCAGCCGCATGAACTCGAAGACGCAGTGAAGAGTTTCCTTGCATATAAAGGCCCAGAATTCCTACAATTCGTCAACCAACAAAGAGCTGGAATACAACATGGAGAACGTGGAGCTACATCTCGTTCCCATCAGCAACACGATTCTCAAAGCATCCAAATTGTGGGCGCACGAGACGCGGCACCTCGTCAAAGGAGGTTCGATGATAAACGCCGAGGAAACTACAGACCTTCACCTTGTCGTACCATCACCCCACCTCGTCGTCACACTGCTTCACCTCGGCGTGACGACGATCACTGAGGAGGGAGATTTACTATTTACAGTAAGATCTCTACTCCCTTCACCAACTATATACTCTACACTCCTCTCCCTGAGAAGTATCGAGTACCTCCTATCAAGACTTACAACGGCTCATGCGATCCGAGCAATTTCCTGTCCCAATACCAATATAATATGATGAATCAAGGTCTCAGTGAGGATACCTACATGTGTAAGGTATTCCCCGAACTGCTTGTCGATAACGCTCGTAGTTGGTTCGATAGCTTGCCTCCATGCAGTATCGGATCATACGCAGACCTACTCGAAGCTTTCGAACGCAGATTTTTCCAGAAAGCCGAGGCAAAAACTACCCCGGCCCAACTTCTTTCCATTAGGCAGAGACGAGGAGAATCAATAAGTGACTTTATGACTAGGTTTAACGAGGAAAGCCTGAAAGTCGATCGCTTGACCGACGAAGTCCTTATCTCAGCCTTCCAGAATGCCATCCAATCTGGTGCTCTCTACAAGGAGATCATCAGGGAAGAGCCACGGACGTCGAAGCAGCTGTGGAGCATCGCGGATCGTTTCGCACGAGCAGATGAAGCGGATAGGAAGAAGCGCGAGGCTGATAAGCCTGAACCATCCGATCGGAGGAAAGAAGAGCGCAATGACCGAAGTCAGAGCCGCCGAAGTGCCTTAGATAGACTGCAGCGAGGCCCCCTTAAATCCCGACTTGGACCTCGGCAAACTTCGGAGAAGACCCAATTCACGCCACTGACAAAGCCGAGGACGGAGATTTATGAGCTTCATACCAACCTGTTTCAGAGACCTCAGCCCATGTCACGTGGTAGGTCAAGACGCCGGTCTAAGGATAAATACTGCCGATTCCATGAGGACTACGGCCATGACACGGAAGACTGCAGGGAGCTAGCTGCGGATATCGAGCACCTGGTACGTGACGGTACGTTCAGAAAGTACCAAAGTCGCGGCCAATATGATGCCCGACCCTAGAGTAGGGGAAAGCGCAGAAACCAAGGAGGGAACAATTGCGCCCCCCATGTCGACAAAAAGCCCAGGCCTGATGATGAGGAGGGAGATGAAGATCAACCCCGGATCGACGGAGTCGTCACTGCTATTACCGGGCTCCCACAAGGAGCAACGAAGTCGTCGCTCAAGGCCGAGGCCAGAAGTCCCTCTACAGACGAGCCTTTACAGAAAAGGTTCAAAAAAGACGAGGTCATTACCTTCTCAGAAAAGGACCCGGTGCCACCAATGATACCTCACCAAGACGCTATTGTGATTGAGGCAGTGGTGGCTAATAAGCTCGTCCAGCGAATCTTCATCGACAGTGGGGCCTCGGTAAGCGTACTCTTTAAGGATTGCTTTGAGAAGTTAGGGGTCGAAGAAGCTCGTTTAACACCAGCACCAATTCCCCAAGAAGCTTCGTCCAACAAGAGACGCAAACCGAAGGGATAGTTCAACTCCCAGTGACAGTGGGTAAGCACCCATTGTCATCCACTAAGCTCGTCAGTTTTTTTGTTGTGAAGGCGAACTCCCCCTATAACATCATCCTAGGAAGAGATTGGTTGGTTGCAATGAAGGCAATATGCTCGGCGTACCACTTAACGATCAAAATTCCATCGAAGAATGGGGTGATTATAGTTCGCGGTGACCAGAAAAGGGCGAAGGAGTGCATGCAGATCGCCCTACGAGGTGTTGGGACACCTCAGCATCCGCAAGCATAGCAATTACAGAAATCCGAAGTGTTGGAAGACAATTCTGCATTCTACGAGCCAGTAGGAGCTGTTGTAGTGTACGAAAACGACCCAACTAGGGTTGTTAAGGTTGGCTTCGCTGGAGGAGCCAAACTTCGCAAGCAAATTGTCCAACTACTTCGGGAATATAAAGATGTCTTCGCCTGGTCACCACTCGACATGACCGGAGTTTCATCAGATGTTATCACACACCGGCTGAACATTGACCCCGGAGTAAAGCCAGTCCGGCAAAAGCAGCGGGTATTCGCAGCAGACCGGAACCAGGTCATACATGACGAAGTGCACCAACTGTTAGAGGCACGAATACTCTTCGAGGTCAAGTATCCGACGTGGATTGATAACCCGGTGATGGTGAAGAAACAAGGAGGAGGTTGGCGAATGTGTATTGACTACACCGATCTAAATAAACACTGCCCCAAAGACTGTTATCCTCTCCCCAACATCGACAAGAAAGTCGAGGCTTTGGTCGGCCACAAGGTTTTCAGTTTCTTAGATCTGTATAAAGGATATCACCAAGTCTTGATGAGTGACGAAGACGCACCAAAGACAGCTTTCATCACTGACTTCGGTGTCTTCGCATATGAGAAAATGCCATTCGGACTAAAGAATGCTGGAGTTACTTATCAAAGAATGGTGGACAAGATATTTGAGCCCCACATCGGTAAAAATGTGGAAGTATATGTGGATGACATCGTCGTCAAAAGCAAAGAGCCAGCCACCTGTGTCGACGATCTCAAGATCGTCCTCGGCCTCTTTGGAAAGTTAACCTGAAGCTGAATCCTGAAAAGTGCACCTTTATGGTCCGATCCGGAAAATTTTTAGGATGCTGAGTTTCTCAAGAAGGATTAAAGGCTAACCCGTCCAAGGTCCGAGCTGTCCAAGAAATGAAAGTTCCAGAGAAGATTCACAACGTGCACAAATTGACGGGCTGCCTAGCTGCCCTTAGTCGGTTCCTCTCAAAAGCGACAGAGAAGCAACTCCCGTTCTTCAAGATTCTTAAGAAGAACCCAGTTTTTAAATGGGAAGAGGAACAAAAATCAGCGTTTGCCGACCTGAAAAAATACCTCTCCAAGCTTCCAACTTTGTCGGTCCCGCATGAAGGTGAGATTCTATCCCTATACCTCGCGGCTTCGGATGAGACTATAAGTGCAGTCCTTGTGCGTGAAGAGAAACGTCGGCAACTCCCGGTCTACTTCATCAGCCGAGCACTCAAAGGACCAGAGACGAGGTATCAGCCATTAGAGAAGATCGCACTAGCGTTAGTAAACGCAGCGAGGAGGCTACGACCTTATTTCCAGGCACATCCTATACAGGTCCTCACTGACCTCCCACTTCGGCAAGTGCTATTGAAGCCTGAAGCTTCGGGGAGAATTGCGAAATGGGCAGTCGAGCTAGGTGAGCATGACATCAACTACTGTCCACGCAGTGCTATCAAAGGCCAAGCCTTAGCTGACTTCCTTGTGGAATCTAAGTTTACGGAAGCACCGAAGCCACCCGATGCCGCCTCGGATATTGTCAGAGCCGAACCCACAAGTAAACCGCCCAAAGCCTGTTGGAAGGTATACGTGGACGGGGCTTCTGGAAAATCAGGAAGCGGTGCAGGCATCATACTTCTCAGTCCAGACGAGCAGGAGATAACCTATGCACTTCGGTTCGACTTCCCTACCACAAATAATGAAGTGGAGTACGAAGCCTTAATTGCAGGATTTCGCCTCGCTCAAAGTCTTCAAGTACGAGCTGTACAAGTCTACTGTGACTCCCAAGTCATAGTTAGCCATATGTTCGGCACATACGAGGCAAAGGGCGACAGAATGAAGAAGTATCTCCAAAAAGCTAAGAGTCTGCAAGAAAACTTCACCTACTTCGAGTTGGTACGAATCCCAAGAGGAGCAAATACCCGAGCTGATGCTTTAAGTAAATTGGCGTCCTCGTCAACAAGCTCTCTAGTGGAAGGAATCAAACACCGAAGTATAGAAGAAGCCGAGGTCGGCCTCGTAATTAATGATGAAGCACCGAATTGGATGACTCCTCTTCGGAATTATTTGGAGAAGGGCGAGCTACCCAGTGACAAGCTTGAGGCAAGAAAGATCTTAAGCAAGTCACCAAAGTACGTTCTACAAGAAGGAATTCTGTACAGAAAGTCATACCTTCAACCTCTCCTAAGATGTCGGGCCGAACCAAGTAAACTATGCGTTAAGCGAAGTTCATGAAGGGTCATGTGGAAGCCATATTGGAGCTCGAGCACTGTCAAAAAAGGTCATGCGTTGGGGCTACTATTGGCCTATAATGTTTCAAGACGCAGTCGAACTAGTCAAAAAGTGCCCAAAATGTCAAATCCATGGGACGGTGCCGAGATTACCTCAAACCGACCTCATAAGCATGCAAAGCCCGTGGCCGTTCGTGCAATGGGGAATTGACATCGTCGGACCATTTGATAAAGCTCCCGGACAACTCCAGTTCCTCATCGTAGCCATCGACTACTTCACTAAGTGGGTCGAAGCTGAGCCCTTGGCAAAGATCACAAGCAAGAACGCCCTCAACTTCATATGGAAGAATGTGGTTTGCCACTTCGGTGTACCTCGCATCCTCATTTCGGATAATGGAACGCAATTCACCGATCGGACATTCAGAGAATGGTGTGAAGGGCTTCACATTCACCAAAAGTTCACTTCGGTAGCTCATCCTCAAGCGAACGGCCAAACCGAAGTTACGAACAGAACGATCGTCAAGGGACTCAAAACCCGCCTCGACAAAGCCAAAGGAGATTGGGCAGCAAATTTACCCCAAGTCCTATGGTCGTACCGAACAACTCCCCGGACCTCGAACGGTGAAACACCTTATAGTTTGGTGTACGAAACCGAAGCAGTGATCCCGGTAGAGATAGGCATGCCGAGCCCGCGCACTATCAACTTCACAGCCGAAGTCAACGAGGAAGACCTCCGAACCGAACTGGATCTGCTGGAAGAAAAATGAGAGCTCGCCTACATAAGAGAAGCCAAGTACAAGCAACAAGTAGCTCGGTACTACAACCAAAGGGTGAAGTACCAACAATTCCAAGTATGCGACCTTGTACTTCAGAATAACGAGGTCAGTAAAGCGGAAAGACTCGGCAAGCTTGAAGCCACATGGGAAGGACCGTACCGAGTTGAAGAAGTCCTCGGCAAAGGGTCGTACAAGCTTGCCCATTTATCCGGTGAGCCCTTACCCCGCACATGGCACATTAATCATTTAAAAAAATACTTTGTATAGGTGGAGGAGAGTAATGTCTAGGATCAATTCATTTAAAGTCGTAGGTGTCAAGAGTCAGGTCGTCTTGTCAGCTGTTTTTCTTTTTTCGGTTTTTTTTTTTATCAATAAAGTTTTATTTTTCCTTTATTATTCGTTTAAATCCTTGCATATCATATCTTGCATGTCTCTCTATTCCACTTATGCTTAGTATTTTGATCTTTTATTCTAAAACCCTGACGAGGGTAATTTAATAAACTCCACATTGGGGGTAAATTCTAAACGCGCGCGTACCGACCTAACCTTGTTAAAAATAGAAGTTCAAACTGCCTGGGCTTAAAACGAAGGAACCACCTTTGTTAAAAGCTAGGAAGAAGTACTTTTGTTTAAAACAAGGAGGCACCACCTCGGTTAAAAACAAAGATACGGCCTTTGTTTAAAACAGAGAAGAGCCTAAACCTCGTCGGACGATGAGGTCGTGCTAATTAAAGACTAAACTTCGTCTTTGACGAAGTCATGCTATTCCAAGCCTAAACCTCGTCGGATGACGAGGTCGTGCTAATTAAAGCCTAAACTTCGTCTTTGATGAAGTCGTGCTACTCAAAGCCTAAACCTCGTCGGACGACGAGGTCGTGCTAATTAAAGCCTACACTTCATCTTTGATGAAGTCGGGCTACTTAACCCTAAACATCGTCTTTTGACGAGGTAATGCTCATTATAGCCTACCTTTGTATAATACAAGGAAATATATCTATGTTAAAAACAAGGTAAAAGGCTAATATGAGTACAGAGAATTCCATTTTATTTCAAAAATGGAAAAGTACAATACATGGTGATTAAGACGAACTCGAAGGCTTGGGTTTGCTAAAACTAAGCCATCTTGTAGGAAAATCACCGTCGGAGTTGAAATTTAAAACATCATCTATATTGAAGCGGCCTTGACCTCGTTCACCACTACCTCGTCCTCAACTCCGACCCCTACCTGGTTGAAGACTCCGACCTCGACCTCGTCGAGCCAATCTTTGCCGTTCTTGTTCATAAAACTCTTTAGAGTGCCGCGTGAATCTCATGTCTGATCGATCCGCGGAAATCGACAATCTCGAGGGATCAGTGGTAGTGGACGAACTTGAAGGATGAGAGTCCTTTCCCAGTCGAGCAGCCAATTTTGGACGCCGAGCTAGAATCACATCGTACATACCAGCTATTCGCTTCAGCTCGACCATCTGATCTTGGAGTTGCCAGGAGTCCGCCCCGTATCTTTCTTGGTAATCCTTACACCGGGCTGCGATTTCTGTTACCTTTGCATCCACTTCAGCAATGGTTTTCCCGCCGTTTCGGCGGACAATGGCCTCGTATTCAGCATGCTCCTCGGCGATCTTTCTAGATTCTTCCTTCATGGCATCATACTTATCTCCAAGCTCTAGGAGCCGAGCTTGAAGCTCGTCATTTCTGATTTGAGCGGCTCTAAGTCTCACGTCGGCCTCGTCCTGGATATGGTTAGCTTGGTCTCTCCAACGAAGAGCTTCGATATTCTTAGCTTCAAGAGCCCGCAATAAGTTATTGATTTGAGCTATATACGGAGATGCATCGAAAAGTTTTGGAGAAGAAGAAGACTACAAAAGGGAAACGAATTTCTAATAAGAAATAAAGTTTTCATTACTTCAGCAAAATGTGCCATCCTACTGATGACGAAGTACATGCTAAAAAAAAAGGGAGGAAATATTGAAAAAGGGTGATCAACTGACCACTCCGGCATTCTCTTCGTCCTCACAACGAGCTTCATCATTAGCCGGAGCGGTTTCATCCTCACCCCTGACTTCAGCCTCCTCATTCTTCTCAGCTTCCACTTCTTCGTGGCCAGCATCCTTCACCTCGGTCTCCGCAGTGCGGTGGAGGTTAGCGATCACCTCCTCCAGATCGTCGTCCCGGTCGACCGGGCAATTTTGAACTACCTCGGCAGTCAAAAAAGTGGATGCCGAGGCCAAGCTATCCAACAGAGGGATACCTTGGATACTTTTCAGTAAAGCCTCGGCATACATGCGGTATACGACCTCATATGACATCTCCTGATAACCGTACTTGGATTTATCCAAGTCCGGCATATCAGCAGCAATGCCGTCGATGGTGTCACTGACCGCGCGAGCGTTCAGAACCGAATCCACCTGCCCGGCAAGTTCTAAGAACTTTTCAGACCGGAAGAGTCGCTCTGTATACGCACGAAGCAGAGGCCCTTGCCCGGCCACCATTTCAGCCTCGCGTCGCCTCACCGCCTCCACCTCAGCCCTCAACAAGATCGCCTCTGTCTTAGCCGCCTCGGTAGCAGCTCGCTCCGCAAACAGTTTGGCTTCGGTCGCAGCAAATTGGTTGACGAGGCCGCCCTTTTCATTTTCCAGGTTACGGCGAGCCTGGGCCATCTCGTTGTACCGATCGACCCCGGAGGTCAGGAAACCGCTCAATTCCGAGGCCAGATCACTCAGCCTCGTCACCATATCCTCGGTACCCTACATCAACATATATTAGTTAAAAAATAATAAATAAAACAAAATGAGGAGGTGCCGAAGTTTAGACGAAGGCATATGATGTTACCTCGGGAAACGGCCGTCGCCGATTCACCAGTTCTCCAAAACCCTGGCCTTCCACACCACGAGATGACCGAACTACAGTAACAACGCAATCCTCCTCTTCGTTTGTAACAGCAACAACCAACTTCTGCTGTTTTTTTTTACGAACGAGAGGTCGCTCTGGAAGGGATTCCATTGGTGATGAGATCAGTCCGCTCTCGGTTCGCTCTGAGGACGCCTCGGATGATGGCTTTTCAGTCGAGCTGGATCTCGTCCTCTTCTTACCAAGTAGCTTCACTGCAGACAAACAGTAGAAGCCATATCACAATTACATGACATCAAACAACAAGATAAAAACAGACCAAGTGGAGCCTCACCCTTCACCGGCTCAACCATGGAGTCTGGATCATAAGGGCTCAGACCCGCCCTTGCAAGATCGGCCTCGGTGAAATCTTCATCGACGAGACCCGTTAACACACCCTCAAGCGCACCGAATTTCTCTTCGGTGCCTTGGTTCCTCAACTTACCCACATTCCATACGAAATGTGGGACCTCACCGAACCGGCAAAAAAAGAACTTAGACTGCCAGTTCAGGATTTTTGACTTCGTCTTCACTTTAAAGTCAAGACGGGGTGTCAAGTAGTACCACCCGTTAAACGAATTAAATTGGTAATATTTTAGGATCAGCTCTACTGACAGGCTGACCCCGTGATGGCTACTGATTATGCCTAAACCGATAAGCTGCCTAAACGAGTTCGGCGTTATTTGAGCTAAAGGAATGCCGAACTTCCGAAGAAGATCGGCAAAAACAGGGGGGAGGGGAAGACGAAGACCATGGCTTAAGCAATCTTCGTAGATAGTTACGAAGCCGACCGGAGGGTTGGATGCCCTATCCTCCGGCCGAGGAACTAACATCTCTATCCAATCAGGAAATAAATAATTTCTCGCAATCTTCAGCATTGCGGATGAATCTAGAGTTGAAGAGAATTTGGATACGGTTCCGACTGAATCAAAGGGAGGAGCAAAAACTACCCTACATTTTGCGGAAACGTCCGACTCTACAGTATATACATCTACATTTATATTTTCCGGCGAATGTGATACCGGCGGCGACGTAGACCTTTCGCCAGAATCTTGACTACTACTACCGCTTGATTCGCAAATAAAAAAAGCAGAAGCCATGGAAACTTACTTTTATGGCGATGGACGACTATGGACACAATAGATAATTCACTGGGTTCTGGTATAACACCAACGACGACTTTGCAAGCAAGAATGTAGAAGATGGAGTGCCGAAAATTTTTAGGGTTTCGAAATTTCAAAATGAAATTGTTGTGGCGTCTGAAAGAAGTTTTAGTAACTTTCCGTCTTTTCACTCCAACTCTAACACGCACGCACCTACTTTATCGGGACTCCAAACGGCGCATTTAATGTAACTGACACATCACGTGATCGTCCTAACGAGGCGGTACGCATTCCGACTTTGTCGAAATTTAATTTCCGAAGGGGCAATGAGAAATTTCGTTCGACCTCGTCATCACATGGCGGTACGCATTCCGACTTCGTCGAAATTTAACTTCCGAAGGGGCATTGCGAATTTAGTTTGACTTTCACTTCGTCAAAATTCTAATTTCGACGGGGCCAGGCCTTTTCACTACTTCTACTTCAACTTTCTAGTCCTAGTCACACCCTCACTTCTATATCTTTTTGGGGGGGGATGTGATAGGATATGACCTAGCTACTAGGCCCAAGCGTCGAGCCCAATATAATTGGGCTCCGACAGTTAAGCTCGGCCAACGCAGATCGGCCCAATTAAAGCCCTATGCAGTTCGGCCCAGTCAGCTACAACTTACCTTAAAGGGACTTCTACGCTAAGACAATTCCTACATCGACTACAATTCAAGCTCCAAGAGGTATAGAAGTTCGGTGTTTATCCAATAAAGGAGGAGATCAAGCCAAAGAGTCCTAGTAGGGAAAGACTTGTAATCTTAGTCGAATTCCATGTGTAGATACTTATAAATAGGGGTTTAGAATAGATGAAAAGGGGAGGACAATCTTTGTACAAGCTATACGTATTCTCTCAATAAGATCCATACACACTTTCGCTCCGTGGACGTAGATCTATCACAATAGATCGAATCACGTAAATCCTTTGTGTTCCTTTTCGTGTTCATTAATTCTCAGTTTTCGTGCATTAAACAACCTTGCGAAAATAAGATCGATCAGCAATTTTCTTGTATTTTTTATGTAAATAATATATACAATATGCATCTTTAATTAAAGAGTAAGAAAATATCTTTAAATTGATATATTTTTCTTGAAAAATGAAATAAAATGAGCAAATTATAATTATTTTAACGTTTGGAAACAAAACTCTATATATAAGGTATAATAATGTTTTTATGATAGGATAATTGTTGATAACCGCCACGTCATTGCATATATGCATTCTCTTTCATTTTCCTTTCCTTAATTTAAATGTTCTTTAAATCAGTTTTTTCTTTTATTTATCCATTTTCTCATATCAAATCCAACGATATATGCTTTATTTAATTAAATAATTTAATTTAGAATCGATTAATTTAGATAGAGTTTATAAAAGTCCAATTAGAGTTTATAAATGTTCATTTAAGATTTATTCATTTCAAATTAGTATTATATATTATAAATTACAATTTATGTGTTCAATTAGAATTTAATTAAATACTTATGTTCTTAAAAAATTATAGAAAAAATAGATTATATGTGTCCATTGAATGAATATACATAGAGATTCAAAAATAAATGGTGGAGGCATTGATAAATATCCCAAGCATTCTAATTCTAATTAAGGAGTTCCAGTATTTCCATGCATTCATTTTAGTTCTAATTATAGTTTTGTTATTAAAAAGAAATCAGATTTTACTATTACATTGAACATGATATTGGTTCTTAAGTGATTACAATTTGCTCAATAACAATTATGGTGCAATGGCAATTTCTTTAGATAATTATTTTTCGCACATCGTGCGGGTGCAATACTAGTTAATTATAATTAGCGTATCCTGATTTGTTTCAAAGACAATACACCACGTTCATTTTTGAGAAACGTGGTAGTAGAGGTATACAACATACTTGCCATTTTCTATTTTCATCTCAGAGTTGAAATCTAAACAATTAAAGAACAAAAAATAATCAATCGATTTGAAATCTAAATGAAAGGAATAATAATACTTAGATGATAGGGTTAGGGTTAGGGTTTAGGGTTAGGGTTTGGATGAATATTAGTATATTACCATGGCCAGCCATCCAAACAACTCCTCCACCATCAATAAGCTTCCCCGCAGCGACGAAAGTAAGGCGTTCACCATCATCAATCACTTTGGTGCCATCTCCCATTTTTTCAATTTCATTGGTCTTACTCTCGCCTTCATACGATGTCGTTTTTGGAACTTTGGCGGGACGATCGGCGGAGGATTCCGGCCCTTTTTCACGCTTTTTCGAGGGACGATCGTCTTCCATGGCTACTGGAATTCATTAGGTTTTCAATTACAATAAAACTCTACTACTTATAGACAAAAGTGTATGCGATATATATATATATATTTTAAAAAATATTAAATAGAAATTCTTATTATTGGGCTCTTATTATTGGAGCCCAATAAAATTCTTGAAGGATCTTTATATTAAAATAACTACGGGACTCATTTTGATATTGTGTTTTTCAAATTAATATTAGTATTGTAGGATCCATGGGGAAAAAAATAGCATTAAAATGAGTTCGAAAAATAAAATAAAAAATAGATCAATGATATGCGACATTTTTCGATTGGTACAACTTATAATTGTATTTTTATTGAAATAACACATAGTTCTATTTTATTAGAAAATGGAATATTGGGCCTATTTCCCCCTCAAAAGGCCTTATGAAGGGGAGGGCTGTCTCACCATATAAAAAGGCTCTAGAGACCATCTCCAACCGATGTGGGACAACATTTCAACACACCCCCCTCACGCGCAGCGTGGACAACCCAACGCCATCTGTTGACAACGATATCGGGGGGCCCATCATCGAATTGGAGTCTGGCTCTGATACCATATTAGAAAATGGAATATTGGGCCCATTTCCCCCTCAAAAGGCCTTATGAAGGGGAGAGTTGCCTCACCATATAAAAAGTAACTAGAGACCATCTCCAACCGATGTGGGACAACATTTCAATATATTTCAATATGTTTAATGAAAGTGATAATGCAAATTTTTTTTTTGGACAGATAAATTCACAGCACTGTCATCAAAGCATCACAAGCTCAAAATTAACAGAAGCTCAAAAGAAGATTACTCGAATAGAATCCGAGAACTCCCATTTCCATAAAGCTCTATATATCATCTAAGTAAAATGAGATTGAATAGTTAAGCAAGTATAGAATTCATGTCGAAGCAAGTATAGATAAACAAATTGATGCTGCTTCACTTTTTTATGTATGTAACTTTATAATCTTGTAATTGTTTCTTTTTATTTTTATTTTATGTATTTTGTTACTCTCTTTTGAAGATGATTGCTTTCGAATCTTCTATTGCATTTCAGTGTTACATAGTTTTATTGTACCATCGGATGATTGCCAAATATTTAAAATATTTCTAAAATCAGCAAATATAATACCGAAATAGATAATAGAATATCTGAATGTACATTTGTGAGCCTAAAATAGAGGTTACACCCAACACATAGCATTGATTATCAAGTTGTAGGGCCAAAAGAATAATTAAGATGAATGTGGGGTTTGGTTTTGAACTTCATCACATCTTCTTGTTCTTTATCACATGAAAGAGACCAAGAAAGAGACTCTACGTATGATTTTATTTTATTTTTTGAATTTTTCCCCTTCTTAGGCTGCGTTTGGTAATCATCTCAAGATGAAGAATGATGATTCATCTCAAGATGACTCATATGAATAGTGTCAAGATGAATCATTCATCTCACCATTTGGTAGCAAAAAATTCAGACCCGGATGATATCATATTGTGTTTGGTACAAATTGCAAAACTCTAGATTAAAATTTAAATTGACTATTTTACCCTTATTAAATACCCCTACCGATTTCACTTTTTATCATTGAGATTAAATAGTACCCTTTATTATTTATTATTTATTACTCTGTATTATTATTATTATTATTATTATTATTATTATTATTATTATTATTATTATTATTATTATTATTATTATTATTATTATATTGTTGAGTTATTATTTTTATTATTCTTGTTATTATTATAATTATTACTATTATTGTTATTATTTATTATTATTATTAATATATTTATTATTATTATTATTATTATTATTATTATTATTATTACATTGTTAAGTTATTATTTTTATTATTCTTGTTATTATTATAATTATTACTATTATTGTTATTATTATTTATTATTATTATTATTATATTTATTATTATTATTATTCTTGTTATTATTATAATTATTACTATTATTATTATTAAATTATTATTATTATTTATTATTATTATTACTATTATTATAATTGTTACTATTACTATTACTATTATTATTATTATTATTATTATTTTATTAAATTATTAATATTTATTATTATTATTATTATTATTATTATTATTACTACTATTATTGATATTATTTATTTATTATTATGATTATTTTATTACATTAATATTATTATTTTATTACATTATTATTATTATTGATTATTATTATTATTATTACTATTATTGTTATTATTTATTTATTTATTTATTATTATTATTTTATTATATTATTATTATTATTATTATTTGAAATCGTATAAATACATAAGGGTAAAATGGTAAGAGAGAGAAAATATTGTGTTACTGTTTGAATGAGTTCACCTCATCCGACCAAAAACGTGAGATGACTAAACAAGGCGGAACAGTGAAATATCAACGGGCCTTGTATTCATCTCGGGCCCTCCAATTTATTTTAGTTGGTTACCAAACAGTGAGATGAACCAAGATGATCTCTCTCATCTTGGTTCATCTTGGTTCATCTTCTTTACTAAACACACCCTTAGTGTTTCTCTCTTTTCTCTTTTATGCATCTTTTCATCTTTTTTTTTATAATATTTCAACAAGGTCCAATCCTTTTCCCTAAAAAAAGTTTAATCGCCTTTCTTTAGAAATTCTAAAGTTCAACTTTTTTATTCAAATCAAAATTATGAACTTTTGAGGATCTCAATAAATCACTAACTTAAAAAGATAGATATACAAAAATAAATCTATATTATGATACGATAAATTTATCAGTGCTCGATAGTGTTTAATTTTAAACATCGATTCTTCAGACAGTCTGACACGAGACTCTATTAAGAAAAGGTAAATATGTGTGATGAAGGCAGCTTAACTAGAAGTCTTATAACCGGCGCCAATCATGCTGATTATGCAGTTTTGCTTGCACGTTTGAATAAATAGCAGACGCTTTGAATTAAAGCAACGCGTGGCTGCCTCTCCATTATTCACTAAATTGCAACTTTAAAAGAAAATAAATCATCATCACGAACCGACATTCACCAATAATTACATAAATCAAAACAAAATAACAAAGCTAAATACGGATAAAAAGTATACCAAAAAACAAAAACAAAAAAACCGGTTTATCTTTTCCGTTTTCGTTTAAGGTTTTAAAAATTAATACGTAATTATTTATCTTAGGTGCCGAAATAACTTAATTCTATATAGTAGTATTCAATTAGTTATGCAAAAGTTTTTGTGTTATTAATAATTTTAATTGGAATTATTATTTAATGCTTTTTTATTTTTATGAAAAGAAAACTAAATTATTGTATCTGGAGCGTGTGAGGAGACAAAGAAACAAAACAAAAAAAAAAAACAAGTGTAATTTTTTTCGCGACTTTCCTTTTTGGGGTGCGTATTAAAATGCGCCACGGTGCACAGTATATTCAATCCCCTGATCTTTGCTGTGCTGCGCCGCTGCATCTTCTTCCTCACTCCGCATTAGCTAACTCACCGCACTCAACTCTCTCTCTCTCTCTCTCCCCCGGCGCAATTTAGCAGCGCCTCTCTCTCTAGAACTCCAAACATTTGCTCTCCTCTTCTTCTACCAACTACAGCTACAGTACATTTGTATTTGTGAAATACACGGAGGGAAATATACATATATATTATTAATATATAGCTTCCGCTCGGGCGTTCGAGGTTTTCCTCTCGCTTTGATCTCCTTTGTTAATGGAGATCCGGTTACCTGTGCTGGGTTTGATGCTTGTTCTGTGCGTTGAGGGTGGATTAGGGGCGCCAATTGTGTATTCTGCGAGGCTGGTGCATAGATTTTCGGATGAAGCGAGGGCGCACCGGGATGCCAGGGTTTTGAGGAATGGGGCTGAAGGCGGCGGCGTTGGTTTTTGGCCGCAGCGGCGGAGCTTGGAGTATTACCGGCGGCTGCTGAGCAGCGACGTCCAGCGCCAGACGCTTAAGCTGAATCCTCAGTTCCAATTTCTCTATCCTTCCGAGGGTAGCGCCACATTGTCTCTCGGAAATGAATTCGGATGGTAGCAACTCTCCCCCCCCCCCCCCCCCCCCCCCCCCCCTCTCTAGTGTCGTCTATGTTGGCTTGGTGGTTTATCTATTTGTTTGTGCTTTTGTCTTCAGCATGAGTTCTTTTGCCGAATTGGCTTTCGATTAACACATTTGATGTGATGCGAACTTGCTAAAAACGATTATGTTTCCACTGTACCTTAAAATTACTAGTTGGCATCAATAGTACAGTAGATGCTACATTTGCAGGCGGGTGGCGAGTAGGAAGCTTGCAAACAAACTGTTTTCTTGCCTCACATTTGTTTTATGTTAGCTATAATAAGCCATACTTGTTTTGGTGTATTGCAGCATTCAATGTTCAGCTCTTCCTTTCCTATCATGTTTAAGAAGCTGCATTCATTATTCTGGCTATCAGGCATCATATTGAAACTAATCAAGGCCGCATGCTTATTTGTCCTAAATCTGTCTATTGGGAGGGGGGAATGCAATCTTATCTATAAATTTTCATAGCTAAGTTTTATTTTTCCCTTGGCTCTTCGTAGGATATTCACTCATTTTACTTGCATTATCTCAAACAGGTTGCATTATATGTGGATTGACATAGGCACGCCAAAAGTATCTTTTCTTGTGGCGCTGGATGCTGGAAGTGATCTATTTTGGGTTCCCTGTGATTGTGTTCAATGTGCACCTTTATCATCCAGTTTCTATAGCAGCCTGGTATGCAATACATTCTCTTTCAATGGTCCGTGCGTGCCTAAGTTGGTTCTAATAGAATTCCTTAGCGGTAATCTTTTACATGAGAGTAAGCAAAATTCTGCAGCCCATATATAGACTAGGAATAGCAGTTTCGTGGTGCTTAAGCATTTGAATGCAAGAAACCCTGTCAAATTATTGGCCTTAGATTTTCCAGTTGTACAACAATAGTAAATACCATTCTTTGATGTTGGGGGGGGGGGGGTGGTGAGGTGGGGGTGTTGCGGATGGAAATCTTTTGGTTTGTTTCGTATAAACTCATATCATAAACAAATAGCTGCGAAGTTTGTGCTACATAGCAATGTGTTTTATCACTTATTCCAAATGATTGATTGGCAGGTGCCCTCTTGTTTTTTCGGGCATCTATTATGCAGGATAAAGATCTTAGTGAGTACAATCCTTCTGGCTCTAGCACCAGCAAGACCATTTCTTGCAGCCATCAGTTATGTGAACTGGGTTCAAACTGTCCAAATTCTAAGCAACAATGTCCTTATACTGTCCAGTACTATTCAGATGATACCTCAACTTCTGGATTTCTGGTTGAAGATGTTCTTCATCTCCTGCCAGGCCATTCAGATGTATCCAACAAATCTGTGAAGGCTCCAGTGATTATTGGGTGCGTTTTGCTTTGTTTGTACTGCAGTGCCCCCAGGAACTACCATAAAGAAATATTTTCACTTTCTTTTCTTGATGCTTGCATGTTCTTCTGTTATAGGTGCGGTAATAAACAAACTGGTGGGTACCTGAGTGGAGTTGCTCCTGATGGTCTCTTGGGTCTTGGACTTGGAGAAATTTCTGTTGCAAGTTTTCTTGCAAAAGCTGGATATATTCGAAACTCCTTTTCCCTATGTTTCAATGAAGATGATTCTGGAAGGCTACTTTTTGGGGATCAGGGAATAGCTGACCAACAAACTACTCCATTGTTGCCTTTGGATGGGAAAAAGTAAGTAATAAAAGAAACTAACTTTTATCTTCTTGCATGTATATTGAAGATGAATTTTGACCCAGTTCTTGATACAGTTTAACCTATATTGTTGGAGTGGATTCGTGCTGCATTGAGAGTTCATGTCTTGACAATATGGATTTCCAGATGCTGGTTGACAGTGGGTCTTCATTCTCATATCTTCCAGAGCGTATTTTTAAGAATGTGGCAGATGAGGTAATTCTTTTTCTTCTCTTCTCTTATAGTTTTAATCTTCCTGGTATCTGTTGTAAATCAAGCAAATTTGTTTTTGATCCCCTGTTTCGACCATAGTTTGACAGACAAGTAAATGCTTCAAAATCTAGCTTTAAAGGATACCCATGGGAGTACTGTTACAAATCCAGGTATGCTTGTTTTGACTATTAAGCATGCGTTGAAACCACCTGTTCATTTATTTATCTTCTTCAGTTTATCATTTTCAGCTCCAGTGGGGTGCCTGAGCTCCCTTCTTTCACTCTGAAGTTTGCAACATCCAAAAGTTTTGTGGTCAACAATCCAGTTTTTATGATCTACGGAACTCAGGTTTTTTGTTTTATCCTTGTGTTCTGTCTAATAATGAACTTACGATCATCTTTGAGATTCTTTTTAGTTGCCTTTTGAACTGTTTATTTGGTTCTGGTATCGAAGAGAACCTTTTTATCTAAAATAAATTGGGAAAAACAAAAAAAGATCTAAATTTGGGCGCCTTGTTGCCTAGTTTCATTGCCAGAAGGCATGAACACACAGTCTTGATTTCTTATTGAGGACTCCTGATCCTATTTAGTGCAGATTTCATTGTTAATGTAGTTGGAAACATCTTGCTGGTAGCCCATGATTTGATTCCAGAGTTATAGATGGTTTTATTGTTAATACATATATAGTGATATTTAAGATGCAAAAGCATGCTAAACTCTGAACGGTGTTTTTTTGGTACAGGGCGCTGTTGGATTCTGTTTAGCAGTACAGCCCACGGATGGAGATATTGGGACAATTGGACGTAAGTTCAGATCAGTGAATGCTTTTGACACTTACTATAAGTTTTGTGTCTTTATTCCATTCCTAGCATACTTTTCCATTTAGTTGCATCAGTGAATGCTCAATGCCCTTTTCTCTATCATCTTTCTGATATGATTATGCTTTGCAGAGAACTTCATGACTGGATACCAGATTGTATTTGATAGGGAAAACTTCAAGCTGGGTTGGTCTCGATCAAATTGTGAGTGTCACGGGTTTTAGTTTGTGCTTACGTTTACCTATTTTAAGCATATAATACAATTAAATTCAGTTTCATTGCTCTCTCTTGCATCTTCTGCTCGTTTATTTACCTAGTTAAACGAAATCTTCGGATGTGTATACTAGTAATGCTGCTTTTGGTTGTGCCTCCTAATATTGGCCTTTGAAATCGCAATGATGGCCAGAATCTACATCTGCCAACTTATAATTTGAAAACACTAAAGAGGACCCTAGGGAGATTAAGACACTCCTTATAGTAAATTAGTAACAAAGTGTAGATAGATTTGTGCTCTTATACTTTACATCTCTCTACCTAAACACCTCTTTCTCTATCTGAATGATGTTAATCAATCCAGGTAAAGATCTTGATTATGGTGATCGAGGGCCTCTAAATCCATCAGGCAATACCAGCTCTTCAAATTCACTGCCTACAACAGAGCAACAAAGTGCGCCAAATGGTCATGCAGTAGCTCCTGCAGTTGCTGGAAGAACACCTTCCAAATCCTCCACCACAGGCCTCTCGTGTTTCGCAAAGTTGTTCTTTTTGATCCCGCTTCTCATAAGTACATAATATATATATATATATAGCACTTTATTAGTTGTATGTAAATTCTTATTTTCTAGCTTCATTCTTTCCCTTGCATCATTACAATTCACTATCCATCATTCCTACTTTATTATTTAGGCTTCGAATTAGGGTGGTGATACTTAGAGCTCTTCCTAGCACTTCTTTCCCGCGATTTTACCCCCGTCCAGTCGTGTATCGTTGTATGTAATCGTAAAACTTCCTACATAGAGATATATACATAATTCTCCAATTTTGGTTGTATATTACATCATTATATCAACCTTTTTACAGTTGTCTGTGTTTGATTCTCTCTCTTTTCTGCAACTTCAACTCAAGAAAGCCTTATGCTCTGATATTTCAGCTGCTTTTCAAAGGGTCTCCAATCTGTAAGTTCTATTATTGCACTTTCTTGCTACTTGTACTGCAAATATTGGATTCTTATGCACTATTTCTGGGAAAAAGGTGTGGAAATAATGTATCAAAATCTGTATTATATTTATATTCAACTTTGTAATTATGTAGGCTTGGACTCTCATATCAATAGGGGTAGTAGCCTTTGAAGTAATGCTTGAAATCATATTGATTGAACTTAGCTGGAAGCCAGAGAAACCTTATCTGTTTCTCAAGTACTGAATAATAATTCCATTGTTGATTGCAGATATTTTTTCATTATTTTGTGCAGCCAAAATTCAAACTGAGGAAGATTCTTGTTTACCTAACAAGCTTAGTACTACTGGTGCAGGTGTGTTCTCAATCTAAGGAAGCATTACATTATCTGCTTTTTTTCCTATATATTTATGTATATAATTGTTTGTTATGAGCACATTAATCCAAATTGACAGCTTGTACTTTTAGCATTTTTGTTTGTTTAATGAATTTATTTGAGTGGTGAAATCTAGCAAAGACAAGATTAAGGCATTTCGTAATGTGTTGTTGAGTGGAAAAGTTGGGAGGGTTTTGGCTTCCTATGTGAGTAGTAGATGATATAGGAAGTGAAGACAAATGAGGGGAAAAAGAATAAATAAATTATCTAGATTGGGTGAAATGGCTTTTGAGAAATTGACATTTGGTACCTCAATTTCCAACTCCAATACCAAAAGCTTTTAATTTCCTTTTGTTGTTTTGCATAAAGTGGAATTCATCCTAGCTCTACTTTTAAGCTTTTGGCTCTTTAGGAATTATCCACTTATTTAATCTAATTTCATAATTAAGTATTTTCATAATTAAGTATGAGATGAAATCTAGAAATAAGAACCGATCTGAATGGTTGAATTTTAGAACATCTACGGTTTATATTGACGAGTGCATCAAATACATGCATAGAGTAGTTCTAATAGGAATTAATAATGGTTTTCCATTGTCCTACCATTTACCAACTGATTTTTTTTTATCAGACGAATAATACACATACTAACACACACACGCACCCGAGGTATTTCGAACTCTGACCTCTTGGTTGGAGGGGAAGTGACTGAGCTGCGCTTCGTCGGCACCAACTGAATTGAATAACAATTTTTTTTTTTTCTCTATTAAATATTTTTATTATTTCATAACAAGCATCTTCTCATGGGCAGAACCAGCCGAAATAGGTAGAAATTCAACAGTATTGACAATTATTATGTTTCTAATATTGTCTAAAGCGTACATAACCCATAGATATTTGTCTCTACTCGTAAACAAATTTGGGCCCCTAAACTTAGGTAGTCACATCATTTATTTTGACAAGAGATGATAAAATAATAAATTGGGCCTTCCCTAACTATTTCTTTAGATAATTTGTTTTGTCATACAATTAAAAAAAAAAAAAACTATCATATTCCTTTCCGATCATTTTTTTTAATGACCCGTTGTCTTCGCATGTATGTACTATTCCTTCCGAGCAACTTCAAACGTCTGTTCTCGAAATTAATAAAATGAGTTGATGCAATTAAAAAATGGATATATATATATATATATATATATATATATATATATATATATAAGAATATAAAATTTGTTATTTTTGTACGTTTCTTTTCTTATGTGTTTTATCATCCCAATTTAATCTCATATTTCTTCCTACTCCTAGAAATATCTCCAAATTTTCCTCTATTTCCAATGTGCAATTGATTAAAGGAACAATCAATCCTTTAAAATATGAAGTTATACCATTCTTGCTTATCTTTCGCGTAATAATATTTTTGTGATTAATAATAATAATAATAATAATTTATTTGATGTCAAAAAGGGTATTCTTAATTCCCCCGAAACCATTTTAAAATGCAAGAATCAAAAATTTCATTATTAGAAAAAGACGATTTTATAACGTAATTAAATCGGAAACGCGCTTCCAATGTTGGCAAAAGTGAAGCAATTTTGCTGTAATCCCCTTCATAAACGCACCCCAATATAAAACACGATTTTACAAATCTAACACCACCACCATTAATTCTCACGTTTCGGCCGTTCGATTATACCCAGTCGATATGATCGAGCCACGTGTCCCTCAGGACGTGACTGCTATTTCCCCTCAATTATTGGTGGTTGCAATTTTTGTTATGGTACACCATTATTATGGTATTTAACCACCTTTCTTTTTCTAATATGTTCCACAATTTCAACATTCCCACTTTTTAAAATTGACGCCAAAATTATTTATTGGGCATTTTTTTTTATTCCAAATGTAGTTTCATATTCATTGTTTATAAATTTGAATTTAAATTGAAATATAGATATAAAAAAAAAAAAATTATGTCCCTTTCTTGTGCAAATTTGGTATAAAAAAAATTTCCACTGTTTTCACACTTTAAACTACTCTACCACTTTACTTTATATATTTTCTCTTACTTTCTATCACTTTCTCCCACATCTAGTAAACAAACCTTAAATCACATTAAATTCAGAAAATGAAAAATTGAAAAAAATAGTGTTGTGTGAGAGGGAGGGGGGGGGGGGGGCACAGCCCCTCCAATTTTTGCAGCTGTGTCTATATAAACAAGTGAGGTGTGTGAACAAATATTTCAAAAACCCATCACCATTTTGGAGCCAAAGAAAATAACCCATTATACAATTTTCTTGATTCTAATTTTCAAGAAATTGAGTTTAATTCTATTTTTTCTTGAAAAAAAAATGGGTGTGACAGGAACAATGGAGTACATCTCTGATTTGATGAGCAGCAGCCATAAACATAAGAAGAAGAAGCAGTTTCAAACTGTAAATCTCAAGGTTAGAATGGATTGTGATGGCTGTGAACTCAAAGTCAAGAATGCCTTATCTTCTCTCTCTGGTATGCTCTTTCTCTCTCTCTCTCTCTGTCTCTCGATTTCTTCTGTTGTTAAGCATTTAGCGACGTTGTAAGCAAAGACGGATATTGTCCGTCGTTAATTATTGCATAATTAATGACGGATTTTTGTAGTGACGGAAAATTTTGTCATTATTTTCGGAAATTTTTGTAATGACGGCAAATTTTGTCGTTATTCTTGGAAATTTTTGTAGTGTCTCTAGATTTTTTTTTCTCTCTCTCTAAAAATGATGGGAAAATGCAGGAGTGAAGAGTGTGGAGATAAACAGGAAGCAACAGAAGGTGACGGTGACGGGGTACGTGGAGCAGAGCAAGGTTTTGAAGAAGGCGAAGGCGACGGGGAAGAAGGCGGAGATATGGCCGTACGTGCCGTACAACCTGGTGGCGCAGCCGTACGCGCCGCAGGCCTACGACAAGAAGGCGCCGCCGGGTTTCGTCAGGAGGGTCGAGAACCCGGCCGCGCCGTCGAACGCCGCCGCCGTCGTTAAGTTTGAGGACCCTTACATGGCCATGTTCAGCGATGACAACCCTAATGCATGCTCCCTCATGTGATTTTCGAATTTAATTTCTATTAATTATGAAATTAATTAATTTTTGTTTTTTTTAGTGTTGAATAATTTGGTGTAGTGAATAATAATTTTGGTTTTTGGTATTTTTAATTCGTGGTGATTTTTGATGGTTGGTGGAAATGTATAGACTATGCAATGATATGATATTAATTAATTAATATGAGGAATATTTGTCATGGTTTGATGTTTCTGATTCATTTTCTGGTCATTTTAATAGTTTGATGATCTTAATTAATGTTTAACACCAATAATTAATATTGGTTTTAAATTAGAAGTTATTTAAATTAAATGGTTAATATATGATTATTTTAGTCACGAGAATAAACTAATCAATTTACATACGATGAATGAGACTTTATTTCTTTTTCAGTTGAATCTTGAAATAGTCAATTTTAGACTAAAATAGTACATGCATATTTATCGCAAATAAACAAATTCTCCTAAGGTTTTAGTACACCATATTAGTATTAATTTATTTCGAATTTTCAAAATTACACGAAAAAAGTGATTTTTTTAAATTTCGTATAAAATTAAATCAAGTGATCGAATAAGTCCAAAATATTGTACTAATGAAAAGTGTTAGTTTTCAATTCGATTTTCGATTTTTTTTTTAACTGAAAGTAGAATTGATAACTATTGATTCTCAATTTTTTTTTTCTTTTGATAACTAATTAATAAAGTAATTTTATTCAAATCATCGAATCTTCTCATATTCTTAAAATGAGAAACTTTTTATGGCAAATTTCATATAGATCACCGACAATTTTAAATTCTAGTAAAAGTCTTACCTTTTGAAATCGATCTCATTGAATTCATGTGAATAAGGGATCACAATTTTTATTTTACTTTTGTTGAATATAAGATTCGAAGTGTATAAATTTCATGGGCATATTCTACATTAAAAAAATTGGTAATTTTAAAAAAAAAACATAGTATATATACGCAGTTGAATCCTTAAGGCTCCAAAAAGTGATGCAACAAAACCAAAAGCATGCATATGCAAATAAAGCATTCCACTTTATTTGTTGGAAGAATATTTGCTAAAAAAGAAAATTAAAGTAGTTGTAGTAAAAAGAAGTGAAGAACAATCTATTGATGCCCATATAACATGCATAAAAATAAAAATAAAATAAAATCCTCAAAAGAAATTCAAATGGAATTTGGCCAATTTAGATTTTATATATTATTAGGATGATTTGATTGTTCTAAAAGATTCATAAAATGTCAGAATTGTACTTCTTGATTTATATATTATTAATTTATTGTCTTAAATTTGGAGAATATTGAGAGGGATATTTTTATTTAATTTTGTGGCTATTTTTCTCCATGAATATTGTGGTATGAAATGAAATTGGGTGTGGATTAGAAATATAACCAAGTTGCTATCGATGTATATATAAGAATCAATCTGAATCATGTGATAAGAAAGAATTTGTGTCATATTTAGTAGAGTTGTTGATGAGTTATATCAACCCATTTAATACTGACAAAAACTATTTGGGAAAACATATGTTATCACTAATATTAATTAATTGGTTCTAGAAATTGGAGAGAGAGAGAGAGAGCTCTTTGGACTGGACATCACCCAATAAACATGTAGAAATTTAATTATTGTGTTAGATTTCATTATATGTGTAATAAGGGATTATGTTACCTCCGATAATGAGGGTTGCCGGTATAAAAGTGTGAAATCACTTAAATTGCCTAAATAAATTCGACTTAATAACTAAAATCATGTATTGTCGATATTATAAATATATAAAGATATAACATTTGAACATAATCAGATCATTGCCTTAGAAAATAAAAATAAAAAATATAAAAATAAAAATAAAAAAACTCGTTGCCAACATTATTTAGTAAGCAAAGAGGAAGCATGTACAATCTTTGAAGCAACATAGAAATGGGTTCTTGAAATCGGAGGCCCAATAAATGGCCCAAAATCGGCAATACTTCTTTATCATTTATTAATTTAATTTTTTTTATTGGTTTTGCACATAAAATACAGTAATAAGAATTTTGAGAAAATTCTAATTAAACTACTTTTCGGAGAAAATAAAAATATTTAAATTATTTTTTATTAATATGTTTCGACTTTCCATCCCATAAGATAAACTTATATCCACACTCTGCCCATTAAAATTTTTATATATTTCCAAAAGCTCAAATTTTCTCATATAATAATATGGTAATTACCTCAGAGTAAATCTCGTAAAATTAATCAAAAATCTCCACTCTTTTATGCTACGGTTAAGAGAAGCTTTGACCAACAAACAATCCTCCTCTTCTTCATACCAACCTCTCGTTTCCCCAACTTACTATACATTCACCATTTTCCAAATCTCATTTCCCCCTTTGCCAACTTCATTTCATCATCTCAAAACCTCTAAAATTTCATCTTGTACGTGTACGTGTGCGTGTACTGATAAAGCGAAACATGGGACGAAGCAAGCTCCCGATCAAGAAAATCGAGAACACGACGAATCTTCAAGTCACGTTCTCCAAACGTCGATACGGACTCATTAAAAAGGCCTATGAAATTGCAGTTCTATGTGATATTGATCTCACCTTGATCATGCTCTCCCCCTCCGGTCGACTCAGCCATTTTTCCGGTCGAAAAAGGTAACAAATTTTTTTTTTTTTAGTTAATTAGGGTTTCCTCTTTCTTTTCTTTTTTTTTTCTTTTTTTTTTTAATATTTGAATTATTGATTGATTAATTCTCCATTGATGATTATAGAGTTGAGGATGTGATATATCGTTATATTAATCTCTCCGATCGTGATAGAGGAGGGTAAGCATTGATATTTTAAATTAATTTAATTATTTATTATTTATATCACCAAAATAACGTGAATAATTTTCTTTTGAAAATGCAGGATCATTGCAAATAGAGAGGTATTCTATATATATATATATATATATATATATATACATATGAATTGTTTTTTTGTTAATTGTTGTGATTTTATGTTATTTATATGAAATTTATAACTGTTTTTTCCGCATATTGTTGCAGCAAATAGTGAACACGTTAACGAAAATAAAAACTGAAAAGGAGCTTGCCATGCAAAGGTTTTTTTTTTCTGGAAATTTCATATTTCTGATATAATATGTTCATTTCATAATTAATAATAATAGCAATAATAATATTCTTATTTTATTTTTTTCTTCCAGTGCTGCAACTCCTGGCTCCGATACTGAGGTAAAAAAATCATCAATTTCTATAATTAATTTCAATTCGTGCACGATTTATTATATTAATTATCATGTTTATTTTTCAGGAAATACAGAAACAAATTCTAGATTTGCAGCATCAACTCGAGAATGCTCAAAAAGAACTTGGGTAGACATAACAATAAGACTAAAAATAATTAAATATTTTTTTGGTTTATAAATTTTCGATATTAAATTTGATAATTAATTAATCTAATTGTCTCTTAATTTACAGAATATTCGAACCAGATTCAGATAAATTCACATCTCTAGCAGAGTTCCAAACATGCGAACTGCGACTTAAAGAAGCTCTACGTCGCGTTGCACATCGAAAGGCGAGTTTAAATTAAACGAGCACAATTTAATTTTAATTTTTTCTCAAATTTTGTTTATAGATTAAAAGAAATTCTTAAATTTTCTTAAATTTCAGATATTGATCACCATTAATAATGTTTAATTACAGAGCGTCCTCCTCAGCAAAGTGGGCCAGCAATCAAGTTATCAAGACACCATACAGGTAGAACTAATCGAAACACGCTTTTTGTGTACAGTTTCAAAGCACGTTTTCTTTGAAAAAATAGTAAAACTTATTTTTTTTCTTCTTCATTTCATTTGTTTGGGGGAAAAAAAAGCAAATAAACACAGTGCGAAGGTACCTAACTGAAGCAGAAGCTCATGGAGCAAATCCCTTGCTCGAGAACGACGACGATCAAGGAATCGAGCTCGAGCACATCAACTTCGGATCGGATGCTTGTTCTAGAACTTTAAGGTTTATGAATTATATTTTTTATTAATATTATTTTTTAAAAAATGGTTGGTTATTTGATCCTTACGTATATTCAATATTCAACAAACGAGTCAAATGAAACGGGAGGAAGATAGTACTATTATAAATACATGCACGCTAGCTAAGTGCATGTTGAGCAAAACATGAGATATGTGACACTAAAATTAGGGTTTGCCCTAAATTGAATTTTAGGAAGCAATCGTCTCCGACGATGTATGAATCGGTTTCTCAGACGAGTGGAAACGAGAATGCTCAAGCTCTCGAAGGATGTTCGAATAATGTACCAAACGACGACGCTTTTCAACACTTCAATTCTTCGAAGAATCTCTACACTTCTTTGATGCCACCGGAGACCTCTACTCCTTTCAAGGTTCTCACTCTCACTCTTATTATTTGTCTTATTTTTTATTTTTTTTATAATTTTGTTATGAGAATGAATAATTAATTAGAATTTGATCGATGTTGAATATTGCAGGATGTACTAGAGGGTTCGAACGAAACCCTAACTGCACTAGACGAGCATACGATGTTCCTACCATCGGAATGCCACCAGCTACCATCAAGTGAACTTCATTTATAATTAAGTTTGTAATACTTTTCAAAATCAATTAGCAAAACTAGAAACTATTATATACTATATTTTCTTGAAACTATACAATTTCAGAGATAAGCTAAGGATTTGAGAGCTGGGTGTTTGTATATGACTAAGAATATTGTTTTAATAAAATTATTCTTTATTTGGTTTAATGCAAAAAAAAAAATAAAAAAAAAAAGGACCTTCCAATCGAATGTAGTTTCCTTTTATCATTTAAATAAAGAAGGTGCAGGCTACTATTGATCATTTATTTTAATACATTTTGATTTTTAGTGGAAATTAAGAAGGAGAAGCAATAAGATAAAAGAAATGAGTAGACGAATATATTTTAGAATATTTTCGACATGATGCATGAGAATATATGTTGAGAAACGAAATAATTGAAAAATATATATGTGTGCTATATTAATATTACATCCATAGATTTTATTTTGCTTATTTATTTAGTTCCATTCCTCCTCTCCTTCACTCTTCATATATGTTTTCACTTCCTGGATTTTCTAATTATAATTGAATTTTTTTGCTAGTAATACTAAAGAAGAAGTCTTCACCTTAAATTGAACTATAATTGAATCATTTCGAAAATCCAAAGTTAAAATTCTCATCAAGAAGCAAGTCTTCCCACTCCCATAAATTGCTCTTTTGTATCACCGAAGTACCCTACACATAATTAAAAATGCCAAAAATGCACATTAAAAAAATAAAATAAAATAAAAGGAAAAGAGGTTATATTTATAATAATATTAAAATGGCACAAGAAATATTGGAGACATTTTTTGTAGGAAGGTTAATTGCTTATTAAATCACCACTTAATTTTGACCCATTTTGCAATTTTTGCAGTATTTTAAAAATTGAGAGTAGTATTCATATTAATAGTAGCAAGTTTTTTTTTTTTTTAAATAAATATTACCTCTTGTTTTGAATAATCCAACATGTTAACTTGGGTGGCCTCTTGTCCTTTATTGGTGAATTGGGTGCAAGTTGCATAATTTGTAACTACTGTGGTCGACGTGGACCTATCAGAATAACTTAAATGCTTCAAAAAAAGAATTACGAAATTATATGTATATATTAGAAGAAATTAATTAGTGATCATTCAAATAATTGCATGCATGAACATATAATTAAGGTTTAATGTAAAATAAGAAGAAAAAAAAAGAAAAAAAAAAAGGAACAAAAATAAAACAAATCACGTACCTAGGTGGTGGTGGAGGAACGTAATTTGAAAATGTTGCCTACAAATAAGGAATAATATTAATTGACAATATATGTATATATGTAACTAATAAATTAATAAACGATTTTCATAAATATATTCATGCATATATACGCACCGGTGAAAGATTATTCCGAGCATTAGCTTCATCTTGTTGAGGAAAATTCATAAGAGTGTGATCCACCGCAAAGGGTTGCTGCAACACGATTGTCGATTTTCGGTCAAGAATTCGAGACGTTGCAAATATATACTTAAAATTTAGACCGGTTGCGGAATTTGAAATGACGCGGGAATTTCAAGTTCGGGTTCTACCGTGGTTCCCGACGTATGGATGATACGAGAATGAGATAAATCGGAGGAAATATTTGTCGAAATGTTGAATGTCCCTTGATTCAGATTCGATGCAAGATTTGCTTGATCGAGTATGTCTTGAAGTCTACTCTCGCGAATTTTGGCACTATAAATTGAATAATTTAAATTAATTTAATATATATACTTTAGATTTCGCGTAGAAAAAATTCTTTAAAAAGTTATTTTAAAACTCATCATCAAGACGTTCGAAAACGCTTGAAAAAATTGTTGAAAACAGTTTGAAAAAGACGGAGGTAATATATATATATAGGTAAATATTTTTATTTTTTTTAAAATGTAGATGATTACCTATATGGGGTTATCCAAGGATCACCATTGGTGAGAATTTGTTCTTTCTCTAAAATTGGACACGTTGGATCGATCTAATCATAGTAAAATTTAAATTGTAAACATTAATTATATATTTAGGAAATTATATATATTAATTAATCATTCTATGAAAATGGCCGTACTTGAAAACTTTGTCGCGCATTTGAAGCTTGCAATTGACCAAGCAACTCGTTCTAGAAAACAAAATAATGTATCGTTAATATTTATTAGAATGTGACTAAATATTAAATATTAAAAATTCAAAAATTAATTTAAAAAAATTACTTTTCTTGCTACGACTCTTTCTAGAGAATGACTAATGTTTCTCTCACACCAAGATAATAGGTGTAAGGAAGGCTCTTGCTCAGGATCCAATTCATAGTCTCTACAAAAAATTTAGAATTTTTTTTTTATAATTGATTTAATTTAATGTCATGGATATTTATTATAAGATCAAGAATTTTAATCAAAATATAAGCTCAAAAATATTACCTGAGATTTGCTTCTAAAATTTGCAGTTCTAGTCCACTCTTTTTAATTTGTAATTCAAGATTCTAATAAGCAGCAATTACACACTAAATGAATTACGAAATTCACAATTTACATGGTTAAAAAAATGATATAATATTAATATAATAAGGCAATCGTACCTCAATTCTTGAATGGGGTAGGTCCATCACATTCCATATATATGCACCGAATATATATAATGATTTTAATCAGTTAGTGAATTATAATTAGCTTAAATATAATAAAAATAAAATAATAAAAACTAATTTTCTAAACGAATTAACTCTCATTTCCCTCATAGCAATATATTTATATTATTTTAAACCTATTTAGAGTAACTCATAAAATCTACTACATTTGATTATTTAGATACGAAATTAAATTCGCATAAACAAGAGTAATATTTAAGAAATTAATGAAAATCAAATACATATATTAGTGATAGAGAGAGAGATGATTACTGCTTGTCCAAATATTGCAATTTGCTAGTTTCACTCTTAATATGATCCAAATTCTTCAACTTCTCCAGTTTTCGCTTCGTGCAAATAGTTGAACAAAAAAATTAGTGACGTAAAAATACATTTTATATCGAAATAAAAAGTATATTGAAATAATATATTCTATTATTAACTAGAAGCTTTTCAATATATTAAAATAATACCTGAACATCTTCTAACTGGCTGCATCTCATCATAAACAAAACAAAATCAACTAAAATTAGTAAGTAGTACTTAAAAAAATAAATAATCAAGATTTTTCTAGAGAGAGAGAGAGAGAGAATTTTGACTACTTTAGTCTACTCTCTGCTGGTAAATTAACATAACGATGGAGCAAATCCTCTATTCTGTCAAAAAAAAAAAAACATTTATGATTTTTTTTTAAATAATTTTTCTAAAATTAACAAAATAAAATTAAAAAAAACCTTCTTTTGTTGCAGAATTTGCTGACTCGGCCGGAGGGAGAGAAAGCGACAAACGCGACATCAACGTCGCAGCAAATAGCGATTTCATTCGCCTTCTTCATCAAGCTACTACGTCGTTTTGAGAACGTCACTTGACATTTCGTGATGTCCTCTATTTTTTTCATGTCGATTTTTCGACCCATTTTTTTTATTTAATAAAAATTCTTTGATTAATTATAAGTAGTGGAGTGTGCAAAGTGTTTGCACCCACTAACATTTTTATAGGCCTCCTAAACTTTGTAAAATGAATTCAATAAGTGATTATGAGCCACTAGTTGCATATCATGAAATCATTTATTTTCAAAGAGTGAGAATTGTGTGTGATATTTTCAAATACATGAGTTTGTGTGAATTATGTGAGATGATTGGATGACTCATGGTTCATCTCAATGTACCAATTGTGTACCAAAATCGATTTTTCTTGATTTGTATTCATTTTTTTTTCAATTTCGATGTAATATGATTTAGTTTAATTATATACTAATTAACTAAGGCTTATAATTCAATTATGGTGTATAATTATATTTTCCGCATGTAAGTCGTGTTTGGCTTAGCTTATTATGATGCGTATTTTTACATTTGGCTGCAAAATAAGTCAATTTTAACATTTCGACCGAAAACAACATGGTGAGTATATGAAAAATAATAAGAAATTTCGCGCCAATTTTTCTTAGTTTTTTTAATTTTCCTAAAACCACTTCCTATAGTTTAAAAAGGCAGTTTCTATAGAAATTTTTGACCCACAACTGACGTGAAGACGATATATTTAGCAAAAACTATTATAAACATATCCCCTAAAGATAAACCTTAATTACCAAAAAAACCAAATTCTACTAAACGAAAAAAATTATTGACGTGATATTATTACATAACCCATGAATATATGTGAAATTATTTTGCTCCAAACAAGACTTTGACAAAAATCTTAGCAATTACTAGGTAGTTTTGAAAATCCAATGTTGCAGATTCTGTACTCTAGTAGTAGGAAGTTTTCATGAATTTTCTTTTACACGTGTTATTTCAAGATGCACCTTAATTTATGAAAGATTTTGTTAGGCACTTTCTAAAATTTGTAGCTTGAACCAAATTGTAATGAGGATTAGCACCATACTAAATTCTATAGATATTGGGATAAGATTTCTTCACCTTTATTCCTTCACTTGTGATTCCTTCACTTGTGATTAGATTTGTGCTTAATTAGTGCAAATTAAAACCATAAAAGTAGACAAACTAAGGAATGAAAAAGCTAAGTGTCCCCCTTAGCCAATTATAGTTGCTATGTTCGGATTTCAGTACGATAAAAGTATAATACGAAAAGAAATTATTAGAGAAACTTTTAGATTTTGGTATGGAAAAAAGTTTACTAGTACAAACAAAACGTTCCGATTGTGATACGGAAAAAGTACACTACATGTATGGAAAGATGTTACACGAATGTATTGTTTAATCATAACATCGACATTTCACTAACTGAATCAATAAATAAATTATGTTGTACTACCTCCATCCTATTATATTAATCTCATACGGAGTATTGAATTGGCACAGAAGCCAAGGAATGAGAGGATATGTGGTTATAATCAATTATAAGGAGAGGGAGTTAATTGTAGTCAAGTATTTTTTGTTATTTTAGAAAATGAGACTAATAAGTGGGACATACGAAAATGACAAATGAGACTAATATAATGGGATGAATGTAGTACTTACTAGTCTTATTGTTTTTTTTTTTTTTTTTTTTTGAGAAAATACTAGTCTTATTGTTAATATTAGAGTTTGTAATATCTTTAAACAATAGGAAGCTTCCAATTATTATTATTATTAAGTTTTTTATCAATAGATTTTTTTTTCCTAAAAGGGCAAAAAAAAAAAGTTTTATTAGTGGCGCCCAAATTTGATTATTTATAGCAAAAGCCCAATTCTAGAATAAAAATAGAAATGTTTGGCCCAATGGGTAATTTGAATATGGGCTTTACTAAAATATTAAGGCCAAATAACTTTGGGCAGCGGAAATTAAGTCAACATATAACTGAACGTTTCACCACCGGCGCACGATAGCTATCCTCCGCCATGGATGCACCTGAGTCACCACCGCAGCCCGCGAGCTCTCCTCCGGCGAATTCCATCGCCGCGGACACGGCGGACGACCCGCTCTCGAGCCCGTACGCGTCTCTGAACTCCCACTGCCATGATCTCTCCACTCTGCAGGACCTCGCCTGCCGCGGCGCGTGGCGGACGATCCTAGACAAGGTGGCGCGTTCGCGGTCGCTCTCCCTCCTCTCCAAGCCGCACGAGCACCTAATCTACCTCACGTTCAACGCCCTCGCCCTCGTCAAGCTCCGCCGCTACGCCGAAGCGCAGCAGGAGCTCGAAACCCTAGATGCCGACCTTGGATCCAAGCAATACCTGTACGAGTCGTATCCGGATAAGTACCCGAATCGAAAGCCCGGATCCATGATCCCGTTCGCGCTCCGGTGGTTGCACGCGCACCTTCCGTTCACCCTAGGCGATCGCCAGTTATCCATCGATCGCCTCTACGTTCTCCTGCATTTCATCCGCGATACGAAATTGTCCCGCGAAATTGGCTCAATTACTGAAATCTCGGTGGATCTATGGAAGAAGCGGGAGACGTTCGTGGTGAATTCGATCGTGAGCCACCATTTGAGCCTGAAGGAATTCAAGGTGTGCCTGTATCTGTTGAAAGCGGAGACCAGCAAAAACGAGGAGCCTTTCACGGTTTCCAAATTAGGGTACGTGCAGATGCAGTACGGCGACCTCGATGGGGCGAAGCGGAGCTTCGAATTGGTGGAGAAAATGGTGGAAAGGTGTGAGAGTGGGGATGTGAGTTTGAAGAATTTGGTTGGTAGGAATAAGGCATTGATGTATCTAGTTGGGAAGGATTATGTATCTGCTGTGAGAGAGTATGAAGAATGTATGGAGAGGGATGCAACCGATGCCGTAGCTATCAACAACAAAGCTCTGTGCTTGATGTATTTGAGGGATTTGTCCGATTCGATCAAGGTTTTGGAGAGCGCGTTGGAGAGGGTTCCGACTGTGGCGTTGAACGAGACGCTTGTTGTGAATCTGTGCAGTATGTATGAACTGGCTTATGTGAATCATGGTGATAGAAAGAAGACTCTTAGCACTTGGATTGCAAGAGTCGCCCCCGATGATTTTGATGCTTCGTGTACCCGGATTTGAGGTACCTATAGTTTTGAAATGTAATGGATTTCTGCATTTGATGTGTTTCACTATTCTTTTTGTTGTGAAAAAAATTGAGTTTTTCTTGATTGAATTGATAACTGTTTGCTGTGGATTACTTCGAGATTATGCAATTCTTGTGATATGTGTGCATCAGACATGATTTTGTGTATAATCAGCAATGCAATTTTCGCATGATTCAAGATTCGAATGCTTTACTCGAGAGAGGTCTACCCCTCTTCCTCTGCTATAGCAAGTTTCACTATTGCCATTATAAATCCTGAAATATTATGAATGCAGTGAAGGTGTATGCATTTATCATCAATATTGCAGGTCATTCATCCACCATTATGTTAATTGAACAAAATGTCGAAGCAAGAGTTCGCTAAATTCTTTATTTCTTGCTATATCTACGTAAATGACATAATCTTTCTATTCGGAAATGGTATAGATATTGGCTTGATGTGTTACATTTAGGGATGGATTGTTTGAATATGAAGGGTAGAGATCTGTACTATGTTATCGATGCTTGAACATTCGTTCTGTATTTTGATGGCGTTCTCGATTTTATCTGTGTTCTGTTTGATTATAGCCCTCTAATTGCTTTGTCATATTTGGGCAAGAAAACTGCAATATGTTGAGCTTCTTCATTGAAGGTGGAAGGTTGAGATATGGTTTGTTTTAGTATACATTTTATTTGAGCTTCCACCCGCAAAGATTTGTATGGCCAAGATTATTTGCACTCTCTTGTATTACTCAACCCGAATGTTCGACCAAAAGGGCTCGAGTCGTTGCAGATGGCTGCAATTCTTCGATGCCCTGAGATATTCGAATCTTGACTCCATGCTTTCTGCCTGCTAGAAATTCTTCCCAAAGTTCTGCATTTTCTTGTGGGATTGGATGAATCTTGACTCATGTTTACTGGTTGATGATTATATGTGTTTATGTTTCTTGTATGATGTTTGAATATGTATTGATGTATAAATTCTTTGTAGCAAACTGCAAAATTAGGAGTTTATAAAATATGAAAAAAAAAAAAAAAAAAAAGGTTACCCAACTTGATAAGTCAAAAGAAGAGTTAACTTGTACCTGAATGCCACGTCTGCACGAGAGAGCCCCACTTGGAAAGTAATGCTATTTCGTGTACTTTTTGCCTTAACCAACTCAATAGGGAATAACTAAGAATCAATTTCCATTTAACTTAACTTTCTCCATTTTCTTGCATTCTCTAATTCAATATTGCTTGTTCCCTTTTTGATAACATTATTATTTCTTCCTACTAATGTTTGCATATTGCAAAAGGGAAATAAAACTCATTTTATTAAATGAAGATATCAAAAATCAGTTAAAAATCATCAAAGGGCTAATTTATATATTAAAAAAAATACATTGGCATAATTCGAACATAAAATTTCGACGACTATTATAGGGGCTTCAGCCTTCGCTTGCCCCCACGTAGAGTAAAGTAAAATATACGAGAAAATGAAGATAATCAAGAGATCAGTCCTCTGTTTTATTGTTGTGCAAAAATTCTTGAATTTCTCCAAGTAAAATCTGATAAAATTTGAAATTTCCAGCTAGTTGAAAGACTGCCCTAGTGATTATCCTTCCAAATAGGAAACTTAGATCCTCACAAAGAAGCCAAGGACAACTTTCTACAAAAACCTTAAACCACATTTAACTTGAATTACAAGACAATCAATCTCCAAAATTCCCTCAAGAATATTCCTTCATGCAAACACTCATACACATATATAAACCCTATCTCTCTCTCTCTCTCTCTCTCCCTCCAAAAAACACACGCACACACAAACTCAAAACACAAACCAAAAATGGCAGCTCCGAACCCAAACCCGAACCCGGAAATCGTCTTCTTCGATCTTGAAACGACGGTCCCTCAGAAATCGGGGCAACGATTCTGGGTCAAGGAATTCGGAGCAATCGTCGTGTGCCCTCGAAAGCTCGTGGAGCTCAAGAGCTACGTCACCCTCATCAGGCCGGGTGATTTGTCGGCGGTCGGGGCGAAGACGGCCAACCCCGTCGGGATCACGAGGCGGGAGGCGGCGGCGGCGCCACCATTCGAGGAGGTGGCGGAGGAGATATTCGAGATTCTTGATGGGAGGATATGGGCGGGGCATAATATTAGGAGATTTGATTGTGTGAGGATTAAAGAAATGTATGGTGATATTAATAAGGCTGCTCCTACACCTGCTGGAATCATTGATTCTTTGGGAGTTTTGACTGAGAAATTTGGAAAAAGAGCTGGAAATATGAAGGTTGGTTTTGTGTGTGTGTGTGTTTTTGATGAATTTGAATATTTGATGTTGATTTTGATTTAAGAGTTTTTTTTTTTTTTTGGAAGATGGCGACTTTGGCTGATTATTTTGGTCTTGGCCAGCAGAAGCACAGGTATATGTTTTGAATTATTTTTTGGATATTAAATCATTAAAATTTGCAATTTTCACACTATATCTAAAACATTTCTAAACTAATTAATTTCAATAGTAAAACGACGTCGGTTTAGTGATGCACATTGGACTAATTTTGATGGGAAAAAATGGGCATGTCGTGATTGAATTTTTTTTTTCACAAAAAGTTTAATAATAATGGCAACTTTTTAAATCATAAGATATTAAAAATGTGTACAAAAATTGTTAATTTAACGTGGAGAAATAAGCAGCTGCTAATTACTTGATATGATTGTTTTTTTAGGAGCTTGGATGATGTGAGAATGAATTTGGAAGTATTGAAGCATTGTGCGACAGTATTATTTCTGGTATTTAATTTATTTAATTTAATATTTTTAATCATGAGATAATATGTTAATTTATTAATTTGGTCTGAATTTTTAACATAGGAATCAAGCCTTCCTCCAAGTGCATTAAATTGGCAATGGCAGAATAGCCCTAATGTCACAACAAGAAGCAGAAGTTTATTGGTAATTAAACCCACAAATTAAATTCTCATAACTAATATATGAAACTCAAAAGTAAATATTCAACACCAATTTTTTTTACAAAAAACCAAAATCTTGAAAATTTTTGCAGCAATCTTCAACCCCAACTACTTTGAATGTAAAGCCTTCGGAAAAGAGAGGGAAACCAGAAGAGACGAGCCGGAAATCGCCTCCGTCGACTTCTGCTGCAAATCAGAGGGCAGTGCCTTATGCTAGAGAAAGACTTGGAAAGGTTTGTGGAATTTTCTTATAATTTTTATTATTATTTTGCAAATTAAAGATTGTGGCGTCTTGATATATAGTTTGATTTTTGCATGAATATATGTAACAGATGACAGCTAGGGTTAAAAACGTAATATGCAGCAATCTGTTGAAACATTCGCAGTCATTGATTCGATGATCAAGAACATGTATACATTTTTTTTTTCTATTATTAGATAGAAAAAAGGTTGATTCTTGGCTGTTTTTTTTTTTCCCCCTCATTACTCCGATTTGTTAATTCTTTTGTAATTATGTGTTTGTACAGTCTCATACATATATTTATTGGATATTATAATGAATAAACCCATCTCATAATCTTCTCTAGACTCCCTCGTCCCATTTATAAAGGGATAAGTTCGATTTTGGTATGTCTCATTCATAATGTGATATTTCTTAATTAAAATATAAATTTTCAGCAAAAAAAAAATGATATCAGAAATAAATTAACAAATTTTAATTGTAAATCATTATATACTGATAACCGAACTTTTTCTAAAAGTAATTAAATTTTAATTATAAATTATTAAATAATGAGTATGACACATATAAGCCACTACTCATTATTTATGTCTTAATTCTCGTGCGTGCCACAAAAAAATTATCCCGAGTATTATATAATAAAGCTAAAATATACTACTCCATACAATTCTACAAAGTTAAAATGACAGAGTTGAACAAAATACGAAATCTCATGATATTACAATCTGTGTTGTAATTAGCATTTACATTTATTATATAACGAGTAACGACACATCATGTCCAAAATATAATAATATGTAGATGCCAACAACTAACTTATTACTAACACATAATCGTAAACAAACACTAGTAATCAAATTAAAACATGAAGGGGGAAAGAAAGAGTACTTGCATGCAATTATTTGCAGGATTTGAAAGAAGAATCATCTCTTTCAATGGTGGGGTTTGATTCTTGAGAATTAATCTTGTTCCACTTCTCAATTTCCTTCACCAATAGCCCCATATCTTCTTTCTCATCTTCATTCCATTTCCGAATTATTATCAACTTCCCTTTCTTGAGTGTGTATGGCAAATTGAAACACATTTTTTCTTCAACCTTTCTTCTTATTGTAGGGCTAGCATATTGTAAGTAGCTAGGTAGTATAAATTTATATAGGTAGATGTGAGAGAGAGAGAAGCATGTAGAAGTATATAAATATACTTATCATTATTTTAATGTTGTTTTGTATATTATCCGTCCACAAGATTAGAAGGACATTGTTTCAGTACGAATTTCAATGCTTTGCGATGATGAGTTTTAAAGTATTGAAGCCAGTGCTGAAACAATGTACTTCTATTTTTGTGAACAGAGAGAGTAACAAATACTTCATCTGTCCTACTTAAATAGTCCACATTTCTTTATTGGTTTGTCCCATATAATAGTCCACTTTCCTAAAATGGTAAAAATCTATCTCACAACTAATACTATTTTAAAATTCCTTATTTCTACTTGCATTGGTCTCTGTCCCAAAAGCAATGTGGACTATTTAGGTGGGACGGAGGGAGTACTGGCTACGTCTCACTTATTTTGAGACATTTGACGTACTCTCACAAATTTCAGTCAAATATATCATGATAAGTGGGATAGGGGAATAGTATTTAATGAAAAATGAAAATCGTTTCTTTATTTCTTCCTTTAAATTTTAGAACGTACCGTAGGAGTTTATGTGTATTTAGTGTTTTAAATTGAGAGTAAAGTACGTAACAACTAAGCAATCAAAAGCCATTTGACCCTAATCTTGGTCTTACACAGTGAGAGAATGACACATGTCGCCTTTGCTACCCAATGATAAATTATGGCTTTTTTAATTAAGTGCTCGTTTGGTTCAAGTTGGGTAACGGAAAGGGAATAGAATTAAGTCAAGTAAGGGAATAGTAATAGTAATGATTACTTTTATTGAGTGTTTGGTTCAATAGTAGAAAGTGAGTCACTTGTGAGGGGGGTTTCATTTCTCTTTGTATCCCCTCCTTCTTGAGGAGTAACAATGTAATGGATTGAGTTACCCCAAAGTAAAGGAAATAGATAACTTATTGCTCAAACCAAATAAAATGTAATAGAATCAATTACTTGATTCTCTTTCCATACCAAAAAAAACTTTAAACCAAACATGGGCTAAAACAAGAATAGAAAAAGAAAAGAAGGCCTTCTTGAAAAGTCCAAGCCCAGGCCCAATATAAAGACCAATTACTTGCCCAATATCAAGCCCAATTCTAAGCCCACAAATTAAATAGAGACTATCCAAATATTTACAATTTATAGTCCTCCGTTGAAATTAAATTTTGCCAAAATAAATTCAAATGTAAAATTTTCTTAATAAAACTTGACATATAACTTAATTATAATTAGGTCAAATCAATGAAGTTTCGGTTTAATACTTTGATATAACATTTATATGTAGTAAAAATAAGTGCATAGAACTCAACTATTTATTTCGTTTTATTTTCTTTTCTTTTTGAAATGGGAAAAACATACACTAATTAATCAAGCCTAAATCGAACAAATAGCAAAATAAATCGAAATTGTTAACCAACAACTAGCATTTTTTCAGAACATATATGAAAACCTGGCTAGACTAGAGTCTTACTCTTGCACTCTACTATGTAATTATACAATGAATAAAAAAAAAAGACTTCCACCAACTCCTCACGTGTGCAGCGACGATACTGCACACGTGTGGATGTACATTATTATTTCAAACAATTTATTTATTTTTTTTAAAACGACATCTTTCACATGAATTCTTCATATCTCCTTTTCTTCATTCTTTCATCACACCGTTTTCTCAGCCCATGAAGCTGCCTCTCCCACACTTTTCTTGACTTATTCAAACCCAACTTGCAATCGTAGATTTGTCGAGATTTTGGATCCAAGAGAGTTTCGTAGGCATTTCGTATCTCGATAAATTTTCGAGTCGATTCGTCCTTTGTGAGGGGAGAAGTGCAGACATCGGGATGGTAGTGAAGAGCCATGGATCTATAAGCTTTCTTGATCTCATCAACGCCTACATTTTGTGATGAGAGAGAGAGGAGTTGATAAAAGTTGGTGTTCATCTTATTCTGCACGGCTACTTGGCATGAAATATTAGGTTTTCTAGGGTTTCTCGAGGGCAAATTGTGCTTGTGAAGTCTTTGTTTTACGTTGGGATTCATGTGCATGGTCATGGACACCTCCATTTGTGTGTGTTATCGAGAGAGAGAGAGAGAGAGAGAATAGGGTTTGGAGGAAATGGTGAGTGTGAATGAATGAGTGTGGTTACACATACTTATATATAGGAATGATATTTATTTATTATTATTGTTGTTGTTATGAGTATTATTAATAATTAATAAGATAGAAAAAGAGAGGGGGGTTGAATTTAGAAAATCTTGAAGGAGATAAGAAGGTGTGATTAATGCAAGTTGTACGTAACGCGGTGTGAGAATTTTGGCCTCAAATATTTGTTTTTTTTCTGTTAAAATTTGGTGCAATTCGATCGGCATTTTTTTTATTATATAATTTAATCGGCCTGCATGCACCATGCATGGTGCCTTCCTTCTCATGTACTATATATAATAATATATTGTTTTTTTCAACGATTAAAATTGCAATGGAATAAAATATAAATGTGCATGAAATATTATAACCACCCATAAAATGATAATAAACCGCCATTTATTATTATTATATTATAATAAGGGAATAATTAAAAATTCCCTTTATACATGTCGAAATTAATTAATTAATCTTCTTATATATATGATGTAAAGAAAACATATAAATATACTTAATATTTCATGTTTTGTCATGACTCGTGATTAATTTATACATGATGAGCGTGCATTAATTCTAAATTATAATAATTATAAAAACAATATTATATAGCACATGACAACAAACAATGTAGGGCATTTAAATCGACAAATTTGAAGTCAAAGATTGACATTAATTTGATCATTAAAAATAAAAATAAAAAAATCAATCTGCCAATCAGCTCATGCTAGGTTCCATCTAATTCAGCCACAGCTAAAAACAACATAGTTACAAGTAATTCAAACAATATTATTTAAAAATCATAATGTTTTTTTTTTTAATTTATTTCCTTTTTAAATTTAACTCCCATCGCCAATTGTGAGAAGTAACGCACACCATAATTCTTTTGGTGATTAATTATATAATAGAATAACACCATATTTCTTGTAAGATATATATATATATGTACATCTTGTGTAAAAACAATGCATAAATCATGCCTTGTATCAATATATCTATTATGATAGTATTATAATTAAATAGCTCCATTTGCAATAAAAGTATCCTATTGCAGGCTTCGGAAATAAAAGAATCATATCTTACATATATCAAAAAATATTATCTACTTTGTGTAATAATTAATTTCACTGAAACGTTGTATTTTTTAAGTTGCATTATTATTTAATTTTATTTGGGGCTCTGAAAAAGTGTTGGGCCGTATCATTGGATCACCCACGACTTAAGAAAAAATATATTACGTGTAGTGAAAATAATAGCCCAAAATATAACTTTGATACAAGCCCGTATAAAAAGCCCAAAAGGATTACATTAAATCATTAATTTGTTGTAAAACACACAAATTGTATACTTTCATATAAAAAAAAAATGCATATTTCGATAAATTTGATTTGCCACGTGAAAAAAAAAAAGTGTTTGAATTGAAGAACTTTATGGAGTATTATACAGTGATAGAGGTAAAATGGATTTTATGAATTATTAATTGATTTATATATCGAATAGAGGTATCAAATTCGGATCATCTATTGCATGTCCGTGTTACATCTTATATTGTACCGGCGGATGATTGTCAATTTGTCACATGTTTAGAACACTTTCATAATCAGCAACTATTAATGATTTTCATAAACAAAAATATGATGATTATAAATATATTTTTAACACATAACGATCATCAGTCGATGTAATAGAAGATGCAGTACGATGCCATAAAAGATTCAAATCATATTAAAAACCCTCGATTCTTCGGGGCCCCACAAACTACGATGAATATTATCACACATCAAGAAAATTCATCACTACTAATTTCATAAAGTATGATGAAATTATAAATGATATGTTTTGGAAAAATAAGAAAACTTTCACGTGATTTTGTACTTGGAAAAGTCCTCAACTATGGTAAATTAGGGTCCACTTCTTGAAAAATGATTGTACCTTGTGAGATGAAAAGCTGCTATAAAGAGTTGTACCTTGCTCAAATAACTGTGGAAAATTGTAGAGTACACTAGTTTCTCTATAGAGATGATTGCCAATCTTGGCCACACATAAGCAAAGAGAGCACATGACCACATGGAATTTAAGTGGTAGATGATTTTCTTTTTCTTGTTACAAAATTATGGTTTCAAAAATCATTTTGTTTTTGGTAATAGATGGATGTGACATACCTAAATAGAGGCCAAGCCAATTAAAAGAATTCCATCCTATTAGGCTGGTTTTGGTCCCATTGTAGAAACTTTTATTTGCCACATATTGTGATTATTCATTTTAATATTAATTTATATAAACAGTCATCGGTTTATCGCTGACACACTTAATGTGTTTACGGTTGATATCTTAGTGTCACGTCAATAATTTTTTCATTTACAGTTTACTCCCTCCGTCCCACTTAAATGGTCCACATTTATTATTTTATATCTCACATATATTCCCTAATGTAGACTAATTAGATGGAACGGAGGGAATAATATATTTTCGTCGAGCCAACTGTGGGTACATTAAATATGTCGACGATGTATAGAGGGCAATTCTTCAATTAGCTAGTTTAATAGGGGCTTTAATTTCTACAATGAATGCCAATGAATTTAATTAGTGTTAAAATTTATAATATTACAGTAGTGGACACCATTGGTAAACGATAAGTGATTGAATGGGGACAATAATTGAGTAAAGAAATTGAGTTGTTATTTTTTTATTTATTTTTCATTCCAATAATGTCCACATTCTTCAACCATTTTGTTTTCTTTTTATGCTTTGATTAAGTTTTTATTCAATTATAATATTAATAAATTTTATTCCAATTCTATTCATAGGAAAAAACAAGTAATTAATTTATTTGTATGGTACACATTTATCTCTCAATTAGCTACAGTCCCAATCAACCTCAAATTGTATTGAAGGACCATTGCTTTGGATGTTGGACAAGGTGCTAAGAGTTGCAATTACAATTTGATTCCTCCACCATCACTCTATAGAATAATAATTTTTATTCAGATTTTAATCCTTTTATTTAATCTTATTAAATTAATTAACTAGTGCTTATGACTATTGAATGGAAATATTATCCCTTATTAGCCTCATATATATGAATGATCCTTCTTTAATCTCTTATCCCGAAATTTATCTAATTCAGCCGAGAAAGTGCAGTTCAGTTTGTAAGACAACTTGTCTTCAATTAATAGGTTGAAGTTCGAGTCATCTCGAGTGTGTGAGAATATAAAGTTACTAAAAAAAGGACTTAATTCAATAATAATAATAATAATAATAATAATAATAATAATAATAATAATAATAATAATAATAATAATAAATTGAAAATTGAAATGCTTGCGTATGAAAAAATATTAGGGGTGTATTTTAGGCCAAGTGGAGCCTCAACCATCCAATTGAATGCAAAGAAATGGAGAAAAAAAATGCATATATTAAAAAATGGCCAAAATGCAAAACACATTTTTGCATTAATTGTTTGATGTGTAAAGCCAATTTTAGTGTTTTGATTTTTTCCTTTTTAATTAACAGTATGTGCAGAGCCAATTTTAGTAATTTCTTTTTCTTTTTTATTCATCAATATACATTGAATAAAGTTCACAAGTATTTGACTTGAAAATATTTGTGAAAAATACAAGGGAAGAAGTAAACATAAGCTTAATAAATACACTAATTTCTAGGCTTAATTAATATAAAAGTATACACAAAATATATGTGATTGTTGGTTCCTTTCTCTTTACTAAATGTCAAATTATGCCAATAATTTCTTGGAACAATAAAGGTAAAGCTCATCGGAAACTGACTATTCAATTGTAACTCTCAAAGTATATTTTATTTTATTTAAAAGTTTTATTGAATAGTCCAAATTTTAATTAATTTTCATTCCACTTGGTAAAATAACTAAAACCTAGGTGTCAATTATTGCAGTCCCAAGTACATAATTTTCAAGCTTAAATCTTTGAAAGAAAATGCCAAAAATGGAAAGAGAAATATATTTGATTCATTTATGAAAGGAAATTGAAGTTTTTGGAGCCTTTCAATAGTGAAAGTGCATATTTAGTGTTTGATTATACATTTGGCCAACCAAAATACTAATAAATACTATTCCCACAGTTTCAGCCAAGATAACACGTTATACTCCTTTCATTTCGTGCAAAAGGCTTCATTGTCGTAGTATCTCGTAAAAAAAAAATCTTCAAAAATTTATTTTAAAACTCATCATAAAAAAACATAGAAAAGCGTGTCAGAATTGCCAAATAGAAATGAAGCCCTTTACATGAAATGGAAGGAGTATTATTTTACGGTATACGTTATATATATTCAGCAGACGTGTCGTTTTCGTCGAGACGGGAAGGAATATTTACAAAATTAAAAATACAATAGGGAGAAGAAGCTAGTAATGGAGGGTGGGGGTGGGCCGGTGGGGCCAAGTTCATTTTATCGAAAATTAACTTGTGATATTGATTATTATCAAAAACAAAAAAAATAAAAAAAAAGTGAAAAAGGGAATGAAAAAAAAAAAAAGTAAAGAAGAAAGAGCGGTGGGGCCTCCTTAAATGAAGTCACATTCAGGTGCAGGGTGATTTATGGTTGGTTCTAGCACGTTCACACACACTTGGGCCCAAGGGCTTAGTGGGCCCATTAGCAAGTCGTGGGCCCTACCGCTCGACACGCGTTCAGCCCATTCCAAACATGTCCGTTTCTACCATCCTTTTCCTTTCGCTCTCTCGCTCTCGACCGACCCGGCCCGACCGACTCCAAGTATTTATTTATTCGTAGAAAAAAATGCAATTAAATATACCAACTTTCTCTGACATTCTGTTTTAATTACCAACTTTTAATTTTTTATGATAATTCACTAATTTTCTTCCGCGTTCAATTTTAACACTGATCTTGTATTCCGGCTATTACGTGGTAATAGAAAATGATGAGGCACTATATATGGCAATGTTAATTATAATATTTACTACGGTGATAAAATGACGTCGCAAATATTCGTCATTTTATCATCGTGTAGTAAATAAATTATTTGAAACGTATAAATTATTCAGAAACGGCGTCGTTTTATCACCGTGTAGTAAATAATTTAATTAATATTGCCACGTATAATGCCTCGTCATTTTCTATTGCTACGTAATAGCCGGAATATGTGATCGGTGTTAAAATTGAACGTGGAAGAAAGTTGGTGAATTATCATAAAAAATTGAAAGTTGGTGATTAAAATGGTATGTCAGAGAAAGTTGATGTATTTAATTGCATTTTTTCCTTATTAGTATTATTATTATTATTTTAATATTTCATTCCAAGTATTTGAATGGGGGGTTAATCAAGCTTAAATTTGTCGTAAATAATTCTTTTGATTTGATATTTTTTAATTGTGACTAGCTTGTTCACGAGATAATTACAAAACCGACATCATCAAGCGTCGAACTCGGATTTTTAATGCTTACGGTTACCATTAATTTTATGATTATTTTCAATAGTTTACCCATCTAATTAGAATTTATATTATTTTTAATATTTAATTTGACTTTTATTAGTAATATTATAGTTAATAAATTCAAAAATAGGGTATATAAAAATTTTAATTTTTACTTATAAATGTTTGTTATGATAAACTATATTATATTTTTTTAATATTATAAAAAAAATATAAAACTAATAAAAATTAAATTTTGCGACACTATTGGTACATCGAATTTGAAATATAGGATCTTGTCCTAGCTATCTTTAATCTTAGTTTGAAATAAAATCCGATATTTTCTTGTCCACTTTATCTGAATATTTCATTCAAGATTATTTTCATTTGTTCATCATCATATGCTCTAGGTTGGAAACAAAACAAGCTTTTCTTTTTTCCTTTAATTATTTTACATTCAACAGTACTGTACTTGGAATCTAGAATTATCACACCACGCGATACACATGAACACAATAAAAATTTAAAAAAGAAAAAGAAAAAAAAAAAAAAAAAAGAGAGATATGATAAAACGAAGCATACATAGCACGTAACGCCAATAAATCACTAGGGTAAACATAACGGAAAATCGAAATTTTGCATGGCTAAGCTTAACTTTTAAATTTAACGAGATGGGGCCACGTCCACTCAACCGCCGCCACGTGTCGCCTTCCCTGCCTATTTATGCAAGCTTCTCGGTGCCACCCCAAGAACACACACACACACACACTCAAAATCATTCGAGCTCCACATTTGTTTTCCCCTCCTAAATTCTTGGCACTACAATTCCCACATACATCTGCCCCCCCTCTCTCTCTTTCTCCTCAACAAACTAACTTTTCCCCAAAGAAAGAGGTGTAGAGAGAGAAAATGTTCATCGAGAGCTTCAAGGTCGACAGCCCCAACGTGAAGTACACAGAGAGCGAGATTCACTCCGTTTACAGCTACGAAACCACAGAGCTCCTTCACGAGAACAAAAATGGCGCCTACCAGTGGACTGTCAAGCCCAAAACCGTTCAATACGAGTTCAAAACCGACGCCCACGTCCCCAAATTAGGGTATTTCTCAACCTCCCTCCCTCTCTCCTCTCTGTACATCTCTCTCTCTCCTCTAATGGTTTCTTGGTTTTAGGGTTATGCTTGTGGGATGGGGAGGGAACAACGGCTCCACCCTCACGGCCGGCGTCATTGCAAATCGGGAGTAAGTTCTTTAAATTTTGCAATTGTGTGTGTGTGTGTGTGTGTGAAAGATTGGATTTTGGTGAGGGAAGAGGGGGAAAGATTGAATTTTGGAAGAGCCCTTTTGATTTGCGACGAAAATTGAGAGATGGGTCGTCGGAATTTTTTTTGTTGCAGAGGGATTTCGTGGGCGACGAAAGAAAAGATTCAGCAAGCTAATTATTTCGGGTCGCTAACCCAGGCTTCCTCTATTCGGGTCGGGTCTTTCAATGGTGAAGAGATTTATGCCCCATTCAAAAGCTTGCTTCCCATGGTACCATCTCTCTCTTTCTACCATTATAGTTATATCGTACAAATCGTGTATCAAAATCGAATTTTCTTAATTTTAAACAATAATTTCTTGAATTTTCTTGGACTGGAACATGATTGAATATAAATTAAGAAAATCGATTTTGGTACACGGCTGTAATTATATAATTGTATATTTGATGGGAATTGACTATGATGAAAAAAGGTCAACCCAGACGACATCGTTTTCGGAGGATGGGACATAAGCGACATGAATTTGGCTGACGCCATGGGAAGAGCCAAAGTTCTAGACATTGATCTGCAGAAACAGCTGAGGCCCTACATGGAGCACATGGTCCCACTCCCAGGAATCTACGACCCAGATTTCATCGCCGCCAATCAAGGGTCACGTGCCAACAACGTGATCAAAGGTACGAGGAAGGAGCAAGTCGAGCAACTCATCAGAGACATTAGGTATACACACTATTCACCATGTTTCCTTATTTTAATATATATATATTTATTTATTTCAAGAGAGGCGTTGGTGGGATTTGAACCGTTTATCGATTGCAGGGAGTTCAAGGAGAAGAACAAGGTCGACAAGATCGTCGTGCTGTGGACCGCCAACACGGAGCGGTACAGCAACGTCGTAGTCGGTTTGAATGACACGACAGAGAATCTCATGGCTTCGTTGGAGAGGAACGAAGCCGAGATATCGCCGTCGACTTTGTTCGGGATCGCTTGCATTCTTGAGAATGTGCCTTTCATCAATGGAAGCCCACAAAACACATTTGTCCCAGGTACTATAGGACACTGTCGAAATCGAAAAATGGAATTTTAATTTGTTAATAAGAAGGCTAATCAAGAATTGTATTTTTTTAGGGTTGATTGAATTGGCGATTAAGAGGAACTCTTTGATTGGTGGAGATGATTTCAAGAGTGGCCAAACTAAGATGAAATCGGCCCTAGTCGATTTCCTTGTTGGGGCGGGCATTAAGGTATAGTGATAACACTTTGATTCGATTCTGGCTCGATCTGACATTTTCGTGTTGCATCTCGTATCTGATTGATTGATTGATTGATTATGTTTGCAGCCGACCTCGATTGTGAGCTACAACCACTTGGGGAACAACGACGGGATGAATCTCTCCGCCCCTCAGACCTTCCGGTCCAAGGAGATCTCGAAGAGCAACGTGGTGGACGACATGGTCGCCAGCAACGGCATCCTCTACGAGCCGGGCGAGCACCCTGACCATGTCGTCGTTATTAAGGTACAACAATACCCCCTCAATTGATATTGTTAATGCCAATAAGTTGCATTCTGTTTGATTACAATGTTTTAACAAATTGATCTGACCTCCGGTTCGGTTTTTAAAACATCAGTCGACATTACTGTTTTTTATTCGAGTAAAGTTCAATTACTTGATCAAAGACCTAATAGTTCGGCACCTTTGCAGTACGTCCCGTATGTCGGGGATAGCAAGAGGGCGATGGACGAGTACACGTCGGAGATCTTCATGGGAGGCAAGAGCACCATAGTGATGCACAACACGTGCGAGGATTCTCTCCTCGCCGCCCCCATCATTCTAGACTTGGTCCTCCTCGCCGAGCTCAGCACCCGAATTCAGCTCAAGTCTCAAGACGAGGTTAAAATAGTCATTTTGATAAAATAAAGATGACCCTAATTTTCGAGAATCGTGTATACTAATTATTTTCCGAATCGAATTTTGCAGGGAAAATTCCACTCTTTCCACCCTGTGGCCACCATCCTTAGCTATCTAACCAAGGCCCCTCTTGTAAGAACACTACAAAAACTCCTCTTTCTTTCTTTATTTATTTTTTCCCCTTGCAATAATAATTTGCTTTAAAACAAAACATATGGTCCTGAGATTTTATCACGTTATCACAAGGAAAAAAAATGTGGTCCATTCTTAAGGAAGTTATGGGTGGATGCCCAAATTGATGATGCATAAATTGTTTATAATTACTTCCTCCGTCCCAACGAACAACAGTTCATCATTTTATACATTGCATATATTCAACAATTAATATGTGTACGTCGTGCATAAAAATAGGTACCTCCGGGGACACCGGTGGTGAACGCGTTGTCGAAGCAGCGAGCGATGCTGGAGAATATAATGAGGGCTTGTGTTGGATTGGCTCCTGAAAACAACATGATTTTGGAGTATAAGTGAAGGTTGAATTCAAGAATTGTAATCTGAGTACAATATCAGATTGTGTGTTGGGATGTTTCTTTTCCTTCTTTTTTTTTTTATAAATAATTTATCTTCTTCTTTTTTGTCCTTTTGGTTTTGGTATATTTTTTATGTAGCTACTGCAAGTGTATTATAATTTGCTTTAGCTCTTTTAGAGCATAGCCTATCTCTCCTATCTAATCTCTACATGTAACTACTTTTCTGTAATTTATTTCTTATTTCCAAGTTAATCTGTTGAAATTAAGAGAAAATTATTAATATATGTTTTGTAATTCTATTCTTCATGTGAGGTGCATTTTTAGCTCACTCTACTTGTAATGATGAATAACTATTATACAAAAAGTAAAAAGAAGTAACTAAAGTTGTGACTTAGAAAATATTTTACTTGCCTATTAATGTCAAGAAATGAGGCCACTTTCTAATTTATTTCATCTCTTTAAAATGGAGTAGGTGTATGAATTCTAAAATCAAATTTAAATATTTCTCATTAAGGGTGATTCTAAACATAGCCCCCATATTACTCTTCATGGCCCCCATTATTTAAAAAAATAATATAATGATTATTAAATTTCTTTTTTACCCTCAATCCAATTCTTAGGGATGTTGGGGTTGATATACTGAAAAATATACTTTATGCTTGTATTATTAACAATTTCTTCCGGTTTTGGAAATAAATATTTTGTCATATGTTTTGCATATTAATTCGTGTTATGGTTATGCAAATAAACGTCCGGTACTATATATTATAGATAATATGGTGTGGGTGGTCGCACGGAAGATCATATTATCGGTTTCTTATATAGTTAAATGGTGTTCGCAACCGAAAGTAATCTTGGACGAATTACTTGTTAAGATTGTAGTATAAGCTGGATAATAGTTGGTCTTGGCTATTAGCTAATACTGGTGCATACGATCAGAGTTGCGCTGAACGGGATCGAGGTGAGATAAATCCTTTTATACTGACTTATTAAGGATCACATCTCGGACGATTATTATTTCTTAATTCTAGTTGTCATAATATTCAATTACGTATTTATAATAATTATTGCTTTGATTTACCATGAGTGAGAGTTATTGCAACTCAAAGAATCTCCGTATCCTGGGTAATAATATTATAAATATGATAATTAATATTATAGCTAGAAATCGTGTCTCGGTGCGCCGAGTTGATGATGTCCCCTTGAGGCGTTCTAAGGATTATTATATCAAAACCCTGCAGGTGGATTAAGTTCCGATATAATAATAAGGTCGAACGGGTACACTCTCGGAATAAGATATTAATTAATTAGAGCAGTCAGTAGCTTAAATTAATTAATGGACATGCTATATCTTAAACACGGGAAATAATATAATTCAAAGAGGAGCCCGGTATGTCATAATTTGGGATTGGACGGCGATGCAATATTATTTTACTATAGTGGAAAGACTATAATATTAATATAATTAAATAGAGTATTCGGGGTCAGAGAATACTTAGATTATTTAATTATATTGGAAGACCCAGTCCAAATCCTCCTCAAGGTCCCTGGAGTAGCCCAATAGAGCATAGCCTGGCCCATTAGCCTTGGCCCTAACCTCTCCAACACTCTACCTCTTATTATAAATAAGAGAGAAGTAGAAATGTTCAGTACGTGATTTCATTCTCACAGAATACATAGAGAGGGGCGGCGGTTTCTGAGTAGGCACAGAGAATAGATTTCTGCCCACTCAGAATTTCTCTGGTTGCTAGGGAATACTCCAGAAAACTTCGGGGTCGACATGAAAGAGCCAGATCTCGTGTGCAGAGATCTGGCGCGTGGAAGATCATTTCCTCGACTCAGAATTCCACCGGTGATTCGCGAACAGGTATATATGATTTAGATTGGTTTCCGCTTTCAAGATCTGAATTCATATGTTTAATAATTATTGTAATTAATTAAATTTACATCTGAGGGATCCCGGATCCAACAACTGGTATCAGAGCCAACTCGGCTCTGTAGATTTAATTAAGTATAATTATTAGATTCATATTATTTGTATTGGATGCAATTGATTGTTTTTGCAGAGATCCAATTATCATGGTTAATATGAATGTTTTGGTTTTAATTATTGTATTAAAATCAGCCTGTTTGTGGCTGCGTTGTAAACACATGAGGGTTGATCGTGTTAGAATAAGATTTTTTTTTCGATTGTAATTTCGATGTAAAATTTTCAATTCTTGTAATCGATCGATGGTGGTGGAGAAGGCGGCTACGTCACGACGGGGATCGAGGACAGGCGGCGGTGATAAACACGGCAGCTAGGGTTTCGACCCTACCGCGGCTGTTTGCGGTCACCGAACGTCGCAGCTGCTTCCGACTCCTCTCCTCATGGCGTCGACACATTAGATGAACAACAGAAGTAGTGGGAGCAGCGGCGGTGCTGAAGCGATCGCCATTCATGGCGACGGCGCGGCTAGGGTTTAAAGAACCCTAGCGGATCGCGTGAAGCTTCTTGCGGCTGCAGCTCGAAAACCGGCAGCTCCACGATGCCGGTGACCTGCAGCAGTTCACGGCAAGCTGCTAGGCGTCGAAGGGAACGACGGGCGGAGGCGCGGCGTGCAGAAACGGAAGCAGCAGCTGCTGTCGCCTTACGCGACGGTGGCTGCGGTGCTGCTGCGTTTCAACCATGCTTCCGGCGAGTTCCGAGCGACGACAGCGGCAGAAGCACTTGGCGATCTCCTCTCTAAGCTCGTGTGAAGACGATGGCAGCGGTGGTGCGGCTGAAGACGACGGCCGGGGCTGAAGGAGACGACAATGTCGTCGCAGCTAGGGTTTTCGGTGTTAGGGTTTCCAAAACCCTAACAGGCCGAAACCCTAGCCCATTGGGCCTCTCTCTCGGCCCGATTTCAACTCAATTTCGGGCCTTTTGATTCAGCTCAACTCTCGTCTCGATTTTTCAAGCTCGTTCGAAGAAATTTGAAGGCCGTGATGATTAGATAATTATTTATTTAATTAATTATCTTGTGCTTAATTTTTTGATGTTTTGTGGATGGCATGTTGTTTAATTATTCGCAATTTTTAATTACATGCTATGCTTGAAAAATGAATTAAAACCTTGGTTTAAAATGACTAAGTGGTACAAAATTAATTTTAATTTTCGGTTAAATCCGAATTTTTCTGAAAATTATTAATTAATTCTAGCCTCCATAATTGGTTTAAAAATGAAATAATTAGCATTTGCTCACTGATCCGGGCGTATCCCTACGGAGGTACTAATTATGGATTTCATTGGTTTAAACTTCATATGATAATATTGAAAAATAATTTCATATCGATATCACCTCCCTACGGTAGGGTTATTCTTATGAAATGGTATTTTTCGGAATATTAAATTATGGTATTTCACTTAGATGTAAATTTATTAATTATTTCCCGACGGAAAGGTAATTAATTAAATGTACATGGCTAGGAGTGACCGACTGTTAATTTCATCAATCATAAGGTGAAGGTTGATTGGATAATGAAATTAAAGGCGTAAAAACCTACTTATAGAGATTATTTGTAAACGTCCACCCTACGTGGCTTACATATAAAATCTTGAGGAGTCGGGGGTTGCATATTATATTGATTTAAGGTTTTACAATATAATGAATGCTTCGAAGTATATGACATTGACTTTACGTTATTTATTTATTTTCAGCTACATTATGTCTTTCAATCCACTTGCTTCAATTCTCAAAGAAAATAAACTCGAAGGTTCCAATTACCTTGATTGGAAACGAAACTTGGATATTGTCCTTACTGTTGACGGACATAAATTTGTCCTTACTGAGGAATGCCCCCCTGAGCCAGCTGCAGGAGCCACGGCTGAACAGCGTGAGGCTTATACCAGCTGGAAAAAGGCAGATGAGATGGCAAAATGCTACATACTGGCTTCAGTATCGCCCATTTTGCAGCATCAACATCAGAATGTCGAAACTGCAGCTGGTATGATCCTAAGCCTTCACGAGATGTTTGGCCATCACGGTCGTCAGGCGCGTCAAAAGGCTATGAAGTCAATTTTGACGCTGAAAATGTCTGACGGGGAATCCGTGAAGGAACATGTTCTTAAGATGATTGGTCATCTTAATGAGCTGGAGGTTCTAGGTGCTGAAATCGATGCGGAATCGCAGGTCGATATCATCATAGAATCCTTTCCTAATTCATTCAACCAGTTTCGGTTGAACAACAACATGAATCCTAAGGATTACACGTTGGCCCAACTGATGAATGAGCTGGTGCAAGCTGAGACGGTGATCAAGTCTGAACCTCAGGCTCACAACACTACAGCTTCTACTTCTTCTAAGCCTAAGGGCAGATTTAGAAAGAAGAAGAAGCAGGGTAGTCAGAATCAAGGGGGTGGCTGTCAGAAAGGGAAGGGACCTCAAGGTGGCATTCAGAAGCCTAAAGGGAGGTGTTACCGTTGCGGGCAGAAAGGACACTACAAGGCGTCTTGTCCTCAAATGAGGACGGGCAGTGGCCAAGGTACATCTTATGCACTAGTTGTCGAAACTTGTTTAGCGGCTAGTTCTAACAACACTTGGGTTGTAGATACTGGAGCCACTGATCATGTATGTTTTGACTTGCAGGGGTTCAACCAAACCCGGCGGGTTAGTGCAGGGGAGATTACCGTCACCATGGGAAATGCTGCGAAAGTGGCGGTTTCTGCAGTGGGAGTTGTCAGTTTACCATTTTTCAATAAAACTTTGGTTTTAAGAGATGTTTTGTTAGTACCCCGGTTTTCGGAGGAACTTGATTTCGGTTTCCAAATTGTATTTGGATGGATATTCTGTTTCTTTCGGTTTTGGAAATGTTACTATTTATCATAATGGTGATGTTATCTGTTCTGGTACTATGTCTAACAATCTCTATACCATAAACTGTACACATACTGCATTGAATAGCGCATTATCATATTCTAAGAAACGTAAGTTTTCTTCGAGTGTAAATCAAACACAGCTCTGGCATCTGAGGCTTGGACACATCCACCTTAAGAGGATTCAAAGGTTGGTGAAAGATGGTCCTTTGGAAGAACTCCGAATGGAACCATTACCAACTTGCGAATCGTGCTTGCAAGGAAAGATGGTTAAAAGAAATTTTAAGTCCAAGGGAAACAGATCAGAGAAAGTGTTGGATTTGATTCACATGGACGTGTGTGGTCCAATGTCGATTCAAGCTAGAGGTGGTGTTGAGTACTTCATTACTTTTATTGATGATTACTCAAGGTATGAATATGTTTATCTGATGAAACGGAAGTCTGAATCCTTTGAGAAATTCAAAGAATTTAAGGCGGAAGTTGAGAATCGTCATGAAAGAACTATCAAATCCCTTCGATCTGATCGAGGAGGGGAGTACCTCAGCGGTGAATTTTTGGAATACATGTCAAAAGCTGGGATTGCTTCCCAACTTACTGATCCGGGGACGCCGCAACAAAATGGCGTGGCGGAACGAAGAAATCGTACACTTATAGAAATGGTTCGATCAATGATGAGCTATTCAGAATTACCTACTTCGTTTTGGGGTTATGCATTAGAAACGGCAGCGTATGTTCTAAATTTGGTTCCTTCCAAATCGGTACCTAAGACTCCTTAGGAATTGTGGACTGGGCAAAAGCCTAGTCTGGAACATATTCGGATCTGGGGATGTCCAACACATGTGTTGAATAAGGATGCTGATAAGTTGGAATCAAGAACTGAACTACGGTTTTTCGTGGGGTACCCTAAAGGCACGAGAGGTGGGATGTTTTATAGTCATAGGGACCAAAAGATCGTCATTAGCACTAATACACGATTTTTGGAAGAGGATTATATGATTAATCATAAACCCATGAGTGAAGTCATTTTAGAAGAAATGAGGGACACTGAGACGTCTGAACCAACTGTATCAGATGTTACACTAAATACTGCACCTCGTGTTGACACTAACACTAACTCTCAAGTGGTGCCTCATCGTAGTGGGAGAGTCATCGTCCAACCTGAAAGATGGTTGTGTTATGGGGAATCTTCGGATATCATAATTGGGGAAGATGACTTTGACCCATGGACGTACAAAGAGGCAATGCAAGATAAAGATACTCGGTTTTGGCAAGATGCTATGGATTCGGAAATCCAATCCATTCATGATAACGATGTGTACGATATTGTAGAAGCTCCCCAAGGCGTTAAGCCGGTTGGGTGTAAGTGGGTCTACAAACGTAAGAGAGGAGCTGACAGGAAGGTTGAAACCTTCAAAGCTAGACTTGTGGCGAAAGGTTTCACCCAAAAAGAAGGAATTGATTACGATGAAACCTTCTCGCCTGTTGTCATGCTTAAGTCAATCCGGATTCTCTTATCCATTGCGGCGCACATGGATTTGGAAATATGGCAAATGGATGTCAAGACTGCTTTTCTGAATGGCAATCTTGAGAAACCCATTTATATGAAACAACCAAAGGGTTATGTTGCCGAAGGAAAAGAGCATCTTGTATGCAAGCTTAAGCGATCCATTTATGGTCTTAAGCAAGCATCTCGTTCTTGGAACACACGGTTTGATGAGGTAACCCAGTCATATGGATTCATCCAGTGTGATTATGAGAGTTGTGTGTACAAAAAGTGCAACGGAAATGACTTGGTGTTTCTGATACTGTATGTTGATGACATACTCCTAATTGGCAACAACGTGGAGACGTTATCGGACATACGGATGTGGTTGTCCAAGCAATTCAAAATGAAGGACTTGGGAGAAGCTGGTCACATTCTTGGGATATAGATCTTTAGAGATCGTAAGAAGAGGATGTTGTGCCTATCTCAAGCAGCCTACATTGATACTGTGGTAAAGCGGTTTAGCATGGAAAATGCTAAGAAAGGTTTCTTACCTTTCAGGCATGGAATACATCTATCTAAGGCTATGTGTCCTAAAACACAGAAAGAGATAGATGAAATGAAGGCAGTTCCTTATGCATCTGCAGTAGGAAGCCTCATGTATGTTATGCTTTGCACCAGGCCCGATATCTGTTATGCCGTTGGCATGGTTTCTAGATATCAGTCTAACCCTGGCAGGGAACACTGGACTGTTGTGAAGAATATAATCAAGTACCTGAAAAGGACTAGGGATTATATGTTGGTCTTCCAGTCTGACAGTCTAATTCCTTTGGGTTATACGGATTCTGATTTCCAATCGGATAGGGATGAGAGGAAATCTACCACTGGGTATGTGTTTATGTTGGGAGGTGGAGCCATACATTGGAGGAGCATAAAGCAGAAATGCATTGCGGATTCCACCATGGAAGCTGAGTACGTCGCAGCCGCAGAAGCGGCTAAGGACGCTGTATGGTTCCGGAACTTGATGATGGATCTGGATGTGGTTCCTAATTTGCGTCAGGCGATCACAATTTATTGTGACAATTCTGGTGCAGTTGCAAATTCGAAAGAACCAAGATCTCATCAGGCCAGTAAACACATAGACCGGAAGTACCATATCATACGTGATTACGTAAAGAGAGAGGTGGTAGTTGTGTCAAAGATTGCATCTGAGGATAACCTTGCTGATCCATTCACGAAAGCACTTCCTACAAAGGATTTCGTGAGGCATGTGGAGGGCTTGGGAGTCAGATGTATGACAGCATTGCTTTGAGTATAAGTGGGAGAGAAATTGTAATGTAGTAGTAGTATACTTGAAAGCATGCTTTTGAGTATAAGTGGGAGATTGTTGGGGTTGATATACTGAAAAACATACTTTATGCTTGTATTATTAACAATTTCTTCCGGTTTTGGAAATAAATATTTTGTCATATGTTTTGCATATTAATTCGTGTTATGATTATGCAAATAAACGTCCGGTACTATATATTATAGATAATATGGTGTGGGTGGTTGCACGGAAGATCATATTATCGGTTTCTTATATAGTTAAATGGTGTTCGCAACCGAAAGTAATCTTGGACGAATTACTTGTTAAGGTTGTAGTATAAGCTGGATAATAGTTGGTCTTGGCTATTAGCTTATACTGGTGCATACGATCAGAGTTGCGCTGAACGGGATCGAGGTGAGATAAATCCTTTTATACTGACTTATTAAGGATCACATCTCGGACGATTATTATTTCTTAATTCTAGTTGTCATAATATTCAATTATGTATTTATAATAATTATTGCTTTGATTTACCATGAGTGAGAGTTATTGCAACTCAAAGAATCTCCGTATCCTGGGTAATAATATTATAAATATGATAATTAATATTATAGCTAGAAATCGTGTCTCGGTGCGCCGAGTTGATGATGTCCCCTTGAGGCGTTCTAAGGATTATTATATCAAAACCCTGCAGGTGGATTAAGTTCTGATATAATAATAAGGTCGAACGGGTACACTCTCGGAATAAGATATTAATTAATTAGAGCAGTCAGTAGCTTAAATTAATTAATGGACATCTTAAACACGGGAAATAATATAATTCAAAGAGGAGCCCGGTATGTCATAATTTGGGATTGGACGGGGATGCAATATTATTTTACTATAGTGGAAAGACTATAATATTAATATAATTAAATAGAGTATTCGGGGCCAGAGAATACTTGGATTATTTAATTATATTGGAAGACTCAGTCCAAATCCTCCTCAATGTCCCTGGAGTAGCCCAATAGAGCATAACCTGACCCATTAGCCTTGGCCCTAACCTCTCCAACACTCTACCTCTTATTATAAATAAGAGAGAAGTAGAAATGTTCAGTACGTGATTTCATTCTCACAGAATACATAGAGAGGGGCGGTGGTTTCTGAGTAGGCACAGAGAATAGATTTCTGCCCACTCAGAATTTCTCTGGTTGCTAGGGAATACTCCAGAAGACTTCGGGGTCGACGTGAAAGAGCCATATCTCGTGTGCAAAGATCTGGTGCGTGGAAGATCATTTCCTCGACTCAGAATTCCACCGGTGATTCGTAAACAGGTATATATGATTTAGATCGGTTTCCGCTTTCAAGATCTGAATTCATATGTTTAATAATTATTGTAATTAATTAAATCTACATCCGAGGGATCCCGGATCCAACAAGGGATTGTGCAGTTTCTGATTCTTTTTCTTGAAGATGCCGCCATGCCGGCGGCTATTCACACTCACACGCACTATTATGTGTTTCGTCATAAATCTGTTATCAATCGATTTGTTTTCTTTATCTGTGTATGTAATTATTTAGAAGGAAAAAAAAAACACATCGGCTACACAATTTTCTTTTTTAATCACAATCGCCGGAGAATAGCAATGGAAATGTATAAGGATATGCTGCAAAAAAAAAAACTTTCTTATAAGAGAAAGACGAAAGGCCTTGGCTCCTTCACCGATATTCCTCACCACAATGAAATTAATTGAATTGAGAAAGTGCATAAATTTGAATACAACAGATTAAATTCAGAATAATTCACTCTCCAAATTTCAGGTTTGGAAGAACTGATTTTAGATTTTTAAAAGAAGATAAAATGATTCTGTTGATAAATTTTTGAAGCATGATATATCAATGGACAGAGAGTTATGAGTTGGATCTTCTGCACACATATCGACTTTTTTCTCAACAATCTTCAGGAATTATTATACGAATATTCCTCCTTTTCCAGATTATGGTGGGGGGCTATATCGTTAAAAATTAATAGTATGAATTTACAGTGGCTATAGGGATAAAACAGTAAATGTATTAATATATATATATATATATATATTTTTTTTTATATAACGGGGCTATGAATAGTAAAATGGGGCTATCTATAGAATTACCCTTCTCATTACCTAACGGCCCACTAAGATATTTATTTTCGAGTGTAGAAATTTTTCAAGCTCAATTAACTCACTTGAAAGCCCACTAAGGCCCAAATCTATGAAATGTTTGCTACTAGAGCCCAAATCAATACAAATGTGGAAAATTTTGAAGGTTAATAAATTCTCTCATTAAAAACACACTAAATTAAAAATATTTATATTTATTTATATGGTGGATGATTCAATATTTATGTGTGTATTTGATTAGTAATCGATGCAGGATTGGAAAAAGGGAAAATTGAAATAAATAAACATGTATTTTTATTTTCAACAGAGTCTAAACGGGCTGGATTTGGAATTTAAAACAATTTTCCTCAAGTTTATAAATTATCTTTTTGATTTTTGGTATATATTTTAACGAATGGGAAAATGAATATATTTTTTTTCTAAATACACGATATTTCTCAAAATTCTGATTTTGCACATTAACTTTAAAATCTAAAATCAAATGCAGAGCATTTTGATTTGTTCTAATTTTGCAGATCAATTTGCATTGGGTTAAAATTTTATAGTTGCACATGCAATTAGAACCAACATAGCATGAAAATGACATTGTTTTTCGATCAAAATAATGTCGTTTTGATTAATTTTAAAAATAAAAATTCACTTGATCTATCTACTTGTCTCACTTGCGCCATTTATGTAGAGTTATCTATTCGAATTTTGATTATTATATTATATAATTAATTTAAAGCTAGCAAAGATGATATTTTTCTAATTTGATACTATAAATTTTTTCCAAAATTAATTTTGTACTCACTCCGTCTTATCCATTTCGCCATGTTTCCTAAGGGCATGTTTGGTAGCCATGTTATCTCATGATAACATGGCTTATCTCACCTAATCCATCTGTTTGGTATCACATTTTGACATATCAGGGAAGCCCGTGTTAGAGCTCGGGCCCGAGCTAATTTCACTATTCCACCTCTATTTCCTATCACGCCTCCACCCCGTGTTTGGAATTTGATGGTTGAACAGTACATTCACAAAGAAAGTTTAAAACCCATCTTGCCCTTCCACTCCATTTTCAATCGGAACTTGTAACCGTTCTCTTGGATTGGGCGCTCTAACTAAAGGTAAGTTGATAATTGAATCTTCTCCAATTGCTTCATCCTTGGACGGACGTTGCGGCGGCGGAGAGCGGCGCCACCGTCTCTCCATGTGTTCAAGGCGGCTCCTTCGGTGCTCGCCTACTGCAATAAGGTATATTCCGGCTAGTTGGGTAAGTTCTGGTGAGGATGGCATTTGTTGTCAGATCTGAGGACCGAGATAGTGATTCCGGTGTGCGCCGTCATCGGAATAATCTTCTCGCTCATTCAATGGTTCATCGTCTCCTGCGTGAAGGTCTCGATGGAGCAAAATGGAGCTGCGAAAATAGCCACTGCCGCAGTATGAGTGCAAGATTGTGGACTCCCATGACAACTCCGGCCCCTCCTCCGGCCTCAGCCGCCGCGCCGCCCCCTCCTCTGTGCTCTCTCCCCTATCTATTCATCTCCCAATTGAAACGCAGAGATGAGTTAGAATTAGGTTTTGTAATTTTGAATTTTTTTTGAAGGATAATTTAGTAATTTTTGTTTTCTTATCATGGTTTAATCCTTCATACCAAACAAGTAACAATTACCTCCAATCTTGATATTATCTTGATGTTACATCATGATTTACTATTCCTCCCCTAATTTTTTACTTATCTCAATTTTGCTACCAAACATACCTTAAGAAATAAAATAATAAAACAGAGCCAATTAGATGTGACGGTGTGATTATTATATAAAATCAGATACAATCGAAATGTCTCTCGAACATAAGATTGATCTCCTCAATAAATAAATAAAGAGAGAGAGGAAAAAAAAGAAGGATTGAGTTGACAACAACATATCCAAAAGCAAAATCCAGCGAGTTAATTAATGTAATTTGACATCCCATATTCTGTACAAATTCCACAGCTAAAAAAGCTGTCTCTTTGAATTTCTGCAAACACTATTTTCTTTGCCTTTTTCTCCTCACCCCCTCAAAAAAAGTCAGACCACCCCTAACCCTAAATTTTACATCAAATAAAGAGGAAACTTGCATTGACATACTACTACTATCTCTTTATTAATTTTTTTTTGTAAAAAGTGACCTCACACATATATTCTTTTCTCTCACTAGATTGAAAGAATTTGCTGTAGATTACGCTGATCGAGGCGTTCCCCTCTTTCTTCCTTTGTCTCTATCTCCTGTCTTCTGTTTTGCTCGTGTAATAAAGGGTTTGTTCACTACTTCATTAACCTCCCACTCTCTCTCTAGAAATCTTCTTCCACTTCTCAAGATTTCTTTCTAGAAAGAGAGAGATCATCAATGGAGGTGGGAAGAAGGGGAAGGAGAGAAAGCATGAGCCCAGAAAGAGGAAAAATGGGTGTTGAAGCAAAGATAATGAGGCCCACTTTCAAGAAAGTACAAGTTGTGTACTATCTCTCAAGAAATGGCCACCTCGAGCACCCTCACTATATGGTGGTCACTCATCTTCTTCATCAACCACTTCGTTTAAAAGGTTATTATTTTTTAGTTAATTCCTTTTCATTTAATTAGTATTTTTCATGTTTTGGTGTTTTAATTTGTTTTTTTGGGTGTTTGTAGATGTTTTGGATCGTCTTATTGTGTTGAGGGGTAAAGGCATGCCTTCGCTCTACTCATGGTCTTGCAAAAGGTATGTCACTAACTAATTAATAATTAATCTTAATTAATTAGTTAATAAAGATTCTAATTTTTTTTAAAATTATGTTTAGGAGTTACAAGAATGGGTTTGTGTGGAATGATTTAGCACCTAATGATGTAATTTACCCATCGGACGGAGCTGAGTATGTGCTTAAAGGGTCTGAATTAATTGAGGGCACCACCGGTAATTAATTAAATAAAATCTTGTAATTAGTTTTGTTTTGTTTTGTTTTTTTTTTTTTTTTTTTTTTTTCTGATTTTATATTAATTAATTAATTTTATTCTTTTTATGTAAACAAATTTAGAGAAATTGTGCCATGTTCAAATTGAGAGCGTGGGCCAGCATTCGAGCTTATTACAACCGAAACGGAAGTCTTTAGCTTCGAAGCAACGGTTAGAATCCGACGAAATGTCAAATGACCGATTTGCCCCTGGCCACGGCCACGGCCACGGCCAAAATGAGGAAGAGGAGGAGGAGGAAGAAGAGTACGAGGAGAAGACGAGCTGCGCGAGTAGCACCACGCGCTCCACGCCGCGTTCGAGCGTTCGAGGGGCGTCTCCACCGACGACCTCGAAGAGTTCAAGCTGCAGCCCAAAGTCAACGGTGACACGTCGCCACCGTCGACCGCGTCCTCCACCGTCTCGGAGAAGGCCAACGCCGGCGGCGGCGGCGCCACGAAGGGTTCCGCAAATGCCGGGAATGAGCCGTTGATGAGCAGGAACTCTATGCTGCTCAGCCTCATCGCCTGCGGCGGCTCGGCCTCCTTCAGGAAGGCGGCGCCGCTGCCCCCGGCGGAGGGGGCGAGGAGGAGCGGCGGACTGAATAAAAAGGTTGTGAATTGTGATATATTATTATGCTTATTTTGAATTACTTTTTTTTATTTATGGTTTGATTTTTACGTGCATGGTTAATTAGGTTGTTGGCAAAGCGGCGGCGGCGATGGCGGAGGAGGACGAGGCGATGATCGGTACGATGTCGGAGAATCCGAGGTTTGGGAATGTGCAGGCGGAGGAGAAGGAGTACTTCAGTGGGAGTATAGTGGAGGATGTAGCCATGACAAGAGTTGAAGGTGGCCATGGATTGAAGAAATCTTCCTCCCATAATGAAGAAAGGTAAATTTTGATGTTTTCATGTCTACCATTTCCTGTCTTTCTTCTTCTTTTTCTTAGAATTGTTTAGTTATTGGTACTCTGTCCCGAGGAACTTGAGTTCGTTGGGACTTCTCTCCGTTCCAACGAACCTGATGAGTTGTTTCATGTAATCAAAAAACGTCTCAAGTTCGTTAGGACGGAGATATTACTCGACTGTTGGGGTCATAGAAAATATGGTAGAACGACAATTGGATGCGACAAAGATTAGTTATTGATAGGGGAGAGGACAAACATAAAAATAAAGATTAATGAGGAGAAGAAGAAGAAGATAATGATAAAGTCAAATGGTTTGAGTTGAGTTGAAGTCAACTGTAAGTGTTGGTCTCTCTCTGCAAACAAAATGCCAAAGGAAAAACCAAAAAGATGACACCAAGCTAGTAAAAACAGGGAGAAAAGGACATTTTTACTTTTCATTTTCACAAGGGAAAAAGTTGATTTAATTTTGTTGGGGCCCAGTTGGAGTAATAATTTTCTTACAAAAAATCGTTGTTTTTGTTTTTGTTTTTTTGTTTTTTTTTTAATTGAGAATTTATGTTTTGATTGAATAGGAGTGGTATGAAAGGGCTAGGAGAAGCAGCTGATGATGAAGAAGAAGTGGAGAAGAAGAAAGGGGTGAAAGGGAAATGCATGCCAATGAAGAAATCTCCCTATAAACACTCCAAGAAATGACCACTTTACTACTAGTCAAAATTACTGAGCTGTAATTTCTTCTTTGCAGATATACTGCACCTATTTATGAACAGCTAATGACTTTTTTTTTTTTTCATTCCTGTTTGTCTATTCCAACTCAATTTAAACTTCTTGAATCTTGATTATGATTGATTACTTGGTGTCATTTAATTTTACAAATATATTGTTGGAGGAGAAAATTGAAAGCAATCATTTGTTGCATTTCAGTATGACATATTCTATTGCACTGTCGGATGCCGACCACGTGTTAAAAATCTTTACCAAAATCAGTAATAATTAAGAATTCCATAACCAAAAAATGCTGATAGAAAATATAGATTGATTGTTTCTATATTGGGTTTGATTTTTTTTTAATTGAATCTTCAAGCATTATTTTCAGAAGTGAATTGGTCTCAATTGGGCTGAGTTTTAATTCTTAGTCACTTACAAAACAATGTATACTTTTGAAAAATAAAAAGAAATAATTTTATGATTGGGCTGAGATTTTAATTATGGCTTAGAATAAGACAAAACCGGATCCAGTTTACCAAACCCGGCCCATAAATTGAGGCCCAGATCAGAGCAGTACACGTGCGTTGCACGTGAAGACTTAATCAAAGGACGAAGACATTAATCACTAATTAATGATTTTCGCTCATAACCATGCAAGATCTATGTGTCTCAAAGTAAATAGTGATTTATCGATAATTACATTGGGACACACTTGGGTCAACCAGAGGCACCGTGCAGACGGCTAAAACACTAACACTTTTATTCGTGTAGATTATCACTTTTCTGTATAAAGATTGACACTTTTAAAAATTGACATTTTATTCGTAAAATAATTATGTTAAAGAATGACATTTTTATTCGTATAGATTAACATTTTTCTGTATAAAGATTGACACTTTGACCCGGTCACATTATATGGCCGACCTCACCAAAGTTTTTGTCAATTACATTAATGCTTAAGTGGGTCAACCCAGATCTAACATGGGTACTCTTAAAACTAATTCATCCTTTAAGTTAGCTTCTTCCTCCACATGCAATCTCAATTTAATAATAATAATAATAATAATAATAATAATAATAATAATAATAATAATAATAATAATAACGAGTAAACCTCAAACTACGCATGGAATCTTTGAAAATAAATAGTGAAAAAATAGTGAGTACATCTATAAATTCTAAATTGATGTACTATAACTCATAACGTAGAATGGGATTATTTTAGTAAATTGATATACAATTATTAATCTAATAGCAAGTGGAGTGGCCCTAACTCCTAATTATTGGATTATAAGCATTATCAATCACGAACACCTATCGATATAATGTGAATATTTGTAAATAATTTTTTTCGTCCCCCTAAAGCTATGCTTATAATCCTTTAGCAAAACCGCAAAAAAGAAAAGTTTACAATTTCTTTTTCTTTAGGAATCACTTTATTTATTCTTATACGGAGTACTATATATACTTGATTTTCTCATTCTATTTTCATTTAAAAAAACATTTTCTTTGAGATAAAATTGAGATAATAAAAATTGAGACAAACACATATATTTATTTAATAATAAAATAAATCCAACCTCAACAACTCCCCCCAAAATTATAGAACTAATTTGATTAATTCATAATTAGAGACTTTGCTTATAGCGGAGCTGGGCCCCGCGCAAACTCACCGACACAAATATTTAAGAAAAAGACGAGGGAAAAACGCGATTTTAGCTGTAAGCTGTAACGCTTTTAAGCAAAAAAACAAAAAAAACAGGTTATATAAAAATAGAGGAAATGCATGATAATTAATGACAACAGGCCATGTGATTACCTCGCTGTGCGCTACCCCACCATTATACATACACCTTCACCGCCCAATCCTCTCTCACTCTCTCTCTCTCTCTCTCTCTCTCTCTCTTCCACCGTCACTTTTCAATTTGCAGAGGAGTAAAGGAATTCGTGCGTGAATCTCTACAATGGCGAAGCTTTTGCTGGTTTTGCTAGCTGTGTGCTTCGTTCCGGCTATCGTGAGCGCTCGCTTCATGACTAAGAAGTTCGAAGTTCATGGTATCGTCTACTGCGACACCTGCCGCTGCGGCTTTGAGACCGACGCCTCCGTCGTCCTCCCCGGTAACTCTCTCTCTCTCTCTCTATATATATATATACATATCTCTCTGGTTGAATTTGGGGATTTTTTTTGTTTGTTGGTGAAAATTTGGACTATTATTTTAGATCTGTGTTTTCTGTGCGTGTTAGCTAGGGCATTTGCTTGATTTCTGCAATGCGATGAAGGTTTTCGGATGAAATTTGTTTTTCTCTTTCGAATTTGAATTTGTGCTTAGGTTTTCAGTGAATCTGCTCGATTGCGTGAATTTGAGTGTACTGGAGTTACAGAATTGAGCTGATCTTATCCCTGTAAATTAATAATCTTTTCCTCAATTTTATATTTTGGAAATAATTGGAAAATGTTGCGGTTTACCAATCCTAGGCCTGGAGTACTTAATTCATCGCATTTTGAATTTCGAGCTTAATTATATTCGTCAATAATCCGATACTGGAATCTGATTCCATTTTCGAATCTATAGTTGTTCTGTTCATGAGTCCATAGCATCCGATTTCCTTAGATGCTGCATAAGTGAAATAGAGAACTTAGGGTTTTGTTTTTCACGGCATTCATCGTTAAAACTATCATCACAAATCATATATAAATCGGAGATCTACAAATCGTTTACCGATTTGATATCGTAAATCGTTCTATATTCGTTTCGAAATCTTGTGTATAGAAGATGTTGCACGATGATACAATGAAAGATTCGACTAACGGCTCGGTGCAGGTGCGACGGTGAGGATCGAATGCCACAATAGGGACTCGGGCAAGCTAACCATCTCAAAGACTTGCACTACCGACAAGGATGGGCGCTACCAGGTGGACATCGACAGTGACCGGGGCGAGGAGTACTGTGACGCGGTGCTCGTGGAGAGCGGGAACCCGGAGTGCGCCGTTCCCAACAAGGGGCGAGACCGGGCCCGCGTCATCCTCACCAACAACAACGGCATGGTCTCCAACATCCGCTACGCCAACAACATGGGGTTCCTCAAGAACACGGCGTTGCCCAACTGCCAGCAGATCCTCGCCAAGTACAAGCTCGACGAGGACGAGATCTGAGTCTCGCCCTCGTGTTTCTTCTTACTGTGTTCTTGCACCGTCGTTTATTTGTAGAACATCCTAAGATTTACTTACTACACATATATTGTTTGTACTAGTAGTAGCTTTTGTAGTTCCATGAATTTGTTGCTCTGTTTTGAGATGATGGTGTTGTGTTGTTGATCGGAATATTGCAATAGATACTCGCTATTGTTGGTTTATGTTACTTGATTCTTTTCTTTTCTTGCCGGTTTTTCATTTTATTTTCCCTTTTTCGTCCTTTCCAGTGGAGAAACATCTTATTAGTTGAGTTCATTTTATCCTAATAACACATGTTATGACTTTATGGGCACATTAACGACGCTTGCTCGAAAAATGAATATGATTATCTATTATATTTCTGTGTTGCGTTTTCTATTGCAACAACTGATAATTTGACACGTGTTAAAAATATTTCTAAAACTAGCAATAATTAAAAAATTTCATAAATGAAAATGCTGGATTTAGAAGCATTTTTAACACAGTGTCAATTATCCGTCGTTGCCTTACAAGATACAATATGGAAATGCAATAGAAGATCTCATTCGGTAAAAAAAAGGTTTGCATACCGTATGTATTGAACATGTTAATTGTGTCAACGGCGGGCAATAGAGTGTTTCTTTGAACAAACCTATGCTACACTCCAAAATTTAGAGTAATTTTGCATCTTCTATTACACTGATAGATGATTGTCAGGTTTCTAAAATTTTTATTTGTGGAATTATTTAATTATTAGTAATTATGGAAAAAAGAATTAAACCTTGAGAATCAATCATGGGTGTGATAAAAAATGCAACACGGAGATACCATAGAGGATCGGAATCGAATTTAGTAATGTGACCATTTTGACTTGAGCAAGAGGGCTAAAGGGCCTACACTAAAGCCCATTAACAAACTACCGGCGAAGCCCATCCCAACTGCTTAATCAATAAATTAGACGGCACCTCCCACCAACCACCGGCCGGCCGCCCATCTCCGCCGCCGACGCTCCGTCGAACTCTTTTTTTCCAGTTGCCGGCATCCTCCACCCGTTGCTTAAGGTAATATTTATTGCTTTTTGATCCGATCCTCTCTCTCTCTCTCTCTATTCGATTTGCAGCATACTCAGTTCTTAGTTTTTGTAAAACTAGGTTGTTCGAAGTAGTTAGAAAATGAATTTTTGGGGAATTATTGATCATTTTATTATTTTTTCAGCTCTTTTAGTAGTTTAAATTCAGCTGCATTTATTTTTTTTGTGTGTGAATTGGAAGATCGCGAGCGAGTGTAGGCTTGTTCAATAATTTTTAACGAGCAGGGGCGATTCTGTTTTCTGGAAATTTGGGGTTTAGATTGTTTAAAGTTTAAACTGTTTGTTTATAGATTACTTTGCTTTGATCTCAATGTTGATCTGCTTGTGTATCATGATTTAGGGTCAGATTATACATCAAGAATGATTACTGCTACCCCTCTTTATCAGTCTTTCAGCCCCAAATGGTTAGTGGAAGATGGTTTCTATCCTCATGATTCTTGTAAGAGATTCGAGAAATTATCCGTTAGATCGCCTTCCATTGATCATCGGGGGATAAACGAGGCGTATATAGGAAAAAATACTACCTTTGGGATCTCTAGATTGTATGGTTTCCATTCATCCAAGCATCACTCAACACGGCTGCATCCAGTTTCTTCGACTGCCTCGATTGAGCATCATTCTTATAGTTCTCAAACTGCGGAGAGTGAGTGAATTGCATTTGGAGTCGTTTCTTGATGTTACTTCTTCGGTTTTCTTTGTGCATTATGCTTGAGAGATGTTTTATGTTATGCAGATGAGTCGGTTTTGATATTGATGCGACATGGAGAGTCAATGTGGAACGAGAAGAACCTATTCACGGGTTGTGTGGATGTGCCCTTGACGAACAGAGGAGTGGAAGAAGCAATCGAAGCTGGGAAAAGAATCAGCAACTTCCCCTTGGACATCATCTACACGTCAGCGTTGATTCGTGCTCAAATGACAACGATGCTTGCCCTCACTCAACACCACTGCATGAAGGTACTTAGTCTGTGTTGTTGCAGATATCTTTCGCACCTTCATGCTTTGATGTGTTTTATTGACTTTGCTTCGTCTCTCGAGTTGGAGTTATTGGTTCCCGTTGTAGTATATGAATCTAGTTTCATTGTGGCTTGTTCTGCTTTATGAAAAGAATTCAAGAAACAAGATTAGGAATCAACAAGAACTCGTAAATGGTCTTTGTTGATCATTTATCCTTCTTTACGCTAATCAAGTATAACCTAAATAGAGAGATTTATCAGGTTCCGATAATTTCACATCATGACGAGACTGAACAAGCTAGGACGTGGACGCAGATTTATAGTGAAGACACTAAGAAGCAATCCATTCCGGTCATCAAAGCATGGCAACTAAACGAGAGAATGTACCTCTCTGTTAAGTTTTCGCCTTATCTACTGCACGTGCTCGTGTTTCTTGCCGTTAACTAATTAAAAATCAAGCGTTTTTTCCTCGCAGGTATGGGGAATTACAAGGTTTCAATAAGCAGGAAACGGCCGAGCTCTACGGGAAGGAGCAAGTCTACAACTGGCGTAGAAGTTATCACGTTCGGCCACCAAATGGCGAGAGTTTAGAGATGTGCTTAGGCAGAGCCGTTGCCTTCTTCAAAGATCATGTACGAAATACGCCTAAAATTATCTAAAGCTGTAGATTGTTTCGAGTATTTATATGCCTAGACGAATTTCGTTTCAGATTGAACCTCACCTTACGATGGGAAGGCATGTGATGGTCGTAGCTCATGCAAATTCACTTAGGTCTATAATCATGTACCTCGATAAGTTGACTTCGGAAGAGGTAAGTAACCAACTTCTACCGATTCTTCTGATGATCTTTTGTTTGTCTGTACACGTGATTCTCGATAAATGAAAGTTTCAATGACTTTTTCATCGAAAGGTTATCAATTTGGAGCTCTCGACCGGCGTGCCTATGCTCTACATATATAAAGAAGGAAACTTCATTAGGAGAGGAAGCCCCCATGGATCCTCCGAAGCCGGTGTCTACGCTTATAGTGAGGTAAAACTTTCTTCACTCGTGGATTTTCACTTGTCACGTCTTTGAATCCGCATAATCGCATAGAATGAAGGAAGTTCCACATAATCGCTTTGTATATCATCAAAAACAACTTGAGAGTTTCCAACTGTGCTTGATTTTAAGCTGAGTTTTGAACAATAACACTCTCTATTCATGGAAGATTCTTTTGTTATACGTCTTGTTCGACATCTAAAGTTATGCGTTGTGATGAAATTGTTTGTTTCGTTGTTGCAGAGCTTGGCTGTGTATCGGGAAAAATTAGTCGAAACGCCCGATGATTCATGAGTCGATGATCTCCATTCTATTAATACTTTCAATATATTGAGTTATACAGCAAACTTTTATTGATTTTTATTGGATTATTTATTTTTGATTCATCTATTAAGGTTTATGGTCACTTCAAAGGCAGTTGAGAAGAGATGGATGCATTGAGAAACCTTTTTTTTTTTTAAGTTATTTATAATTATAACAGTTAATTTATTTTCCTTTTGAGCTTTAGGTCTCTGCATCTGCATAGAAGATTCACTATACTATAGCTCTGATTTATGATAAAATAAATAAATGAGATTCAATAGAATATCAGTGTATATTATATAGTTGAACTAAAAAAAATTAATTCATCATTTATCAGAGAAAACTGAGCATTAATATATTCGGGAAAATATAATGGTAACCAAATCTATTTACCTTTTCAAAAAAGTCTGACTTGGAAATCAATGAAGATATTAATTCATGTTTCTTTTATTTAGAGAGGCAAAAATAGAAAATTCATTAATTACTATTTTCTACGCCCAATACTATTTTAAATTTTTAATTCATGCATACTATAGTCTATACATACATACTAGTATATGTATTATTTTAATTAAAAAATGACCAACATTATTTTTCACTATCTAATTTAATTAATGTCATGCTATTGCAAAACAGGAAACAAAATCCCAAAAAAAAAAAAAAAAACAGCTAATGATGAACTGTGCATTAACCACTAACATCCACCATAACCCGAAAGAAATGGCGACATAAGCTGATCATTCAACAAAATTATTTCAAAGAACAAAAAAAAAAAAACCAATTTCTTTTAAAAAAACAATAGTAACAAATAATAATAATTGGTACTAATAAAAAAGAAAACAAAAAGTCAAGACGCAGAATCCCACGTTCATTCACTATCTCTAAATTTCCTTCGACATTTGATGCACCAAAATTAGACATTGGAAAAATCCAACAATAAAATCCTACATTAATTAATTCCACCCTTCCAACTTTTATTATTTTTCCAACATTTTTTATGAATGAATGCTCTCACCGCCGGCACCGCGGCGTCTATGATTCCATGACCACAGCCGCCGCCGCCTCCACATCCGAGAATTCTCTCCGATGTGAAAAGAAAAAGAAGGTATTTTTTTCCCTCATGATATTTCGATTTATTTACGGTGATTTAATTTCTTGTTCTTCTTCTTTGCAAATTATTTAATTCTCCAAATTTTTTTTGGTAATTATATATATATGTAGTCAATTATTCCAAGGATTTTTAGCTCCAAGAGATCGAATAGCAGAGATAGTTTTGAGGAAGAAGAAGTTATTCAAATAGATGGAAATAGTAATGGAAATGGTTCGTTTGTTTATTTAATTTTTTTTTTCAAATAATATTTTAATTTTCTATTTATTTATTTTATTTTATTTTTAATGTTTTTGATGGAGACAGATTCAGATAATAGTGTAACGTCAAGAACAAAAGCTTTTTTGGAGGAGTCAAACTTCATCAAAAGAGGTTTCTCAGGTAGGAATCATCAAAATATTTTGTCCCCAATTATTCATGCATTGCTTTCACAATTTAATATATTATATGCAAGTTTTTCATGTGGACAAAATCCCAAAATCTTTGATTATAATATACTATCTGTGACATCAATTTGGTTTTAGCATCAAGTCAAGAGTGAAACATCTCCTTTGCATTTATCGAAAACTGCCGCGAGTCGGAAAAAAAGAAAAGAAATTATTCACGGAATTTATATAATTTTTTCGTGAATTTGCATCGATTCCTTGATACCGGTATGTGTATGCAATAATTAATAAATGCAATAGAAAATGTTGCACGAGTGAAAGATTCGGTTTGTATTTTAATAGATTCTCGTATCTCATACAATTAATTTATAACATTATCCTTTTAATTAATCAAACGATGTAGTCTCAACAGAAAGTCAGCTCTTGAAATTACGTAAGTAAATCTTTGAACGCCACGTACGAAAGAAAGGAAATCCAATCGTATAATCTATGTACGTATTTTGGTAGCTTACCTACTACAGGACTAATATGCATATAACATATGATTAATTTCTGCAGAGGTATATATTCATTGCATGTTAGTTAATAAATATATATATATACATAAGAATTTGATTTTTGCTATTGACCCTAGGAAGTCATGGAAATGGAAATTCAGGCACGTTTTTTAAATTTAGGATTTCGAATAAACATATAAGAATCCATGGTGATGATCTTCCTTCTCAGAAAGGCATAGCGTCGCTAGCGTCCAAACCCTAATCCCGTCGAGCTCCAATCCATCGATGGCACCGGAAACACTAGCCCAAAACTTAAGGTATGAGCTAAGGTAATAGTATTGAGACTTGAGGTTTCTTGTTTGTGTTTGTTGAGGTTGTAAAAGAGGAGAATTTCTTGGAAAAAAAAAATTAGGGTTTTCGTCGGGACGTGGAATGTGGGAGGAAACACTCCTAATCATGGAATGGATCTTGAAGATTTTTTGCAGGTGGAGGGCTCTGCAGATTTGTATGTGCTAGGGTAATTTCAAGAAACCCTAAAAGAAGTTGATCATTTTATGGAAAAAGTGTTTTTTTTTTTTGTTTTTTTTTTTTTCACGTAGTGGAGGTGTTTGTGTGTGATTAGGTTTCAAGAAATCGTGCCACTAAATGCTGGGAATGTGTTGGTGAGTGAAGATAATGAGCCCGCATCAAAATGGCTAGCTCTAATAAGCCAAGCACTCAACAAACCCTACCATGATTCTCTCTACTCAAGGGAATCAAAGTGTAAGAACTACAATATCTTCCAAAAGCAATCCTTGAAAACCCTAAACAAGAATCTAAGAGGGGATTGTGATCTCCTCAAGGCTTGTAATTGCTCTGCGGATCCTTTGATTTCGAATAGAAGAACTAAGCTCAGAGACCCTTGTTCCGATCCCTTCAACTATTGCGATTCGAGCTCTGATGATTGCAATTCAATCGACGGGATTTCCTTGCCTCCGATATTGAATTATCAACTAGTCGCAAGCAAGCAAATGGTAGGGATATTTTTGTCGATTTGGGCACGACGAGATCTTGTTAAGAACATCGGTCACTTGAGGATGTCTTGCCTAGGAAGGGGGATCATGGGCTATTTAGGCAATAAGGTACGTAATTACCACGAGCCTCGTAATTTAGCACACGTTTATCATATGAAAATATAATTGACGTGACGCGATTAAATATCTAATTCGTAGGGATGCATATCGATAAGCATGACGGTGCATCAAACGAGCTTCTGCTTCGTCTGCAGCCACTTGGCCTCCGGTGAGAAAGAGGGCGACCAGCTCAGGAGAAACTCGGATGTAGCTGAAATCCTCAAAGGCATCTATTTTAGTAGGGTTTGCAAGAATCCGAGTCGTCGGATTCCTGAGAAAATTGTCGATCATGAGTAAGTTGAGTCGGGTTTCACTTCACCAATACGAATTCCGATTCTTTTTTTCTTCAATATCAATATGCATATATGTTCACAAACTAACATTTTCGATTCAAAACTATCTTAGCCGTGTGATTTGGCTAGGCGATCTGAATTATCGAATCGGATTGAGCTACGAAGAGGCTAGAATTCTACTAGAGGATAATAATTGGGAGTCACTATTGGAAAAAGATCAGGTTCGTTGATTTCATTCAACTTTGTTGACAAATTTTAAATAATATGAGCAAGAACTAGTCAAAACACACCTAATTCACCACAAAACCTACATAATCACATCCCATAATTTTGTCAAATGTGAGCACTAAGTGAGTTGATATGGCAACTAATTCATGATACGTGGATGCTTTCATTGCCTTTTGTTTACATATCTTTAGCTTAATTTATCATACTCAACTATATATATCTAGAGGAATGCTCCAATGCCCACGGTGGACATACTTAATTTGCCTACTGATGACGTGGCAATACGATAAATAAAGAAATTAATTTAAATATATACTATAATTTCTAAACCATACCAAAAAAAGCTAAACCCTACTAAAAAAATACTCAACCCTAAATGGAAAAAATTAATGACGGGACATTATCACATAAGCGGTGAACATATTTAATGTGCCCACGGTGGGTAATAGAGCGTTTCTATATATATCTAATCACAAATTCTTATTTGATTTTATTTACTACACTAAATTCTGTCACGTGTGCATCTTTAGTACACAAATAATATGACATAACATATATCTATATATTTAGGAAAAGAATCCAAATTACAAACAAATAATATGATTGATTGATTAAGATTATGTTGACACTTATAATAATATTTCTCTATAGTATCTTGATTTTAGATATGATCTTGTGATTAATTAACAGCTTAACACTGAAAGAGAAGCCGGAAGAGTGTTTAATGGGTGGAATGAAAGCAAGATTTTATTTGCCCCCACATACAAATATTCCCAAAATTCAGATTCATATGCAGGAGAAAACACCAAGTCCAAGAGAAAACGAAGGACCCCGGCATGGTATCGTCTCAATTCGTATTCAGAAACTCCGAGTTACTATCGTTGTCCATAAATATCTTCTCGATTCGTATCTAAATATCCGAAATTTCTATTTTAGGTGCGACAGGATTTTATGGCGTGGTGATAGAATCGAGCAATTATCCTACGTGAGAGTAGAATCGAGATTTTCCGATCATCGGCCGGTTTGCGCCTTCTTCGCAGTCGAGGTGGAGGTGGAGGTGAGGAACAAAAACCCTAAATTTAGAAAGGGTTATTCCTGTGCAGCAGCAAAGTTCGAATTGGACGAATGCTTGCCTCAAAGGCCAAGTTTTTGTGATTTTTAGCCTTATATTCCATTCTATAAAAAAGAAAAGAAAAAAACCATGTAATATAATAGTGTAACACTACTTCTTTAATTTAATCTGGACCCACAAAATACAATACTCCCTCCGTCCACAATCTTTGAACACAAATATTTTGGCACATAGTTTAATGCATTGTGATGATATATTAATAAATTAATGTGTTAAAATGTTAATGTATAATAATTGTGGGTCCCTTTGATTTTTTTTGTGAGTGATAAAGTGTAAAGTGTTAAAATTGTGGGGTCCACTACTAAAAAAGAAAAATATCTATAGATGGTGGACATCCGGATATAATATTAGTGTTTAAAGATTATGGACAGAGGGAGTATAAAACTAACTCGATACTGACTCCACAGTCCCACACGACTAAACCTGCAGATTTATTTTAAAAATTATGTTAATAGATGGATGTTGATTCAAAATTAATTTCCTATTAAAGGTTAAGTAGTAATGTATCGGTGCTCACGGCTGATGTGACCATAATGGGCCGGAAGGTATTTTCTTAAATCTAATTAGAGCATAATATTTTTTTATAATAAGTTTTTATTTTATTATAACTATTATTAAAATGTTAAATTTGATAGTGGTACATAAGTAAATCACCAAATTTGTGAGATAAACCATCATATCTCACTAAAACTCACACCACAAAACACACACACTATGCACATTATGAATTAATGTGCATAGTTCTTTCTCCATCATCTCATTTCTCTTTCACAAAAAAACCCACAACACACAAATTAACTATGCAACATCAATTATTTGAATAATGTGCATAGTTATAAAAATCTCTTCACAAAAAACTCACACACAACACACACTAATTCATATCTAGATATGCCAAGTCCCAAACCGACGGTTCGGATTCGAATTCATCCATTGATGATCTTCCACTCGCATCTATATTTCCATAAACGGGTTCGAATTCGAACTGCTCCATCACTTCACCCCAATAATTCCCACTAATATCATTGCTAATTTCTTCATTAATCTTCTTCTCCACCGACATGTTCATCCAATCTCCCACGTTCGTTTCCTGCATGTTGTTTTTGTAACCACACTTCAACTCATGTTCGATTCTTGAATTCTTGTCCAAGAAACCCTCCTCGGCGGCGCTCCGGGGGCAATCTGAATACGAGCAACCGTATAGGGCCCCGAGCGCCGCCGCTTCACAGCGGCCGGAGCCGAATGTGCATAGCCGCTTTTTGTTTTGATCGATTTCTTCATGATCTTGATCGCCGTCGCCGTCGTCGTCTTCGTCGGAGATCTTGAGTGATTTCTGGGTTAGATGAATTAGGGCTTCTTCTTGGTTCACGACCTTGGCCCACGTGGCGGTGTCCTTCGCCGTCATCTTGTGCTGTAAGGATTTCGATTGGTTGACGAACCGCCGCATGCGGCCGAGGTCCGGCGCCATGTGCTTGATGATCGCCGCCAGAACGCTGACCTTCCACGCCTTCTTCAGGTCGTGCGGCTTCCGATACGGCGGCGGGCCGTGCTCCCGCGCGGCCGCACCCTGGTCGCCCCACCACAGTTCGTCCCCGCGAGGCCACCACGGCGGCGCCAGCCCCCGCTCGAGCGGGAACCGCCGCTGCGGCGGCACGCAGTGGTGCATGAGGGCGGAGAGGAGGGAACCCAACGTCGTGTCCTGTAATTCTTGAAGCAGGTGCATGAAGGAGGTGGCGTCCGCGCCTGCGGCGGCGATTTTCGGGAGGAAGTCGGCGATCGCGGCGGGCGCGTTCCTGTCGAAGCGGACATCGTCCTTCCACCAGCGGCGGAGGCTCTCCGACGAGCCGGTCACCGGCTTCCCCTTCTCCGGCACGATGCCGTAGACGAAGCCCTGGCCGTTGCAGACGTCCATGATCTTCACCATGTACTTGAGAACGGCGTCCTGCGCCCTGCACATCTTCTTCCGGCGGGACTGCTCCACCTTCGCCGCCGCGTCCGGCTCCTCCGCCTCCAGCTTCGCCTTCATCTTCTGCATCCGCATCCGGTCCTTCCACATCCGCCGGTTCAGATCGGCGTAGCTGATCCCCTCATCGTCGCTCACCTCCGACGTGGCACTGCTCGGGCTCGTCGGCTCCGCCGCCTCCTCGGCGTCGTAGATCTCCACCATTTCCTCCGCCTTGCGCTCCGTGGTGGCTTACTTTAAGAGAGAGAAAGTTCCTCAAAGAAGAAAGAAGAGGAGATCGAGTGATACAAATAACAATTAACGAGATTGAATGTAGATATTTGTATATACGTATATATATATATACACGTGAACATATGAAGAAAAATTTGACTGAAATTGCAGAATAAAATTTTTTTTTTGGAGAGAAAAAAATTGCAGAGAAAGTTGGTGGAAGGGGTTTGAGAGTGGCGGTGCCGTGCATGCATGACACGTGGAAAACGGGTCGGGTTTTGAGAATCCATGTCAGCTAATTTGCGTCCGAAAAAGAAATCGGATTGCTATATTTGGAAGTTGGCCTCAACCGGAAATATAAAGTGTTAATTATCCGTATTTATATATTATTTGTTAATTGTTACTGAATTATTGTTTTTATTTTTACTTTAAAGAAGCGTATCAACGTACGTCTTTTAGTTGGTTGGAGAAAGATTGCCATGCAAAGAAGGCAACAATGCATGTTCTCTAACTAGTTTGCACTCTTTTATTCTATAAAATTGTAACGTAGTTAATTAAGTGATTGATGTGAATATTTGAACCTTATAACAAAGTTTAATTAAAAGGCAGAATTCTTTCAAAAAAATAAAAATTAAAAGGCAGAATTTGTCTGAAAGATGATAATTATCATTATAGTAGTAATATTGTTGTAACGTTCCCAAATCAAGAATATATGCACGTAATAATAAAAGATAAGAATATATTTTAGTTTTTTAATTTAGTTGATATATATATATATATAGAGAGAGATTGTTTCGTATGAGAAACAATTTTGGCATGAAAATTAGGAACCGATCTGAATTATTAATTTTCCCATGATCAAAAGTTGTTATGAAAAGAACATGATTTCAATAAATAAATAAAAAAAAACATGATCATAAAAAATTATGATGTAAAAAAAATGATTGTATACAAATAGAAATAAGTTCTGGTATGATAAATAAAAATAGATTTGAACCTTTGATCTTATTTTGATCTATAACTATCATTGATTTAATCATTGTTACAAGGCACACTGAGCATGACAATATTTAAGCACATAAAAAGTACAATCTTATAATAAGCATAATTATATAAATACTTAAGCACGGCTTTACAACTTATAAGTATTGTCCAAATTTTTTCATATGATACATTTATTTGTATACATATAAACTCTTATGATACATTTCGAGATCATTTTTTATATTAGAATTAGATTTTCTTTCACGATATACTGACTGTTAATCAAGAAAAAATCAACAGTTTAGATCGATTTATAATTCTGACATCAGGATTAATTATAATACGATCAAATCCCCATATATAAGAAAGTTATGCTCATCATATTTTCCTACGTCTCGTTTAAGAGAGAATGGCAACATCAATAAATCCTAGATCTTGTTAAATATAAAAATAATTTAAATATTTCAAAAAATCGCCGCTCAACATGATCGATCTTTTTTCCGCAAGGTTGTTTAATGCACGAAAACTGAGAATTAATGAACACGAAAAGGAACACAAAGGATTTACGTGGTTCGATCTATTGTGATAGACCTACGTCCACGGAGCGAAAGTGTGTATGGATCTTATTGAGAGAATACGTATAGCTTGTACAAAGATTGTCCTCCTCTTCTCATCTATTCTAAGCCCCTATTTATAAGTATCTACACATGGAATTCGACTAAGATTACAAGTCTTTTCCTACTAGGACTCTTTGGCTTGATCTCCTCCTTTATTGGATAAACACCGAGCTTCTATACCTCTTGGAGCTTGAATTGTAGTCGATGTAGGAATTGCCTTGGCGTAGAAGTCCCTTTAAGGTAGGTTGTAGCTGACTGGGCCGAACTGTTGACTGGGCCGAACCGCATAGGGCTTTAGTTGGGCCGAGCTGCGTTGGCCGAGCTTAACTGTCGGAGCCCAATTATATTGGGCTCGACGCTTGGGTTTAGTAGCTAGGCCATATCCTATCACATCCCCTCCCCCCCAAAAGAGATAGAAGTGAGGGTGTGACTAGGGCTAGAAAGTTGAAGTAGAAGTAGTGAAAGGGTCTGGCCCCGTCGAAATTAGAATTTTGACGAAGTGAAAGTAAAACTAAATTCGCAATGCCCCTTCGGAAGTTAATGCGTACCGCCTCGTTAGGACGAGGTCGAACGAAATTTCGCATAGCCCCTTCGGAAATTAAATTTCAACGAAGCCGGAATGCGTACCGCCTCGTTAGGAAGAGGTCGAACGAAATTTCGCATAGCCCCTTCAGAAATTAAATTTCAACGAAGTCGGAATGCGTACCGCCTCGTTAGGACGAGGTCGAACGTAATTTCGAATTGCCCCTTCGGAAATTAAATTTCGACGAAGTCGGAATGCGTACCGCCTCGTTAGGACGAGGTCGAACGAAATTTCGCATAGCCCCTTCGAAAATTAAATTTCAACGAAGTCAGAATGCGTACCGCCTCGTTAGGACGAGGTCGAACGAAATTTCGCATAGCCCCTTCAGAAATTAAATTTCAACGAAGTCGGAATGCGTACCGCCTCGTTAGGACGAGGTCGAACGTAATTTCGCATTGCCCCTTCAGAAATTAAATTTCGACAAAGTCGGAATGCGTACCGCCTCGTTAGGACGAGGTTGAACGGAATTTCGCATTGCCCCTTCGGAAATTAAATTTCGACGAAGTCGGAATGCGTACCGCCTCGTTAGGACGAGGTCGAACGGAATTTCGCATTGCCCCTTCGGAAATTAAATTTTGACGAAGTCGGAATGCGTACCGCCTCGTTAGGACGAGGTCGAACGGAATTTCGCATTGCCCCTTCGGAAATTAAATTTCGACGAAGTCGGAATGCGTACCGCCTCGTTAGGACGATCACGTGATGTGTCAGTTACATTAAATGCGCCGTTTGGAGTCCCGATAAAGTAGGCGCGTGCGTGTTAGAGTTGGAGTGAAAAGGCGGAAAGTTACTAAAACTTCTTTCAGACGCCACAACAATTTCATTTTGAAATTTTGAAACCCTAAAAATTTTCGGCACTCCATCTTCTACATTCTCGCTTGTAAAGTCGCCGTTGGTGTTATACCAGAACCCAGTGAAAGTAAGTTTCCATGGCTTCTGCTTCTTTTAATTGCGAATCAAGCGGTAGTAGTAGTCAAGATTCTGGCGAAAGGTCTACGTCGCCGCTGGTATCACATTCGCCGGAAAATATAAGTGTAGATGTATATACTGTAGAGTCGGACGTTTCCGTAAAATGTAGGGTAGTTTTTGCTTCTCCCTTTGATTCAGTCGGAACAGTCTCCAAATTCCCTTCAACTCTAGATTCATCCGCAATGTTGAAGATTGCGAGAAATTATTTATTTCCTGATTGGATAGAGATGTTAGTTCCTCGGCCGGAGGATAGGGCATCCAACCCTCCGGTCGGCTTCGTAACTATCTACGAAGATTGCTTAAGCCATGGTCTTCGTCTTCCCCTCCCCCCTGTTTTTGCCGATCTTCTTCGGAAGTTCGGCATTCCTTTAGCTCAAATAACGCCGAACTCGTTTAGGCAGCTTACTACTTTAGGCATACTTAGTAGTCGTCACGGGGTCAGCCTGTCAGTAGAGCTGATCCTGAAATATTTTCAATTTAATTCCTACAATGGGTGGTACTATTTGACACCCCGTCTTGGCTTTCAAGTGAAGACGAAGTCAAAAATCCCGAACTGGCAGTCGAAGTTTTTTTTCTGTCGGTTCGGTGAGGTCCCACATTTCGTCTGGAATGTGGGTAAACTGAGGAACCAAGGCACCGAAGAGAAGTTCGGTGTGCTTGATGAAGTGTTGACTAGCCTCGTCGATGAAGAATTCACCGAGGCCGATCTTGCTATGGCGGGGCTGAGCCCTTATGATCCAGACTCCATGGTTGAGCCGGTGAAGGGTGAGGCTCCACTTGGTCCGTTTATTTGTTTTATGTGTTCCGTTTCATTGTGATGAGGCTCTTACTGTTTTTCTACAGTGAAACTTCTCGGTAAGAAGAGGGCAAGGTCGAGCACTACCGAAAAGCCAGCATCCGAGGTTTCTTCGGAACGAACAGAGAGCGGACTAGGCTCCTCACCAATGGGGTCCCCTCCGGAGCGACCTCTCATTCGAAAAACAAAACAGCAGAAGTTGGTTGTTGCTGCTCCGACTGGAGAGGAGGATTGCACAGTCACTGCAGTCCGGTTATCTGGCGGTGTTGGACGCCAGGGTCTTGGAGAACTGGTGAATCAGCCTCGGCCATTTCCCGAGGTAGTATCACACTTGCAGATGTACTTCGGCATTTCATTATTATATATTTGCTAACGTTAATGTGTGTTTATATAGGGTGCCGAGGACATGGTGGCGAGGTTGAGCGACCTTACCTCGGAGTTAAGCGGTTTCCTGACCGCTGGGGTCGACCGCTTCAACAAGGTGGTCCGAGTTCAGCGCGACCTAGAGAACGAGAAGGGCGGCCTCGTCAACCGATTGCCATTGGCCGAAGCTAAGGTGTCAGTAGAACGGGCTGCGGTTGAGTCGGCAAAGGACGCTGCTGAGGCAGCGAAGAGAGAGGCGGCCATGTGGAAGGCCGAGGCAGAAGCGGTGAAGCAACAGGAGGCCGAGGCGGTAGCCATGCAGGGGTCGCTACTTCGGTCTTATACGGAGAGGCTCTTCCGCTCTGAAAGATTCTCGGAGCTGGCCGGGTAGGTCGCCGCGATCCTAAACACGCGTGCAGTTAGCGACGCTATCGACAACACCGCTTCTGATATTCCGAACTTGGACAAGGCCAAGTACGGATATCAGGAGATGTCAGATGCGGCTGTCAACCGCGCATATGCTGAGGTGTTGGTGGAAGGCCTCAAAAGCATTCCCGTGCTGGACAGCTTAGCCTCGGCGTCTACTGTGTTGACTGCCGAGGTGGTGGAGGGATGGCCAGTTGACAGGGATGAGGAGTTGGAAGGGCTGATTGCCGACCTCAGCCGTACTGCCGAGCCCGGGGCTGAGGATGCTAGCCGAGGCAGAGAGGAGGCCGAGGAGGAAGGCGATGCTGACGACGACAAGGCCCCTCGTCAGAATGAGGAGAATGCTGAAGTGGTCAGTTGATCACCTCTGTATATTCTCTCTTTTCTTTTTTTTTTTTCTTTTTTTTTTGTGTAAGGCTTTTGTACTGCGGCATCGGTAGGATGTCGCTTGACTTTCGCCTTTGTGGCCTTAATAAAATTTCAACATTTAATTGAAACTTTTTTCTTTGCGTTGTAGTCTTCCCCCACAATTTTTGATGCATCCCCGTACATAGTTCAAACCAATAACTTATTGCGGGCTCTTGAAGCTAAGAATGTCGAAGCTCTTCGTTGGAGAGACTAAGCTAACCATATCCAGGATGAGGCCAACGTGAGACTTAGAGCCGTTCAAATCCGAAATGACGAGCTTCAAGCTCGGATCCTAGAGCTTGGAGATAAGTATGATGCCATGAAGGAAGAATCTAGAAAGATCGTCGAGGAGCATGCTGAATACGAGGCCATTGTCCGCCGAAACGGCAGGAAAACCATTGCTGAAGTGGATGCAAAGGTAACAGAAATCGCAGCCCGGTGTAAGGATTACCAAGAAAGATACGGGGCGGACTCCTGGCAACTCCAAGATCAGATGGTCGAGCTGAAGCGAATAGCTGGTATGTACGATGTGATTCTAGCTCGGCGTCCGAAATTGGCTGCTCGACTGGGAAAGGACTCTCATCCTTCAAGTTCATCCACTACCACTGATCCCTCGAGATCGTCGACTCCCGCGGATCGATCAGACATGAGATTTACGCGGCACTCTAAAGAGTTTTATGAACAAGAACGGCAAAGATTGGCTCGACGAGGTCGAGGTCGGAGTCTTCAACCGGGTAGGGGTCGGAGTCGAGGACGAGGTAGTGGTGAACGAGGTCAAGGCCGCTTCAATATAGATGATGTTTTAAATTTCAACTCCGACGGTGATTTTCCTACAAGATGGCTTAGTTTTAGCAAACCCAAGCCCTCAAGTTCGTCTTAATCACCATGTATTGTACTTTTCCATTTTTGAAATAAAACGGAATTCTCTGTACTCATATTAGCCTTTTACCTTGTTTTTAACATATATATATTTCCTTGCATTATACAAAGGTAGGCCATAATGAGCATTACCTCGTCAAAAGATGAGGTTTAGGGTTAAGTAGCCCGACTTCATCAAAGATGAAGTGTAGGCTTTAATTAGCACGACCTCGTCATCCGACGAGGTTTAGGCTTTGAGTAGCTAAACTTCGTCAAAGGCAAAGTTTAGGCTTTAATTAGCACGACCTCGTCGTCCGACGAGGTTTAGACTTTGAGTAGCACGACTTCGTCAAAGGCGAAGTTTAGGCTTTAATTAGCACGACCTCGTCGTCCGACGAGGTTTAGGCTTTGAGTAGCACGACTTCGTCAAAGACGAAGTTTAGGCTTTAATTAGCACGACCTCGTCGTCCGACAAGGTTTAGGCTTTGAGTAGCACGACTTCGTCAAAGGCGAAGTTTAGGCTTTAATTAGCACGACCTCATCGTCCGACAAGGTTTAGGCTTTGAGTAGCACGACTTCGTCAAAGACGAAGTTTAGGCTTTAATTAGCACGACCTCGTCGTCCGACGAGGTTTAGGCTCTTCTCTGTTTTAAACAAAGGCCGTATCTTTGTTTTTAACCGAGGTGGTGCCTCCTTGTTTTAAACAAAAGTACTTCTTCCTAGCTTTTAACAAAGGTGGTTCCTTCGTTTTAAGCCCAGGCAGTTTGAATTTCTATTTTTGACAAGGTTAGGTCGGTACGCGCGCGTTTAGAATTTACCCCCAATGTGGAGTTTATTAAATTACCCTCGTCAGGGTTTTAAAACAAAAGATCAAAATACTAAGCATAAGTGGAATAGAGAGACATGCAAGATATGATATGCAAGGATTTAAACGAATAATAAAGGAAAAATAAAACTTTATTGATAAAAAAAAAACCAAAAAAAGAAAAACAGCTGACAAGACGACCTGACTCTCGACACCTACGACTTTAAATGAACTGATCCTAGACATTACTCTCTTCCACTTATACAAAGTATTGTTTTAAATGATTAATGTGCCATGTGCGGGGTAAGGGCTCACCGGATAAATGGGCAAGCTTGTACGACCCTTTGCCGAGGACTTCTTCAACTCGGTATGGTCCTTCCCATGTGGCTTCAAGCTTGCCGAGCCTTTCCGCTTTACTGACCTCGTTATTCCGAAGTATAAGGTCGCCTACTTGGAATTGTTGGTACTTCACCCTTTGGTTGTAATACCGAGCTACTTGTTGCTTGTACTTGGCTTCTCTTATGTAGGCGAGCTCTCGTTTTTCTTCCAGCAGATCCAGTTCGGTTCGGAGGTCTTCCTCGTTGACTTCGGCTGTGAAGTTGATAGTGCGCGGGCTCGGCAGGCCTATCTCTACCGGGATCACTGCTTCGGTTCCGTACACCAAACTATAAGGCGTTTCACCGTTCGAGGTCCGGGGAGTTGTTCGGTACGACCATAGGACTTGGGGTAAATTTGCTGCCCAATCTCCTTTGGCTTTGTCGAGGCGGGTTTTGAGTCCCTTGACGATCATTCTGTTTGTAACTTCGGTTTGGCCGTTCGCTTGAGGATGAGCTACCGAAGTGAACTTTTGGTGAATGTGAAGCCCTTCACATCATTCTCTGAATGTCCGATCGGTGAATTGCGTTCCATTATCCGAAACGAGGATGCGAGGTACACCGAAGCGGCAAACCACATTCTTCCATACGAAGTTGAGGGCGTTCTTGCTTGTGATCTTTGCCAAGGGCTCAGCTTCGACCCACTTAGTGAAGTAGTCGATGGCTACGATGAGGAACTGGAGTTGTCCGGGAGCTTTATCAAATGGTCCGACGATGTCAATTCCCCATTGCACAAACGGCCACGGGCTTTGCATGCTTATGGTCGGTTTGAGGTAATCTCGGCACCGTCCCATGGATTTGACATTTTGGGCACTTTTTGACTAGTTCGATTGCGTCTTGAAACATTGTAGGCCAATAGTAGCCCCAGCGCATGACCTTTTTTGACAGTGCTCGAGCTCCAATGTGGCTTTCACATGACCCTTCATGAACTTCGCTTAACGCATAGTTTGCTTGGTTCGGCCCGACACATCTTAGGAGAGGTTGAAGGTATGACTTTCTGTACAGAATTCCTTCTTGTAGAACGTACTTTGGTGACTTGCTTAAGATCTTTCTTGCCTTAAGCTTGTCACTGGGTAGCTCGCCCTTCTCCAAATAATTCCGAAGAGGAGTCATCCAATTCGGTGCTTCATCATCAATTACGAGGCCGACCTCAGCTTCTTCTATACTTCGGTGTTTGATTCCTTCCACTGGAGAGCTTGTTGACGAGGACGCCAATTTGCTTAAAGCATCAGCTCGGGTATTTGCTCCTCTTGGGATTCGTACCAACTCGAAGTAGGTGAAGCTTTCTTGCAGACTCTTAGCTTTTTGGAGATACTTCTTCATTCTGTCGCCCTTTGCCTCGTATGTGCCGAGCATATGGCTAACTATGACTTGGGAGTCACAGTAGACTTGTACAACTCGTACTTGAAGACTTTGAGCGAGGTGAAGTCCTGCAATTAAGGCTTCGTACTCCACCTCATTATTTGTGGTAGGGAAGTCGAACCGAAGTGCATAGGTTATCTCCTGCTCGTCTGGACTGAGAAGTATGATGCCTGCACCGCTTCCTGATTTTCCAGAAGCTCCGTCCACGTATACCTTCCAACAGTCTTTGGGCGGTTTACTTGTGGGTTCGGCTCCGACAATATCCGAGGCGGCATCGGGTGGCTTCGGTGCTTCCGTAAACTTAGATTCCACAAGGAAGTCAGCTAAGGCTTGGCCTTTGATAGCACTACGTGGACAGTAGCTGATGTCATACTCACCTAGCTCGACTGCCCATTTCGCAATTCTCCCCGAAGCTTCAGGCTTCAATAGCACTTGCCGAAGTGGGAGGTCAGTGAGGACCTGTATAGGATGTGCCTAGAAATAAGGTCGTAGCCTCCTCGCGGCGTTTACTAACGCTAGTGCGATCTTCTCTAATTGTTGATACCTCGTCTCTGGTCCTTTGAGTGCTCGGCTGATGAAGTAGACCGGGAGTTGCCGACGTTTCTCTTCACGCACTAGGACTGCACTTATAGTCTCATCCGAAGCCGCGAGGTATAGGGATATAATCTCACCTTCATGCGGGACCGACAAAGTTGGAAGCTTGGAGAGGTATTTTTCTAGGTCGGCAAACGCTGATTTATGTTCCTCTTCCCATTTAAAAACTGGGTTCTTCTTAAGAATCTTGAAGAACGGGAGTTGCTTCTCTGCCGCTTTCGAGAGGAATCGACTAAGGGCAGCTAGGCAGCCAGCCAATTTGTGCACGTCGTGAATCTTCTCTGGAACTTTCATCTCTTGGACAGCTCGGACCTTGGACGGGTTAGCCTTTAATCCTTCTTGAGAAACCCAGCATCCTAAAAATTTTCCGGATCGGACCATAAAGGTGCACTTTTCAGGATTCAGCTTCAGGTTAACTTTCCGAAGGAGGCCGAGGACGATCTTGAGATCGTCGACACAGGTGGCTGGCTCTTTGCTTTTGACGACGATGTCATCCACATATACTTCCACATTTTTACCGATGTGGGGCTCAAATATCTTGTCCACCATTCTTTGATAAGTAGCTCCAGCATTCTTTAGTCCGAATGGCATTTTCTTATATGCGAAGACACCGAAGTCAGTGATGAAAGCTGTCTTTGGTGCGTCTTCGTCGCTCATCAAGACTTGGTGATATCCTTTATACAGATCTAAGAAACTGAAAACCTTGTGGCCGACCAGAGCCTCGACTTTCTTGTCGATGTTGGGGAGAGGATAACAGTCTTTGGGGTAGTGTTTATTTAGATCGGTGTAGTCAATACACATTCGCCAACCTCCTCCTTGTTTCTTCACCATCACCGGGTTAGCAATCCACGTCGGATACTTGACCTCGAAGAGTATTCGTGCCTCTAACAGTTGGTGCACTTCGTCATGTATGACCTGGTTCCGGTCTGCTGCGAATACCCGCTGCTTTTGCCGGACTGGCTTTACTCCGGGGTCAATGTTCAGCCGGTGTGTGATAACATCTGGTGAAACTCCGGTCATGTCGAGTGGTGACCAGGCGAAGACATCTTTATATTCCCGAAGTAGTTGGACAATTTGCTTGCGAAGTTCGGCTCCTCCAGCAAAGCCAACCTTAACAACCTTAGTTGGGTCGTTTTCGTACACTACAACAGCTCCTACTGGCTCGTAGAATGCAGAATTGTCTTCCGACACTTCGGATTTCTGTAATTGCTATGCTTGCGGATGCTGAGGTGTCCCAACACCTCGTAGGGCGATCTGCATGCACTCCTTCGCCCTTTTCTGGTCACCGCGAATTATAATTACCCCATTCTTCGATGGAATTTTGATCGTTAGGTGGTACGCCGAGCATATTGCCTTCATTGCAACCAACCAATCTCTTCCTAGGATGATGTTATAGGGGGAGTTCGCCTTCACGACAAAAAAACTGACGAGCTTAGTGGATGACAATGGGTGCTTACCCACTGTCACTGGGAGTTGAACTATCCCTTCGGTTTGCGTCTCTTGTTGGACGAAGCTTCTAAGGGGAATTGGTGCTGGTGTTAAACGAGCTTCTTCGACCCCTAACTTCTCAAAGCAATCCTTAAAGAGTACGCTTACTGAGGCCCCACTGTCGATGAAGATTCGATGGACGAGCTTATTAGCCACCACTGCCTCAATCACAATAGCGTCTTGGTGAGGTATCATTGGTGGCACTGGGTCCTTCTCTGAGAAGGTAATAACCTCGTCTTTTTTGAACCTTTTCTGTAAAGGCTCGTCTGTAGAGGGACTTCTGGCCTCGGCCTTGAGCGACGACTTCGTTGCTCCTTGTGGGAGCCCGGTAATAGCAGTGACGACTCCGTCGATCCGGGGTTGATCTTCGTCTCCCTCCTCATCATCAGACCTGGGTTTTTGTTGACATGGGGGGCGCAATTGTTCCCTCCTCGGTTTCTGCGCTTTCCCCTACCCTGGGGTCGGGCATCATATTGGCCGCGACTTTGGTACTTTCTGAACGTACCGTCACGTACCAGGTGCTCGATATCCGCAACTAGCTCCCTGCAGTCTTCCGTGTCATGACCGTAGTCCTCATGGAATCGGCAGTATTTATCCTTAGACCGGCGTCTTGACCCACCACGTGACATGGGCTGAGGTCTTTGAAACAGGTTGGTATGAAGCTCATAAATCTCCGTCCTCGGCTTTGTCAGTGGCGTGAATTGGGTCTTCTCCGAAGTTTGCCGAGGTCCAAGTCGGGATTGAAGGGGGCCTCGCTGCAGTCTATCTAAGGCACTTCGGCGGCTCTGACTTCGGTCATTGCGCTCTTCTTTCCTCCGATCGGATGGTTCAGGCTTATCAGCCTCGCGTTTCTTCCTATCCGCTTCATCTGCTCGTGCGAAACGATCCGCGATGCTCCACAGCTGCTTCGACGTTCGTGGCTCTTCCCTTATGATCTCCTTGTAGAGAGCACCAGATTGGATGGCATTCTGGAAGGCTGAGATAAGGACTTCGTCGGTCAAGCGATCGACTTTCAGGCTTTCCTCGTTAAACCTAGTCATAAAGTCACTTATTGATTCTCCTCGTCTCTGCCTAATGGAAAGAAGTTGGGCCGGGGTAGTTTTTGCCTCGGCTTTCTGGAAAAATCTGCGTTCGAAAGCTTCGAGTAGGTCTGCGTATGATCCGATACTGCATGGAGGCAGGCTATCGAACCAACTACGAGCGTTATCGACAAGCAGTTCGGGGAATACCTTACACATGTAGATATCCTCACTGAGACCTTGATTCATCATATTATATTGGTATTGGGACAGGAAATTGCTCGGATCGCATGAGCCGTTGTAAAGCTTGATAGGAGGTACTCGATACTTCTCAGGGAGAGGAGTGTAGAGTATATAGTTGGTGAAGGGAGTAGAGATCTTACTGTAAACAGTAAATCTCCCTCCTCGGTGATCGTCATCACGCCGAGGTGAAGCAGTGTGACGACGAGGTGGGGTGATGGTACGGCGAGGTGAAGGTCTGTAGTTTCCTCGGCGTTTATCATCGAACCTATTTTGACGAGGTGCCGCGTCTCGTGCACCCACAATTTGGATGCTTTGAGAATCGTGTTGCTGATGGGAACGGGATGTAGCTCCACGTTCTCCACGCTGTATTCCAGCTCTTTGTTGGTTGACGAATTGTAGGAATTATGGGCCTTTATATATAAGGAAACTCTTCACTGCATCTTCGAGTTCATGCGGCTGAAGCTTTGGAATCTCCTCTTCGTCATGGCCACTGTTATGACCTTCTTGGCTGGGGTGGAGTGGTTTGCCGAACTGGTCCACCAAGATGTCTCCCACATGACCTTCTGGAGTCTGTACATGTTCTTTCCCGGGGCGTTTTCGATTGGAGCTGGGGGGCTGGCTGGAGGCCTCAGTAGATTCAGGAGGGGTTTGCTGGGCGTTTTTACGCTGGGCTTCCTTCTCCTTAGCAGCGGCAGCGGCAGCCTCGGCGGCAGATTTATTAGCGGCAGCAATAGATCGTGTTGATTTCCCGGCCATCGTGATTGCAGCAAAACTTGCAAAATTTGATCGAGATTTACAGGTTTGATAGTTCCCACAGACGGCGCCAATGATCGATCTTTTTTCCGCAAGGTTGTTTAATGCACGAAAACTGAGAATTAATGAACACGAAAAGGAACACAAAGGATTTACGTGGTTCGATCTATTGTGATAGACCTACGTCCACGGAGCGAAAGTGTGTATGGATCTTATTGAGAGAATACGTATAGCTTGTACAAAGATTGTCCTCATCTTCTCACCTATTCTAAGCCCCTATTTATAAGTATCTACACATGGAATTCGACTAAGATTACAAGTCTTTTCCTACTAGGACTCTTTGGCTTGATCTCCTCCTTTATTGGATAAACACCGAGCTTCTATACCTCTTGGAGCTTGAATTGTAGTCGATGTAGGAATTGTCTTGGCGTAGAAGTCCCTTTAAGGTAGGTTGTAGCTGACTGGGCCGAACTGTTGACTGGGCCGAACCGCATAGGGCTTTAGTTGGGCCGAGTTGCGTTGGCCGAGCTTAACTGTCGGAGCCCAATTATATTGGGCTCGACGCTTGGGTCTAGTAGCTAGGCCATATCCTATCACAACATAATTTCGATATTCTATATTTAGGGTGCAACTTTTTGATCCCATGCGGTGATAGATATTTCATAGTCTTTTTAAAAATATTTTTAGATATTTCATAGTTTTTTTATACATATGTTTAGATATTTTTGTTTAAGTGCAGTGAATAGAGAAATCTTTGTCAATAAGTAATTAATTAAATAGCTGCAAAATAAGGCCAAACCTAGAATTTTGAGACTGACGTTCTCTAAAAATGAAAGCTTGAATTTTATGTAATTATGAGCAGCGGCGGACCTACGTGGGGGCGAGCGCAGGCTGAAGCCCCCACGGTGGTCGACGAAATTTCTATGTATTATGTGTATATTTTGTCGAAATTTTATGTTCGTACCACGTCGAATAATTTTTTTTATAGATTAGCCCCCTCGATGATTTGATCCTGGGTCCGCCCTAATTATGAGGCATACCGCGATTAGAACGATTGCGTGTGAAATAGTTATATATGGCATGCACATACTTCGAGCTTAACTATATACTACTATATCTTCACAATTAATTAATTTGTTATTTTTATTATAACTTTGTAGGAAGCATGTATTGCTTTTCTTGCGTTGCCTATGTTATGTTATGTTGCTACACAAAGAAATGGGACTTGTACAATGTAAGATTATTGAGTAAGAATTATTAATAAGGCCCAAAAATTCAGTTATTCTTAAATCTTTTTCGTTTTCAATTATTTGGGTTAGTTTTTTTATGACATTATTACTACTTGTGTGATCATGATTCAAAAACAATTTACTAAAAACTTGCAGCCGCTACTTTCGGGATCACATCAGCATATGAGACATTTATATAATTAAGAAGATAATTAAGTATGTGAAGTTTCTAAGTTGTGTACATACTTATGTAATTTCAATGTTCTTTATAATGTTCTTTAAGATGTATTTGAAATAAGAACAATAATACGAACAGAAATAAAGAACACAAAGTTTGGTAACCCAGTTCGGTGAGAACACCTACGTCTGGGGGACAAATCCGAGAGAAATAATTCACTATTACGAAGCATGGATGCTTTAGGATCTTACACAAAATGACTCCACCTTATGTCGCCTAGACAACCGTTTACAACTTCCTTTTTCAGCGTGAACTATACCGTGAGAGCACCCACAGTCAGGCTTCAGCCACCGGCAGATGGCACCTGTTCTCAAGCAGCTTCGTCAATGAAGTAACAGCTGAACGATACGTTCAGAACTCACACATCTACTAGCACAACCCTAGTAGGTAAAATATGGCAGACACTCTTGATGATACTTTGCAATCTGCAAAGATAATAATCAGCTCCTTTTTATCACGAAGTGCGCCACAGCTATTATGATATTCAGCTCATATAAATATGTGTCTGCCGTAGGAGAATTTCAGCCCTAGAAGATCTCTACCATATCTTCAATAATATGGAAAAATATCCATATATATCTTCTCCAAATATCTTCCATATCTTACCAAAATAAATAATTCAAATAAATAATATTTGAATAACACTTCATGCAATTTGGGTAACGTGAGCAGCACAACGGAAATCCTTATACATAAATCGCCAATCACACATCATGAGTTTGCACGCATCTCATGCAACAACAATCTCCCCCTTTGGCATTTATGTAGACAAAACCAAATTGCATGCACTTCACACAGAAGACCATTGTTCTTCATTCAAGAATACAAATAAGTACATTATCAAGAACATTAACTGTACTTATCAAAACAGATCAGCAGAAACCACAAACATGAACTTCCAGATTAGATTACCAGCTCCCCCTTAATCCATAACAGGGAATAACTATTGATAGGTAAAGGAGCGCACCCACAGTACCAATACCAATGTTAAACCCACTCAGATCCACCAAACACCAAAGTTAGCATGTACAATGATTCTCCCTGAAGGCATGCTTCATTTCTCCCCCTTTTTGGATATAGAAATCCAAAGATCAAACCAGAGGACAACATCCCAACTCCAAATCAACATCAGAAACATACTTACTTTTAATAGCAGCATCAATAACTTAAGGACCAAAATCAACCATTCTAATTGATGACTCACCAGAAGTTCAAACCAGAAATCTACACGATAACAAGAATGACTGCTGCAAAATTCATGGAACCAACATGCTTTACTTGCAGCAGCACACCAGCAACACAACAGCTTCATAAGCAACTTCAAATGCAACCAATCTTGTATATGATATTTTCAGCTCCCCCTGCATCCAAGCTTTTTCAAAACTTGCATTTGATCTTTCTCCCCCTTTTTGTCACAAACATGCAAAGGGACATCTGAACTGAACTCTGAAGAACATCTTGAGAGACATTTTGAAGAACACCGCCAAACAGATCAGTCTTCACCAACTACTGTGCACATCAGTATGCATCACACTCCCTCTGGATACACTACTTCTACTGAAACCAAGCAACATTGCTGTAACACTCCCCCTTTATCTGTACTTCTCTTCAAGACACAAGAACATGGAACAAGAAGTGAATCAAAATTCACTAACTAGCCAAAAGTAACATTCAACAGTCATCATATCATCATCAGAGTATAACCTCCTTGGCAGAGTGTAACATCCTCGGCATTCAATACATCGAACTCTTGATCCAATCTGCGACACATAACATAATGTGTATAAACTTTTATGCACATCTCCAGCAACACTTTTAAGAACATCAAAAGACTCTTCAAAAGTTCTTGGATCATAATCATCATACCTCATACCAATTACATCATCAAAACATCATGCTGAGATGATATAATACCAAAAATCACATCTGAATATACTATCCCCTTATACCTCAAGGAACAATCCGTGCATTCACAAATGCTGGTAAATTTCATACCTTAAAAACCAATAAGCTTTCAGGCACTAATCCATCAAACTTCTAATGCCATGACACATGAAGAGAGCATCACCTTCAACAAACTTCACATAAAAGTCCTCATTAAGCACACACCATCATGACCAACAAACTCGTATTTTTTAGCAACACGAAGATCTGTATAAGCAAAGTCTCTCCTCATAGAAACCTCAACCAGCATCAAATAGGAGGATCAAATAGTATCAAAATGATGCAGCAAACAGGACATCCAGTTGTACCAACAAACCACTTCAATACATAAGTGCACAAGATATACAATACCTCTTGAAGAATCATCAGAATAATTCCATGTGCACTGGAATTAGCACTAAGACATTCACAGTAGATTTATCCAATTTCAACTCTTGAGAATAGAAACTAGATCAGAGATGAACAGAATCAGACGACTCACGAGAATAATTGCAACTGGGTGAATATCATCATTCACACGCTTCACAATATTATCCTTAAACTTTGTTATTGTAGATCAAGTGTTCACATGATAGAAAAACCCATCCTGAGTAGCATCACTACAAACCTTCTATAACACCAAACACAAGACTCACAATAGCATTCTTCTGCTTGACAGAGCAAATGGAATAGAACACTGAGGAACAATCTCAAGAACATGTTCAGGTACATCCTCACATAAGCAGCTTATTCAACATCAAATGAGCTGGATCCACGTGGCTTTCTAACATTATCCTCATGCATATCAGAATTTAACAGTTTATGAATAAACCTAAAAGCCTTTAGAGCTTTCCCATGAAAAACATCAACACCACATTCTGATATGATAAGATCCCATGAATAAGATCTGAATAACCATCTTCTAAATTAGAGATTTAAACATCTCTACCAACAGAAGCTTGATATGCAGTAGCCACCATAATCGAATAATCAACAAGTTGTAAGCGAATGAGCAAACAACTTTCTACCTTCAGACCAAACAGAAAGTCCACTTCATGTGATCTTCTTAGCATCAAGATCAAGATCTTCAATAAAATGTTCTTCAACAGATTGAGAAATATATTAATCAACATGGATACTGTCACCATCAAGAACTCCATCATCTCAGCAAAATAAATAGAATGCTCCCCCTCAACTGAACGAGCACTCTCACCAAAGTCCAAATTCAATGCTTTAACAGGACAAGCATTGATACAAGATGTCAACGCTCTCAAGTTCTTTTCAAGACATCTTGAAATTCTCTTTGAAAATGCATAGCATCTGCTCCCTTTCCAAACATAATACTCAACTTATGAGCGTCATACTTCACTTGCATCTTCTCATAGATGTTGGAAACTTGACAACATTGTCATAACCAGAATCAACATCTGACTAATTCTTATCAAGAATTCACTTAGCTCACCCATCACAAGAACAACCTTCGAAAAGATAAAGAGCTAAGACATCAATACCATCATTTTCCATGCAAGAAGGAGAGATATTTTCTTGACTACTGCTTCAAGAAGATATAGTAGCATGCTTCACCAAAAATAGAAAATATTCTGACAAAACCAACAAGGCCTGGCGACTAAGGTTTTCCAGAAAAAACCAAAAGTAAAGCTTCTAGGCTCTAGCAACTTTACTGAGTAAAGATAATGCTTTGAAAAACTTCAAATCTGCACGTCTGATGAGAGAGATGTCTTTTTCCAACTACCAGTATTTATCCAAATAAAAGACCCTTTAAATAACCAAAGTGGGCAATGATCAAGAATAAGTTAAGCACTTGTTGATATTCACAAGAATCTCCCAGCTGAAAATAAGAATTCCAGAGAATCATCAACACTTGAAGAAAAATTCCAAATATCTCTTCAAACTAAGAAGCAATATCAGTGACTTGAATATCAGTAGCACCAGCATCTTTTACTGCACTATCTTCAGCAGCAGCAGTGGCCTGAAGATCATCATCAACAACCCTATCTGAACCTGCATCAGCATCTTGAGGAACATCTTCAGCAACATCGACAACTGCATCCTTCTTCAGTATTGTTAACTGCAGTCCAAGCTTCATCACCAGCTGTACCTTCTTGATCCACTTGCTCCATCAGCTGAAGACTTAGGAACACTAATTTCTGGGAGTAACTTCAATACACTCTCCACAGTAGACTTGTATCCAGACAAAAACTTCATGTGCTTAGAAATCTTTCCTAGCTCCTTTTCAAGCTTCTTCCTAACTATACTCAGCACCACATTCTTCACTGAAGTAGGTAAATCATCATCAAACACTTCAACCTCATCCTCGTCAATTAATAAATCAGCATTTACAGTTTTCTTTCTCACATTTGCAGTGGCTGATTTCCTTTCAACATCCACAACATGATGTTTTCTGTCAAAGATCTTAACACTAGGCCTCAAAGCACCCGAATAGCAGAAGCCTAATAAGAATGTAAAGCATAGAGTACTTCGAAGTAAGAAACGAAGTAGGTAATAAGTGTCTCTCAGTTGGCCAGAGATAGATAACACCACAGAAAACTAATGTAAGAAAAACCACTTCCAGAATATGGACAAAAGCAAATCACTTCTCCAACAGAGGACAATAGAGAAAACCACCTCTTGAATAACCAAACCAAATTTACATCATACAGATGTAAGAGTGAATTTTGAAGGAGAATTCACATAACACAGAGATCACGCAGGTTCAAAGATGTCCTTAACGCATTAAGACCTTCACCATCCAACGCCTTGACAGAGAGATCATCACTTACAGCCCAATTGAAGCTTATACCTCTAGAAAATAAATTGAGAAATGCCAATCTTTCATATACGTTCTGAAGTAAAGTCTGTTCTTCAGAAACTTCAGCTTCACTTTCCATCATCTTCACAAATACTTTCATAAATAGGCTTCGCATCTTGCACTTGATCATCCTAAAATTTATGAAAGACAAAAAATACAATCTCTAACTCCACTGTAATGTCATCAACAAATATCTGAACGAAACAATCATGTGAGGAGTCTGACTTGAAGAAGAGATAAATACTCGAATTAAATAGACATCTAAGATTAACGATGTGAACTTCAATAGTAGCACCAACATTCTCTCTAGCCTGAAGATTTTCAGCATCAAGACCATTTTCAATGCCATAACTGACATGAACTTCATCAGTCTGACAAACATTTTCAAGGACATCTTTGGTAACATTGACTTCTGCTGTAACAAGCCCCAATGCAGAAGTTTGTATACCTTCTTCCATCAACTCCAGAAAATCATAACTTTCTTTATCAGGATCATTTTCAGAAACATCTTCAGGAACAATCAGCGCAGATTGTGTCAGAACTTCCAAACTTCTCTCAATCTTATTCACATCCATCTTCAGCACTTCAAAATCAGAAATGAGTTGTGACAGCCTTCTTTCATGAACGTGATTGTTCTCCTCAAATATATTCTGCAAAAAATTCCACGCCTCCATTGCAGAATCATAATCTGAAATTAGTGTAATAATATTTACACTTACAGCAGCATAAATGAGTCTTAGAGCTTTCTTATTTGAATAAAAATTCTCCTCTTCAAGAGATGTCCATTCAGTTCTTGCTTTTGGACTTCCACTAGCACCAACAGGAGAGGTCCATCCTTGAACAACAGCCCTCCAAGCCTTCTCATCAGTAGCTCGAATGAAGCACGTCATTCTAACTTTCCAATATCCATAATTCGTGCCATCAAATATTGGTGGCCCTAATTCCTCCTCCATTGAAACCATCTATACCACGAATACCTCTCACAGAAGTATGCACAACCTTAGAGATAAATCCCAAAGATCACAACACCTGAAATATAACCTTGGTGACCTGCTCTGGTACCAATTGAAGTTTCTAAGTTGTGTACATACTTATGTAATTTCAATGTTCTTTATAATGTTTTTTAAGATGTATTTGAAATAAGAACAATAATACGAACAGAAATAAAGAACACAAAGTTTGGTAACCCAGTTCGGTGAGAACACCTACGTCTGGGGGACAAATCCGAGAGAAATAATTCACTATTACGAAGCAGGGATGCTTTAGGATCTTACACAAAAGGACTCCACCTTATGTCGCCTAGACAACCGTTTACAACTTCCTTTTTCAGCGTGAACTATACCGTGAGAGCACCCACAGTCAGGCTTCAGCCACCGGCAGATGGCACCTGTTCTCAAGCAGCTTCGTCAATGAAGTAACAGCTGAACGATACGTTCAGAACTCACACATCTACTAGCACAACCCTAGTAGGTAAAATATGGCAGACACTCTTGATGATACTTTGCAATCTGCAAAGATAATAATCAGCTCCTTTTTATCACGAAGTGCGCCACAGCTATTATGATATTTAGCTCATATAAATATGTGTCTGCCGTAGGAGAATTTCAGCCCTAGAAGATCTCTACCATATCTTCAATAATATGGAAAAATATCCATATATATCTTCTCCAAATATCTTCCATATCTTACCAAAATAAATAATTCAAATAAATAATATTTGAATAACACTTCATGCAATTTGGGTAACGTGAGCAGCACAGCGGAAATCCTTATACATAAATCGCCAATCACACATCATGAGTTTGCACGCATCTCATGCAACAACAGTATGGCATATTGGCATGCTAAGATTTATAGAAATATTCGTGGATTTCAAACATTGTGCCTAATACAAAGTTAAATTTGGCCAAAATTTTATCGGGCCGTGAAAATTAAAGCCCGAACCCCGCCCATAAGAAATTATAGAGTAGAAGTGATTGGGATAACAAAATCATCCAAACCCATCGGGTTTTTGAATGTTACGTTTTGGGCCGGGTCAGCCCCCGGATTTTTAACGGGCCTCAAATTTTATATCCCAAACTCGTCCAAACTATGAGGAGAGCAAGCTTATCCATGGGTGCGGGCTTTCGGATCAAATTTGACAGCTCTAATTGATAATATGACCATTCTACACTATTCGTGTAAAAAATGATCTTTCAAAGATCACTTAGAATTTCTTAAAAGCCATCTTAAACATACATGTGTTAATATTATCTAAAGCTGCAGAGAAAAAAAAAAAGTAAATCCAAGATGCTTAAGAATATAAGTCTTGTAAATAATGCAATAGATATACTTTGAATATTCATCAATTTCAACCTGAATTTAAGATTCTCAACTTAAAAAAATACCCAAAAGTGGAATATTTGAGCAGATTTGGTCTGTACCATTAATGCAAAATTTAGTGTCCATTGTTCCACTACTATAATAATTAAAATCTTGAAATAATGAGCATAGATTCATACGACTAACAATTTCCCTACTTTTGATATTTTTGTGAGTTTCGAAGGTGAGTGAAAAGGAGGCATCTGTCTGCTATACTTTCATGCTAAAAATATATTTAGATTAGTGTGCAGGTGTTGTTCTACTATTTTCATTTATCTTTTTTTGCTGTAATTTTTTTGTAGAATTTTGGAGTTATCGTATTATTGGTTCAGTTCTTATGTTTATTTTTTGGTTTATTTCTTTTGTCGCTGTCAATAAAAGTATCTTTAAAGCACACCTCTACGGTTTTCTTTCTATATTCTTGATATCCATCTTAAGCAATTTCAGCTAGTATTAATAATCACTAGCAAATAGAAATTGGAAGATGTCGTAACCATTGAAAAATTAAAAGGTGGAGTCATTTATTATACGTTTTGTTTTCTTGTTGTCTTTAAGTATTGCTACATCCAACAGTACAATACAAGAAGAGTACTACGAAATTGTAATAGAAGATCCATATATATGCGCCGTTGAGTCATAAACATCCAAAGATTATATTTTATAAATTGATACATTCATACCCTTAGAACATCAAACCCTAACAACTTACTTTACCATTGGATTAAAGATATTAAATTCGTGGGTGGATTAGTAGCAGAAAAGTAAATACCATCACTCGTCACAACATAATAGCACAGTTAATTTTTCCTACATCGATTCTCCTTCGTATTAAAAACTTGTAACCATGTTTCTTTCCCATTCCATTGGAAATTGCAGCTGTACACAGCAGTGTAAAGATTATCACAAAAATCAAATTTGTATACTTGATTTGTATAATTTTTTTGATCTTGTGAATGATTATTCTCATCTCGACAATCCAGCTAGCGATAGAGGCGGGGATTTCGGAGGGAAATTGCTAACAACATTAACATGAACTTTTGGCCTAACGAGACACGTAATAGCTCTTATTGTTTGGAGATAAAATGATGAAACAATGAGAAAGGAAAATAGCAAATTATATTTATTCATGGTGTGATTTTGTTTTTGGTTAATTGCTTTTCCAAGTATTGGTTGGTAGTGTGAAATATATATATATATATGTATCTATAGATAATTAATAGATAATTAATGTATGTATTGATGATAATGGCAAAACGCATCCATAAGTCCCTATACTTTTGTTTTTTATTTCATGAGATCCATTTACAATTTTTTGTTTCAATAGATCCTTGTACTTTAATTTTTTGATTTTATCTAATCCTTATTTAACGGTTCCAGAAAGACCGTTAAGTTTTCCTTTAGTTCAATTCCACATCATTATTTATTAGTATTAAAATAAATTTCCATGTCATATTGCACATTTTATTTTGATATAAACATTATGCAGAAATCGATCTGCAACATCAGGCTAACGGGAAGGGCCAGAAGGATTTCAGAAATTTTAATATAAAAAAAAGAAAAAAAGATCTGCAACACTAGAAAATTCAAAGGTCATAGAACTGTAAAAGTCTGAAGGGATATATGAGTACAGCTAGAAAAGGCTGTGAAGATTCATTTCATTTTGATTTTCTGAATATGGAGATTGCTAAAAAAGATTAGTTGATGATTAGTGAAGGTGGGTGTTGTCTTTTTTTGATGACTCTTGACAAGTGGATAGTTGATACAGTTACGGTATGGAGCTTGATATCGCAAACGTTATAATCCAATTCATCTCTGCCAAAATTCCTACACTCTAAGTGTTTGATGAAATGCACAGAAGAAACTAATATTCTAGGAAGAAATACGTTGGGAAATCTGGTGTTCTAGGAGATGGTCCGAGGTTTTGGTAGATAATCCTAATCCTTGCATCCTTTAAAATGTGGAATATGACATGGAAATTTATTTTAATAATAAACGATGATGTGGAATTAAAGTAACGGAAAACTTAACCGTCCTTTCTGAAACGTTAAATAGGGATTAGATAAAATTTAAAAATGAAAGTACGAGGATCTATTAAAACAAAAAATTATAGAGGGATCTGATGAAATAAAAAATAAAAGTAGAGGGACCTAAAGATGTGTTTTGCCGATGATAATTAATGCATGTCTTGATGAGCATACCTTTGTATAACTTCTTATTTACTTATTTTATTTATTTTTAATTTTAATTTTTTTGAAAGGAAGCTTTGTTTATTTATTGTTCTCAAATTGTCACAATCTGACTGGAGGCTAAATGAGATGATGTATCTCTTTTTTTAGTTGACAGCGCATATATGTATTTTGTTACTCCATAAATATATTGGTTTTGCCTATGCTATCTTTATACTATCTCCGTTCCAAAGATAAAGTTCTGTTTTTTTGGACAATAATTTTAAGTTTTTTCGTTCCATAAATTTGGGTACGAAAATTAAAGGAATATGTAATCTTTTTCCAATTATAAATAGTATAAGTATAATATTGTTCACAATTGTGAAAACATTATACATTCTCTTAATTTTCTTACTCAAATAAATGGACGAAGGGAGCTTAAAATTATTATCAAAAGTTTGATGATGTTATCTTTGGGACGGAGGGAGTATAATTTAAGAACAATAATGTAATGCAATGTTATATATTTTGTTAGGATATATTGTTAGGGGAACTTGGATTCAGTTGTATTTTGATTGGATTCTAAAACCTTCATACAATGTTTCCCTACTTACCTTTGATGATTTAGCTCAAGTTATAATGTATAATTCAATAACTTTTTCTTAAAGGAAGCTTAATTTGTATATTACTATTCTTAAATTACTAGAGGTTAAATTGGATGATGTATACATGTATACCGTTTTTTTAGTAGTTGACCAGTTCATATTTAATTTGTTACTCATAATATATTGGATTTTTGAAGCAATATATGCTAGATTTTGCATTTAGATCTGTGAATTGTTCATAGCGACAATTAGATTTTTGAATTTCTTCTCGATTTGTGTTAGATTTCTTTGCTGATAGTCCCAATAAGTCCAGTTATGATTTACGTTTTCTTCATTTTGTTGAGGATCATGCATTTTTTTTGGATTGAAAAAATATTTTTATTCTGATCATGCATTTTTAAGATTAGAATCATGCTTTTATTATGATTATATGGACTTGATTGGGGGTTGCAGTTGGGTCTATTGTTACTACTGTATTTGATATTAATAGTTCCAATAGGTCCAATTATGATTTAGAGTTTCTTCATGTTATTTGGATCATTAATTTTCTAAATTGAAATTATGTTGTTATTCTAGATTGGAGAGATGCGATTGGTCCTATTAGGACTATGTGGTGATAATAGTCCCAATAGGTCCAATTCTCATTTATGGGAGTTTTTGGAGAAAAAAAAGTTGAAATTAAAAAAAAATCGTAGAATTTGAAGAAAAAAATCGGAAAAAAAAAGTAAAAAAGTGTCAAAAAAATTATTAAAAATCAGAAAATCGAAAAATTAAAAATCAAAATTTCATAAACTTCAGGGAAAAAAAAGGTAAAAAAAAAATAGTCAAACTCAAACTCAATAAGGTATTTTGGTTCAAAAAATCAAAGAAATTGACATTATTTGTATTTATTATGTTCATGGATATTATTTGACATTTGTTAACTTATATGGACATATAAAAAAATTCTCGCTAAAATATAGGTACAAATGGTCTGTTCGAGCCATAAAACGAATTGCGTCGAGGCTCGACGTCTCCGTTCGAGCTATTCGAGCTGCATAACAACTTCTACTTACGAGCACTCAATTAATTAGAGGCGTATGTGATACATCTGAGCCAAAAATCACTAGAAATCGATTACCTTTTTTTTTCTCCCTATTTTTAAACTGTAGAAACAAAATTATGTTATTTCTATCAACGGTGAAGTCTCCGTGCAGGATTCGACTCCGACGTTGAGGTATCGCATTTGCGCCATTTTTCACTTGCTCGAATTAGTGCTCTGTTTTTCGATTGATTTTAGCAGAAATGAAACGCGAAGGTGTTCAACTTGAACGTTCGATCTTGAACTTGAACGTTCGATCATTTTACCTAGCTAGTTTGCTTTTACTTCAACTTGAACGTTCGATCTTCATTTTCGTGAAACTCGGCAGTTTATTTAATTTTTACAGTTTTTTTTTTTTTTTTTGCTTTTATTTAGGTGGAGGTTAAATATGGCTTCATTTTTTTGGTTATAATTTAATAGCACTATTAGTTTACATTAAAAATAAAATAATAAGTAAAGATTATGTAAATAAATTAACATTACCGTTGAGGAGGCATTGGCCCTTAGTATGTTGCTATTTTCTAATTTAAACAATAAGTAGATGCAATCCATTTTATTTATAAACTATCTCATTATCACAATTGCATGGATCAAGTATAATTCCTTACAAACGTAAAGGGGAAAAAAAAAAAACAAACAAACTTTTGTTTGAAAAATTGATACTATAACCCGAATTGAATAACGACGCTATGCATAAACTTCAATACGAAATTCAGCAAATAAAAAAAAAAAAAAAAAAAATAAAACATAGAGAGAAATATATTGAAATACAAAAGAAGACAAAACCTATTCATGGCGAGGTCTGTAGGGCGAAACCTGCCACGAATACCGCAACTCCGCAAGCACCACCATCAATGGACCAAATGCATCCTCCATCCATTTTGCGTTTTGCATGAAGAATCGAGACCGATCATTATTCGCCGGTGGCGGTGGTGGTGGCGCTGGTGCTGGTGCTGGTGCTGCTGTCATGGGCACTGCTACGGTCACTTATGGCACCGTAGGAGACCGCTACACGATCCTCAGAACCATGGCTAAATGCCGATTCAAGTGCAAGCCACGCTGCACGAGATGAAGTACAATCCAAAACCTCTCCCATGGATTCTTCGGTGAGAGAGGAAAGTAAGAGACATAGAACACGCTGATCCTTAATCCGCCAACTATCATAGGTGGAATCGGAATAAGCGATGGTGGCAGAAGGTGGTGGATTTGATCTATCCACAAAACCAAATAAATTTTCACAGGATAAAACAGACGTAATCTGATGTTTCCAAATGTGATAGTTTTTGGATGTGAGCTTTATAGTGACCATTTGGGTAAGGGTGGCAAAGGAGAGAGGATCAGCGGCAGCCATGGGAGTTGACGGCAGAGCTCCTAAAAAGTTTAAAATAAAATAACTCAAGCGCTTTACGTACAAGATTCTTTTTTTTCATATGTTACATATATGGTTTTTCACTTTCTTTATCTTATTGAAATTAAATTTAAGTCAAATAATTGAAATACTTAAAGTTTGCAAAAATCCACAAAATAATTAAGTTTTCAAAAGTAACTTCATGTGCACACCAACCCGATTCGTGAATCCCTCGTAGCGGATTCGTGTATCTAATTTTTTTTATTTTTCATTATTAGAGGATTCGCCAAATGACGAATCCGGTGCGCGCACAAGAATCGCATGAGAATCGCACCTTACAAGAATCCGATACGTGCAATATGCTATTTTTTAAAGATTCCGTGCATCATGGTTAATTTGTCAAGGGCGTTTCAAGCTATGAGTTGCCTATGAAGTATTTGCAGAATACAATTATTGAAGCAAATTGGTTCATTGATGTACAATTATTGTTATTAGGAGTAATCATTTCTTGAACTAAGAGGTGGACAACGTGATTCTTTTGTATTTGGAAAATAAATGTACTCTAGGATTCGAAATTCCATCATTAGCAAAATACTGCACTATATATTTTTATGAATTATTTTTGCTCAAATTTCATAAATGAACTTATATGTGATGGACTATATCTTATTGGGCCTAATCCTATATAATGGATAAGCTAATAAAATTGCAAAAGAAAAAATTGGAAAGTTATTCTAATTGTTTGGATCCTAGAAAAAACCAAACAACCTAATTGGCAATATTTTTTATTGCAAATTGTATCTTAAAATAACGTAGCAAACCGGCAAAGTACTGACCTTTGAAGTCGCCGCTGACGTTGGACGAATGGAGGGTTCCAGTGGTGTACGGGAAGGTGCCCAGAATTGGACTTTTCCGATGCTCTTGAAGCTCAGCGCGCCGGAGTGCACCGGAAGAGGCTGGTTCTGGTGGAGGAGGAGATTTTCACCGGCTTCGGCACTGATCTGGCAAGCTTGGCGCGGAGGTCGACTAGGCCTTCAACTTGGAGGGTTACTCACTCTTCAGAGTATTGTTTGAATGATTGTTTTAATGAGATTTAAGTGCTCTTTATAGTGAAAAATGTTCATGGTTAAGTATAATTATTGAATGCTTGCTAAAATGTTACTCCCTCTGTTTTCTCTGATTTGGCTTGTTTTATTATTTTATACCACTCATATATTAAATAAACAAGTCAAGTCAGAGAAAACGGAGGGAGTATAATTGAACCACAAAATTAAATGACCGTTAGCTAGCTAGCTAGGTAACTGTTTTTAAAACTATTATTAATATTATGAAAGAGCTTTACCACAAATATACAACTAAAAAATAGTGATAATAGCACTATATCCCATGATGCAACGGATTTTTTAAAAATAACATATTGCACGTATCGGATTCTTGTAGGGTGCGATTGTCGTGCGATACGCATCGGATTCGTCATTCGGCGAATCTTTAAATAATAAAAAATAAAAAAATATTGGATACACGAATCCGCTACGAGGGATTCACGAATCAGGTTGATGCACACATGGAGTTACTTTTGAAAACTTAATTATTTTGTGGATTTTTGCAAACTTTAAGTATTTCAATTTGACTTAAATTTAATTTCAATAAGATAAAGAAAGTGTGAAACCATATATGTAAAATATGAAAAAGAATCTTATACGTAAAACGCTTGAGTTATTTTATTTTAAACTTTTCAGGAGCTTGTTTTATTTGAATTGTTGCAAGTTAGATGAAATAACTGAAAATATTTCAATTTTGATTGAGAAAAACTATATATAATTTTTTTTAATTTTTTTTTTTAATTTCTAAATATTGTATTAATTTTATATATAATAAAAATTAAAAATATAAATATATAAGCGTATCCTTAACAAATTGCACCGTATAATTTTTAAGAATACGAATTTCCGCACCCGTTTCGTATCGTTCCTGCACCAGTTCCCCCGCACATGTGCAACATAGAGTCTATATCTTGAAGGGTAATTTTGTGGTTCAATTATAACTGTCATTTAATTTCTTTAGCTAGCTAGGTTTGGTGAAAAGTTCGGCACTTGTGTACGAATTGAACTTTTTTTTACTTTTGATGCAACTTTGTTATTGATCAAATTTTGGGATCAATTAATTGCTAATTTGGGAAATTGTGATAAAATTAAACTTTATGCATGAATTGGATGACAAAATGGTAATTTTTCCTTTGCACGATTGAACACATGCATGTGAGCATGGTTTGTAAAGAGACTATTAAAAGGAAATGTGGAAAATAATGAAGATTTATATATTTATGATTTATTCCTTGAAGAAGCTAGAATTTATTTATCAAAGGTATAAGTTTTTTTAATGTTCTCTTCACTATAAAATAAAATAGAATATTAATGGGAATGTCCAATGGAGACATTTACATCAACCAAGAGTTAAACTGGATATCTATATTTGACTAGTATTAAAGTACAAATATAATTGACATACGTGCATGTTAGGATTGAAAATTAAAGCTATAGGATAAAACTTAAGGTCTAGTCTTTTAATCTGTTTCCATTTCTTGGCACTATATTTACACAATTATATACATTTGTTAGTGATGATTACAATCATGGAGTAATTAACGGTATCTATAGCTACATTAAGACATTACTTATTTAGCTATTTAAACATGTCATTTCTCTTTAAACATATACTCCACTCCAATAATTTTATTAGGAAAATAAGCTCTTTAATTACTTTTTGTACTGCTTTGTAATTCATACAGTTATAGGCGTGTTGATAATATCTAGCTGTGTTATTTTTTTTACTGTTTTTAAATGATTAGGCCGTTTTGAACCTTCAACGTTAGTTATAAATATATTGGCCCAATACCTAGTTCTTGAAAATGAAATCTTGGCTCTTGCATGCATCTTCCCTTTCGATTAAGCATTTCAAAATGGTGATTATTAATGTAATTTTTGTAGTCTTCTTCCATTTTTAATATGAAGTATCTTTCACAATTACTGGGGGGGGGGGGGGGTTTGGCCACAAGAAAAAAAAAATTGAAAAAAAAGGCAAAAAAGGTAATATAGGAAATTATTAATTCATTTACACATAACAAGACAAAAAATGATACTTCATGTTCAAATCAAAGTTGTGCTTTATTCACGGGATTATAGGAAATTAGGAATTGATTTCCATCAAAATGGTGGCCTCATTAATTTTTGGCACTAAAAAGGTAAATCGGTTTTACCTAGGAAATTAAAGATGATGCAATAAAATGAGAAAATAGGTAAAAGTATAATTGATGCTATCTTGATTTCTTCTACTTCGTGTTACGGATTATATAAATATTGCTACACTCCTCAAAAACAAAATCAAAAAATAATAATAATAATAATAAAATAATATAAAAAAAAATGCTACATTTAATGTCAAAATCTCGAACCCACGTGTCAAATGGAGAAATTGGGCCGGCTCTTGATGGGCTTCTCTATGGGCCAATGCCTTATATTTTCGGGTCAGGCTGAGATCACGAGTCAAATGGAAATGGAACGAGCTGGCCACTGGCCCGAACCCAATATACTGTTGGTATCAAGTGGTCATAAAACACAGAGGTGCTCGTAGAGCTCTGTACAGTGACAGACTCGTAGAACACAAGTGCTCTGATACCACTTGTTGGTATCAACCGGTCAGAAACACAGAGAGGTGCTTACAGAGTTTGCTACAGAGACAAACTCAAAAGCACAAACGCAACGGAATTAAATTGCACGAAAAACAGATCAAGAAAAATAAGAACACAAAAATAATTTGTGCAAGATATCGTGAGGAAACACATAGAGATGTTCACTGTAAGCAGCTCTGTGAGTGCTACAATGAACACAAACGCAGCGGAAAAGTTTGGACGAAAAATTGAAACAGAAAAACACGAACCCAGAACTGGTTTGCGCAAGATATCGTGAGGATATCTTGCGTGCCTCAAGGCGAAACGATTTACTATAATTCACAAAGAATTACAAACTAGAGTTGATGAAAAATTACTAACTCTCAAGCTAGTATTACTCAACTCAAAAAGCTATTTGGAACTCTCTAATCTCTGAAATAAATTCTCTCCCAAAAAGCGTGAATGATTTCTGCAGATTCGGGAAGTATATAGATCGACTCCCCTCATCTTCTTCCCATGTTCTTCCTTCCGTTTCTTCCCACGATCAGTTCGTAGATGGTGGAGTCTCTCACGCATATCTCCAGTCACGTCACCCATGATTTATGTTTGACCTATTCCACCTTTCCACTTAAATAGGTCTTTAGTAACTACTGGGCTTGTTGCTGCAGACCTAACAGAGTTAAGGCCCATGATGCTGAAACCCACCAACTGAATCCAGCTTTGCTCCCCCTTGCTTCAGCCCACATGCTGAAACGAAGTCCAACTCGCTGAAGCTTAAGTCCAACATGCCGAAGTCCATTCCCTTTTACTTCAGCCCAATAAGCCCTAATCCAAAACCTGCACAAACAAAGATAGATCCAACAAGCAAGTGAAGAAAGACAAACAACCAATGAAGTATATCTTTCAACATATACCTCACTAAAAGTATGATTGAAAATGTAAACTTTTATCAAGGAAAATATGACTTCTATTCTCCATGCTCTCTTTTCTTTAATGATAAATTTAAAGTTAGTCGTGCAAAAATAGTATGCTTACCAATTGTGAACATTAAAGAGTAATCTTTCTTTACTTTAAAAACAAATTAAAGCGTAATTGAGTTAGTAAGTAAGTAGGAATAACTGTTATGGTCATCAATTTCTTGATTTATGGGGTGCAAATAGAATTGGCCTACACACAATGCAGATTTTAACTTCCACATCCCAAAACCCAAAATCTTACCATATAGAACTCATAAATAATTAATTAATTGTAAAAATAAAAAAATAAAAGCCTCAAGAAAGGTAATTATATTAATTAGTGCTTACTTATAACAATCAACCATCCCTATATACATCCCAATCTCGTTAGGAAACGAGGGAAAAAACTACATTTTCTTTCAAGGCTTGGAGCAGCAGCAGTTCCAGGGCATTGCAGCCCCTCAATTACCTCAAAACGTTCATCTTCGTTTCAAGGTAGTAACCCTCAACTCCCACCACACAATCCCCTTTTCAAACACCTCCTCACAAGCTCCATTTCTATAGATTTTCAAGCCTAAACTCTCTGCACAAACACATATATTCTGAAACAAGTAACCTTGCAGCCCCAAACCACCACTTCAAGAAAGAGAAGCAAGCAGACAAGAAAGAGAAGCAAGCAGGAGATAAGGCAGATTCAAGGGGGAGTAACCTTGCAGCCCCAAACCACCACTTCAACCCCAACATTTTCTTTTCCTATCACCAAGTAAGTTCTAACAACTTCCAAAACTGAAATTGGAACTAGAAGCATACTAGGTTTCACACCCTTGAAGACAAAGCATGCTCTTTATTCTGCCTAAAATCACATGAATGCAAGCTTTTGCCTAAACCGAAATATGAGTTGGAACTATAACTTAAGCATATTGACAAGCATGTTAGATAACTCCCAAATCAAGAATATACCAAAGCATGCTCTCCCTCTTTATTCAAGAAATCAGCCTAATAAACCCTAGGAACACCCATGAGAAGTTAAAACGAATGCATCATGCTCTCTATCATTTTCTCTACCATAGATTGACAAACAAAAAAAAAAAAACCTTAGAATGACAAGCATGTTGGCTACCGTTTTCAATCTGCCAAATGGAGAAATCAATCTACTCCGTAACATATTTTCTTTTCTTTTCTTTTTTTAAACCATAGCACCATAACAAGCATGTCAAAACATAGAGTTCTTCCTACTAAGGCACAAGGCACAAGAGTTCTTCATACAGAGCTCGTAAAAGTTTCTGCATGTTTTTCCCTCCTTCAGTTTTGATTAAAAACTCCAAAACACAAACACAAATCAAGCCTATTTCCTTCCCTTCCTGACATACCATCGCTTAAGTCACGAAACAACAACATAAGCTGGCAAGATATGAATAATTCCGGGGTGCAAACACTTAGCATGATTAAACAGCAACCTATAACAGAAACTAGAAGCGAATTTCCAAATAAAATTTCTAAGTAATAACAGGTGCGGGGGGAACGGGTGCGGGAGCAATACGATACGGGTACGGAGATTTGTATTCTTAAAAATTATACGGTGCGATTCGTTAAGGATACATTTATATATTTATATTTTAAATTTTTATTATATATAAAATTAATACAATATTTAGAGATTTAAAAAAAATAAATAAATAAATAAATAAGTATATATAGTTTTCTCAATCAAAATTGAAATATTTTTTTCATAGTTTACAAATATGGTTTCTCACTTTCTTTATCTTATTGAAATTAAATTTAAGTCAAATTGAAATACTTAAAGTTTGCAAAAATCCACAAAATAATTAAGTTTTCAAAAGCAACTTCATGTGCGCACCAACCCGATTCATGAATCTCTCATAGCAGATTCGTGTATCCAATATTTTTTTATTTTTCATTATTTGAGGATTCGCCGAATGACGAATCCGGTGCGTATCGCACAAGAATCTCACCATACGTGCAATATGCTATTTTTTGAAGAATCCGTGCATCATACGTGCAATATACTATTTTTTGAAGAATCCGTGCATCATACGTGCAATATGCTATTTTCCAAATACTTCAACAATTTAGCACGGCCTACTTTTTCGTACAATCCAAACATATCGCTCTCCATGTATGTATATGATAGTAGAGAAATGATATGCTAGTCACCTCCCGGTGGGCATCTTCGTAGGCACCTCGTCGTTTTATCACGTTTGCATTGCTTTTTTTTTTAATTTTAATTTTTATTATATATTCTAGTATCTTAGAAATTAATTTAGAAATCATAAAATCTAAAATATCTATGTTCAATTTGTTATTTTTTATTTTTAACTTCAAAAAATAAGTTATAAAATAAATCGAGCTTTAATTTTTATATATTTTTTAGATTTTATGATTTCTAAATTAATTTCTAAGATACTTGAATATAGAATAAAAATAAAAATAAAAAAAAGCAATGCAAATGTGATAAAACGACGAGGTGTCCACGAAGGTGCCCATCAGGAGGTGACTAGCATATCATTTCTCTATGATAGTATATCTAAGGCCCTTCCTTTTATTTCTACTTCCAACTCACCAAAAAATTCCCAACAAATGCAATTTGGGTATGATTTTCTTACATTATTAGTTGATAAAATTGTGAGCGAAGTTCTTTTGTTTGCATATGTCATTTTCAAATACCATATTTAAGATTGAAATATTTCAATCACAAATTCCACATTTGCAAACTCTAGCTTCTGTGTTATGAAATTCGATTTATTGAAGGAAACTCCTTCTCAAAGTCCAGTCATGGCTTATTTTCATTTATTTATTGGGACACACTTGGGTCAGCCAGAGGCACCGTGTGGACGGCTAAAACACTGACACTTTTATTCGTGTAGATTAGCACTTTTCTGTATAAAGATTGACATTTTTAAAAATTGACATTTTATTCGTAAAATAATTATGTTAAAGATTGACACTTTTATTCGTATAGATTAACACTTTTCTGTATAAAGATTGACACTTTGACCCGACTACACTATGTGGCCGACCTCACCCAAGTTTTTGTCTATTTATTTTTTGTTACAATAAAGATTATGAATTGGGGGTTATAACTTATAGGGTATAACAAATACATTTATATTTAAAAGAAGGGGCTAAAGAGAGAAATAAAGGTATCTATAATAATAATGTAATCTGACAATTATATTCGTTTACGTAGTTTATTAGTATTAAATTTATTCAATGATCATGCTTCAATTGGATTATTTATTGCTTAGGTAATTAAAAAAAAAATACAAAAGTACTCCATGTCCATGTATAAAATATGGAAAAACAAAATTGAAAGGCAATTAAAACAATTAGTTAATAAGATGGGTTTTTGCGGTCACTACTTATGATATTTGTTTTTAAATTGACTTATGTGTTGTGTCATGGGGAAGTGACAAAAACGTGCACAAAAGGATAACTAATATAATATTATGTTGCGATTCTTAATTACGTTATGGACTATAAAAATGGCCAAGGCTTAAGGATGGCATAATTATAGTATTGCAGAGAGATTTTTTTTCTAAGTAAGAATAATTTGCATTCCAAAAATCACCTCCCCTCTCTCTTCTTTTTCTCAACTCTCATTTTCTCTATTCCCACACACAGAAAAATCACCATAATAAGTGAATAAATTGTTCCATGCCTTAATGTACGTAAGTCTTATCATCCATCTTTATCCAATAGTCTCTGAAGGATTATAATTGATTATATAAAATATAATAATCTCTATAATAAATAAAATAGCAAATAATAATCTACTGAGTATATTTTTTGACATATTCTTACAACATTTCTCAAGCCAGTATGAATAACCCATTCCTCTCTTTATATATAAATGAATGTCGTGTTGTGTTCTAAATATTAGTAATTTTTATTAGTCTTATAATATATTCTATAAAAATACATAATATTAATAATGAATCATGAAACATTTATAACTGTTAGATCCGGGTCATTGATCTACAACAAATATACAAAAAGTACTGCGTGGATGAGGTGAAACACCTTCAAACCTCCGGCTTCAATTCTGCTTCCGTTGACGAGGAAGAAAAGCTTCATTCTCGTCGATTCCGATCTCGAGCCTCTGCAAAAAAGACCCGGAGAAGGTTCTCCAAAAAGGGACTTCGATGCCCAAGTCAGACTCGAGGGTATAAAGGATTCGAGGTTCCCTTGGAGAAGAGAACCTCTACAAGTATAATGTGAATGAGTGTGTCAATTCGTGAAATTCCTTAGAGAAACTTGCAGAGTTAAGTGCGATAATGAAGAGAGCTAGTTCTTAAAATTGCGTACCTTGGAAATGAAGGTAATGTCTCTATTTATAGTTTCAAGGAGAGCGGGGGTGTTACCATGTTTCCGTGCAAGAACAAAGGCCAATATGATCTTTTGTTTGGGGACATCATCTCCAATGCCCATCGAATAGTACACTTTTCTGCTGAGAAACCATCGTTCTTTTTCTGCAGATGAGAGGCCACGTAAAGTGGTCCCAAAAGTTAGTTAGAGAATATTCTGGGTTTCTCGGCTTTTAGCCCATAAATAGAATGATACTTATGCTTGCGTAGCATAAGTGAAACTAGCTTGGCGTGCTCTTTATAAGAGTCTCGGTTGCCTTGGGACGAACATGGTCGCATGGTCCACGGTCCTTTTGCTTCCTCTTCTGCTTATGGCAAAGAGGCTTTGAGAGATTATTCTGAGCTTTTGCTTATGCCTTACGGTCATAAGCCACTAGATCGAAATATCAGATTCCACGCTATGCGGGCATTCTATTATTAATTAAATACAATTAATGACTGAGCTGATATTATTCTCTATCAGCTACTCCCCTCCCCCCCCCCCCGTTTCAAAAATATAATTTTTGAAAGAGGTGGAGTATTGTAAGGCCTTGAGTAATGATGATACCCAGCAAGGATTTGATGGGCTGACATCAGCCTTTACTCTTATCGAGAGGGAATTTGGACAGTCTCCAAATTTACGCCGTAAGATCTGGGCTAATCCCGAGATCTTAGCCGTCCATTTTGGGCAAATTTTGCTTTAAATACTTCATTCATTCCGGTCTTGTCATTTTTTGCTTCGTCATTTTTGCGAACAGATCCAAAATCCATTGCCTTTTCACACTGCTTTCGCAAGCTTGAATTTCATTTAGGTAAAAATTTATCTTTTGCTCATGCATTCCGAGTATTTGGTATGAAGATACCCCACCATATTTTAGGCTTTATGAAGGTTTTGCCCTTGTGACAGGGGCTATTTTACTCTATTTCCCATCGAATCTTTATTCTGATGAAGACTTATCTTTTTCACGGTTTTTTGAGGAAGGATGAGTGAGATATTTTCCGACGACAGAAAATCATCTAAGTCTGAGGAAAAAATTTCAATTTTCCTTTTACATAAGGGATGAGCTCTTTGTCCTCCTCTCTCTATCTCTCTCTCTCTCTTGTTCCCAATGATGAAAAAGTAGCAGTTATGCTTACTCTGATTTCGATCATGTGAGTCTTGCTTACCAATTTGAGGGATGGATTATGTAAAATACACTTTGTTTTGTATTTTGGCATTTTATCCCTCTTTTTCGAATTAGGATTCGAGAAAGAGGAAATCACGCTGTTTAGTGTGTTTTTATTTGATTTTTCGTATGTTTAGTGTGTGTTAGTTTTGTTATAATTTGTTCGTTTTGAAGTGTTTGTTGAGTGCGTTTTAGTTGAAGTATAGTTTTGGGAAGTTTGGATCGAGAAGAGGAGAAAAAAAGGTTTTTTGAATGAAGAAATGAGCAAAGATGAAGAGAAACGGGGAAGAGAATGAAGTCGAAGAGAGAAGAGAAAAATCGAGAAGAATGATAGCAGCCCAACCTTGCGACCGCAAAGAGGCATGTGGTTGCAAGGCCTGAATGTCAAAATTCGGCATAAGCACTATCCTTGCGATCACAAGGAGTCATGTGATCGCAAGGTCCGCCAGGCCTGTTTAATTATTTCCTTTTAGAAGTAGGTTTTTTGATTTTCTATATATATGTAATCTCTTTAGACGAAAAACACATCTCTCTCTATTTTTTTAGCACATTAAAACCTTAGTTTTAGTTTTGAGATTCGTTTCAAGATTGGTGATTCCGGATTCGAGCTCTTTGCAATTTAATTCAAGATTCTAGTTTTCTTCATCGTTCTTCAATTTGAATTTCATTTGTCCTTCTCTGCTTTAATTCGTAAGTTTAATTTAAATTCCTAGATTCGTTTTAATTTGTTTTGCATGTTCTTTGTCTTTACTTTTAGATTTATTGAACTTATTTACTTGTTCTCTAGATTTAATTTAAAAACATGCTAGGATTATTTTGCTTAGTTTTATGTTTAATTGCTTTCTCTTTTGATTCATGTCTAGGTAGATTTATTGCTTTCGTTTAATTTAAGTTATTTTCTTAGGTTTAGTTTTAATTGCTTTAATTTCTATTTTCTTAAGTGTTTTTGCTCATTTATTTAATTCTTTAATTTCAAGCCTAAGAATTAGTAAAAATCCAAAAACCCCCATATTTGTGTTTAGAATAGGTTTTATTTGCTTTTGGTGTGCCACAAGATTGATTATCCTACTAATTCTTCCTTGAGATTCGACATTGGGTTTTACTTGCTTGTTCTACGATAGATCTAGTTCTGTTACTAGCACTTTAGATGAAACACACGCCTATGCTTCCTGCCTATAGGCAGGAGCATAAGTTCTCCTTTCTTGTTATTTCCCTTTTCTTTTACAAGAAAAGATAAGAAAATGTATGATTTTTCGGGCAAAAGTGAAACTTTTTGCTTATGCCGTCACGCAAAAGATTCGGACTTTGAGATCTGTCTTTATCTAAAAGATTTGAACAATTGTCTTTGTTCTCTCTCTTCACTTGTTACCCATTTATTGTTGGTAATCATGCTCGATTAGATTTGATATTGGCCACAAACCCAACCCGACCTAACATGAATTAGAGAACAGAACCTAGTACATTTGGAACACCCAGACCTTGACCTTACGAGTGTTTAAGTTACATACAAGTAAGTCATCTTGCCCTAGACAGGTTTATAGTTATAGCCTAGCATGCTTCGTAAGTAAATAACAACAATGTAAAAAGAAGACATAATTAAACTAAGTACTACTACGTAATATATTAAAACCAAAATAAAACCAAAGTGGGGCGAACACCAACGTTGGTCATGAACATCAAAACATAATAAAAGTGTTTGCCCATAGGACTTGTTTATTCTTCACAACTCTCGAAAGCATAAACAGAAAGTATAAAAATGCAGCTCCGTGAATCCGTGTATATGATATTGATGTTGATGCTTGAAATGATGTTTTGTATATTTATACTTGTAGATTGAATCGCGGATCAGGCCCATAGTTTGACGGCAGCTAGGGTTGCTTGAGAGACTTGCCTTGTTGCATTTTTTTCCTTTCTTGACCAAGCTTAAATAAGGAAAGAATCTTCAAGTAAATCTTCTTTCTTACCAGCCTTCTCTCATCTGATAACAATCTCCTAGCCCCGCGATAGTCGACGTACAGCCCACGATCACACTTGAAAGCCAGTATGTCATGCCTTCTCTTTCCTCCTTATCAATCTGCCCACATACTACCCAAAATTGCCCAGGTCCTCCAGCTATCTGCCTAGCGTACCTGCACACTATTTGGAAAAATTAACCCTAGGCTGTGAAAAATAAACCCTTGTCGGGAATCTAAACACTAGCCGAAAAAACCAAAACCTTAGCAAAAAATTATTGCATTTATTATCATTTGTTATGCATATTTCAGTTTAAGTTATTGCATATTTTAGTATAAGTTTTTATCATGTACACTTTATTTTCTCCAACTAGAGGTTATGCATATTTTGAAAAAAATAATTATTTAATAACTTATACTAAAATATGCAACAAGTTAAATTGAAATATGCATAACAAATGGCAGTAAATGCAATATTTTTTTATTAAAATATTCAACAACTTAAAATGAAATATGCATAATAAATGGTAATAAATGCAACAACTTATAACCATGATGCATTTCGTATTGTAGTTTTTTAAAGGCTTGCTTATATATTATTATGAAAAAAATAATATGTTAATGCATTTCATTTACAATATCATGCATTTCATAAAATAACGCAACAAATCGTTGGTATAAACCTAAAAGGATATAATACATTTTGTTTATAATAGTAATAATGCATCTTGCATTTTGACACTTATGAATATGCATTTAACTGCAAAATATTATGCATAAATGATACAATGTGGTAATATTTTGAAGAATAAGAAGTAAATGCAGTTTAAACATAAGTAGCTAAAAAAATATTTCTAGTCCAAAAATTACGTAATTATCAACTATTCTAATCAACACAATTATTTATGCTACTAATTATTTTTATAAAAAATCAATTCATAATCATGCATAATGAAATAAAATAACAATTAGATTAATGAAATGACATAATTAAATAAAAGTAGCAACGGATGAAAGGTAATAATGAAAGAAAAAATCAAAGACACTTAAAAACAAAAAGTGTAGAAGCCACACGTTGGCTTTTGAAGAGTAACGCATATCCTATTTATGAATCCCGTAATATCAGGAAACATATCGGTTATAAATTACGTGCTAATGACATAAACGCCCCCTTAATCCAATAAATTGAATTAAATATATTAAAAATCATGCCCAATTATAACAGTAAATTTACTTAGATCAATGGCCTACAAGAGTTTCTAAGTTTCACATAATAATTAGTTTTCATATGATCTCCTCCATATTGATTATTATATACTACCTCCATCTCATTAAAGTTGTCTCATTTGCTTTATTGACTTTTTCAGTCATAGTATCCCGCCCGTTAAAGAAAAATACTTCAAAATTATATTTTAAAACTCGTACTAGGTTTCAGTGGAAACGCGTGCTGATAAAGTCAATAAAGCAAATGAGACTACTTTAATGAGATGCTCTTTCGGTTTATTTATTTAGTTTTTTTAACCTCCCAATAAATAATACTTCCAACTTAACTTATTGGATAACGATGACATCCAAAAATAAGATGGATTTTCCACCAATTTTCTAGTTTATGACATTTAATCATTTTTTATTTTGCATTAATTTCATTTTATTTTGTTGTCTCTATACAAATGAGCTAGGTAGGCCGCAAATAATTCACTTTTTACTATATATACTTGCTCCTGCTTAATTTTTTATTCTCGCAATTATTAACTTTTATTTAGAGTAAGTTTAAGCGTACATATAATCATTTTATTTTGTTGTCTCATTCTCGCAATTGAGCTAGGTAGGGATAATTTTACCAAATATCACCGAAGTATACTTATTGGTGCAAAATTATCACTAAACTTTGATTTATTACAAAATTATTACCAAACTCTTATTTTGTTCCATCCACAATTTTTCGGCCAGATTTCATCTTACGTGGCAATCGGAATGCCACGTATGCCACCGGAGTGCCACATAGATAACAATATATTATATTGGCATGCTATGGGAAGAAAAAGAAAACATGAATTTCTTGGGCGTCCTTTGAAGCAATAACTACAATGCTTACTTTTTGATTTTCTTCCGATGCGTCGATCGATTTCAAAGAAGGTGGGAAAGAAAAAGTGTTATAAATGAGTTAGAATCCATGGCTACACTACACATAGCATGTAATTCAATGATCCCTAGAATTTTGCATCCCTTTTGGAGTCTTGGTTCCAGTTGAAGCCATTGATTATGGAGTTAGAGTTCACAATATCATCCCGGAGAAGCTATCATGCAAGAACGCAGGCATCGCGTTGAAGCTGATGATAGGAGTGAGCAAGTCTGGAAAAGCTCATGACATGTTCGATGAAATGTCTGACCGAAAATTCTTTCAATTTTTCAGTATAGCGAGCTTTCATGTATTTTCACTTTCACGACTTGAAATCTCACTTATGGGCAGCGGCTAAAACATCTTGCGGCAATAGTCTATCCTCTTTGTGAAGTAGCAATACCTCTTTTTATAGATAGACACTTGAGAGAAATGTGAATATGTAAGCTTAATATTTTGTTCTTTGTTATCAAGTTTTTATAGAATTTTTGGTAGCGATCACGAACTTTTGTTGTAAGCCTCTGTGTGACATGAACATTAACATCTACTGTATAAATTAAAATCTCCTTTCCTGCATATGAAGACTGACTAATCTCTTAGTTCCTGCACTTCTCTATGTGAAGTTTTTCCCTATCTTAATCTCACTTTTAAGTATTCTCTCTCAATTTATGTTAGTAAAGCAAAGAACCAAATTTCAGAGTAGTTGATAGTACATGAACATGAGGAAAATTCAAAAGAGATGAGACTTCAAAAATTTTGTACGTATTGAACAAATAAATAGCTCTTTTCCAAGTACTTTGCTTGACATAGGGTGGTTATGGATCAATTTAATTCTTAAGATGCAAGGTTTCTTCAATTGACTAAGTTCACAGGTTTTTGTAATAAAGAAAATGTTGCTCCTGTTTAAATCAAGTACGTGGTGTGTCATAACTAAAAACACTATACAAAGAAAATAAGGCTAGACCACTACCTACCTACACATTATATGTGCAACCATATAAAAATTCTGATTTAGAGGCTTAAGAATGACAATATTTTCTCAATCTCATCAACAATATTCATTACACGAATAAAACCAGCATGAAATGAATGAAATTTGTTGCGCTCACAGAATACATTATGCTGACAAACAATTCGTAATTCGTGTAACTCAAATGGTATGCATGAAAATAGCTGCGTAGAGCTTTGAAACTAAACTAGCTAGCTAGTATGAGTTTTATGAAACAAAAACATAAATATTCAAGCATAGTACTAATCAATAAATCTAAAGGGGCAGCAAACAACTTGTACTACCAATTCCCTTCTCCGAAGCTTGTATAGTTAGTACCGGGTGGCACCCATATCCTTCTCGTTTTAACTCCAGAATTCTGCAAGTTTTTGCTTCCTACATTCACATTTTGTACTTGCTCTTCTTGTGCATTATTAATGAGCCGAGATTGGCTTGATGGCATGCTTGCGTTTGCACAAGAAGTGTTGGGGTACTTAGTTGTTCCCTAAGAATGAAATTAAGATATGTTAAACAAAGATCTTGAATAAGCAATAATATAAAAGTTGGCACATAAGTTTTCAAATTTAGACTTACATCAGGCATCTATTGGACTGTATGTGGCATGGAAATAGAGTGTGATCCATCACTTTGTCCATAATTTTTATTTTTCTTCACCTAACACATTAAACCAGTAAACTATAAATATTTAGATTAAATAACAGAAATGGTATAGAACAAGCTTACTGTCATTCTTTTTTGTACCAAGTGAGGAACATTATTTTCTTGTATTGTGTGTGGAGTGAAAATAGAGTGTGATGTACCATCTTATCCATGGTTTTTGTTCCTCCTCACCTAACACATTAAAATATATATATATACTTAGATGCTGAAATCTAATAAACAATAGAAAAGGTGTAGAATAGTCATGAGATCCTCTATTGCCAAAGCATGTGATATTTTCTATTGCCTTAATAGATTAATAATACGTGACAAATTTTAGGGGTTTAGAAATTTCAAATGTTAAGGTATATATTTTCCTTATATAAATCTTAAATCATAAATCATTGATTATGCCACATGTTAATTATATATAAATGCAATAGAAGATGTCACATACTTTGGCAATAAAAGATCCGAACTGAACTGTGTAGAACAAGCTTACTGGCAATTTTTTTTTGTACCGAATGAGTAGCATCGTTTCCTTATTTCCCATGAAATCTTTTATTATGCTCCATTGACCCACAAACTGTACAATGCATAACAATACTCTTTTTGGAAACTTTTCCATTAATGATTCCACTCTTAGTTCCACTAGGACACTCTCCGATTGTGCAGTGGCGACGGCGATTTTCGGGAGGAAGTCGGCGATAGCCGCAGGCGCGTTCTTATCGAAGCGGACATCGTCCTTCCACCAGCGGCGGAGGTTCTCCGACGAGCCGGTCACCGGCTTCCCCTTCTCCGGCACGATGCCGTAGACGAAGCCTTGCCCGTTGCAGACGTCCATGATCTTCACCATGCACTTGAGAATGGCGTCCTGCGCCCTGCACATCTTCTTCCAGCGAGACTGCTCCACCTTCGCCGCCGCGTCCGGTCCTTCCACATCCTCGGTTCAGATCGGCGTAGCTGATCCCCTCATCGTCGCTCACCTCCGACGTGGCACTGCTCGGGATTTCCACCATTTTCTCCGCCTTGCGCTCCGTGGTGGCGTAGTTTAAGAGAGAGAAAGTTCTTCAAAAAAATTTAAAGAGTGAGAAAAAGAAGAAGAAAGAAAAGGAGATCGAGTGATACAAATTACAGTTAACGAGATTGAATGTAGAAATTTGTATATACGTATGTATATATATAATGAAGAAAAAATTGACTGGAAATTGCAGAAAGTTGGTGGAAAGGTTTTGAGAGTGGCGATGCGGTGCATGCATGACACGTGGAAAACGGGTCGGGTTTTCAGAATCCACGTCAGCTATTTTGTAGTCTATTCTAATTATGTTTACTTTCTATGTTGTTATTTTTTAGGTGCATGTTAATATTATTCGAGACATTGTTATAAGAGACCATTAAGATTTTTTTTTTTCCTATTGTATTTTCGTATTGTCTTTTTTGTTACGCCGACAATGATGGCCTTGAATATTTTTTATAACCAGCATTTTTATTTATTGAAATCATTAATTATTGTGATTATAAAAATATTCTTAACACATGAAATACGAAAATACAATAGAGGATCTGAATCTTCATTTAACTATGTCTCAAACAATATTACAATTAAAATTGACGTTTCAAAACGGTTCTTAATTCTTGTACCAAGATTGATTTTCATATGATCAAATCCTTATATATATATAAATATATAACCAGGTTATGCTCATCATAAAAACCCAATAGAAAAGGAATCGAATCGCTTGTACTACCTCCATCTCATTTATTTAGTCTCATTTACTATTTGGCACGTATTTCCACCGAAACCTAGTACGAGTTTTAAAATATAATTTTGTAGTATCGTTTTTTTTACGGGATACTATGACACTCATAGTATCCCGTAAAAAAAACGATACTACAAAATTATATTTTAAAACCCGTACTAGGTTTCGGTGGAAATACGTGCATAAAGCAAATGGGACTAAATAAATGAGATGGAGGTAGTATTTCCCTACTTCTTGTTTAAGCTAGAGAGAATGGCAACATAAATCCTAGATCTTGTTAAATATAAAAATAATTAAAAAATATTCCGGAAAATCGCCGCTCAACATAATTTCGATATTCTATATTTAGGATGGAACTTTTTGATCCCTTGCCGTGTTTAGATATTTTAGTCTTTTTTATAAATACATTTTGATATTTCTTAGGTTTTTTTATACATATGTTTAGATATTTTTGTTTTAGTTTTTGTACGCAAGGTCCCAATGAAAAAAAATACTAAGGGAAGCTTGGTATGATGGAATTGAATGAGGTGGAATGGAATGTGGTAGAAATGATGTATAGTTTTCTACATTATTTCTACCTTCATTCCATTCCACCTCGTTTCTACTCGTTTTTATATCATTTCTACCTCAATTACATTATATCATATCAAGCAAACCATAAGAAGTGCAGTGAATAGAAATCTTTGTCAATAAGTAATTAAATTGCATGCAAAATAAGGCCAAACCTAGAATTTAGAGACTGACGTTCTCTAAAAACGAAAGCTTGAATTTTATGTAATTGTGAGGCATAATATAGGCCCACGTTTAGAACGATTGCGTGTGAAATAGCTAAATATGGCATGCACATACTTCGAGCTTAGCTATATATATCTTGACTATTATTATTAGTATTATTATTATTATTATTTTGATCGGGGAAATGAAAAGATTTTATTAGCACAAACGGGTTTGGTACCAGCAGTACCCTAACCAAGAGATTAATTTACATTCCATTCCAGTGAGCCGCTAGTGAATTTCTCTCCCAAAGTCGAGAAGCTAATCCCATTCTCAGCATCTCCTCTAACAACGCACCAATTCCAAAACCGATACTTAACTTCAGCCTCGATTCTCCTAAAATCCCTTTCCTTCCCCTCGAACAAAACTGAATTTCGCCATTTCCACAACACCCAAGTGACACAAATCCAGAGACCTTCTAGTCCTAGTCTTTTTTCCATCTTTCCTTTCTTTACCAAGCAGAGAGGAGAAGCCAAGTCTATGGTTATTTAGCTCAAATGGAGGGGCCCAGCAAGTGCCAGTCCACGCCACAATGTTGGACCACAAACTAGCGCAACCTTTGGGCAGAGGATAAATAAGTGTTTTTGTTGATTCAAGCTCCCTCTTACAGCAGCAGCAGCAGTCAATCTCAATCTGTGGAGCAACATTCCTTCAATTCGAAGCATATTCTCCTTAGTCAATTCAATCTCCAAGTCATGACCTTCGCCTTAAGAGGGCTCTATTGAAATCCCCAAGACCTCCTTCCCTCACCGTCTTACAAATATTATATATCCCAACTAACCCACGCCAACTTCTTTTCCCCTCCCTTGCTACCCCCAAAATAATTGCGAAATAAAGAGATAAGGTTTCTTTCCACTGTCTTAGGCAGCCTCATAAGAGAGACGTTATATATCGGAATTGCCGACAGGACCGACGACTTTATAATCGTAAGTCGCCCTCCCATCGACAAAGAGTTGGTTTCCCATCTTCTCAACCTCTCTCCAGCATCCATATAATATCTTCACAAACCACATTAAGATTATAATTAAGTATGACATGCTCAAATTTATAGAAATATTTGTGTGCCTAATACGAAGTCATGCGGGGTTGGGTTGGGCTGAAAAATTAAAGGCTCGTGAAAATCAAAGCTCAAATCCCATTTGTAAGAAAATTATAGAGTAAAAATTGATTAGGGTGATCGTGCCGCTCGAGCACATCAAACTTTTGAGTGTTTTAGACCAGGCTAGCCCAAAATTTCAATAAGCCTCGAATTTTATATCCTAAGTCGGACTTTTCGGGCTAAATTTGACACATTTAGCATAAGCCGACCATTCCACATTATTCGATGGAAAAAAAAATGATCATTCAAAGTTCACTTATATCTTCTTAAAAGCCATCTAAATAAGTAGTAGTACATAATGTAAAGGGTACAAATGCAATTCTATAGGCTTAATATTATCTAAAGCTGCAGAGAAAAAGTAAATCCAAGATGCTTAAGAATCTAAAAGTCTTGTAAATAATGCAATAGGCAGATATGCTTTGAATATTCATCAATTTCAACCTGAATTTAAGTTCTCAACTTAAAAAAGAAAACCAAAAGTGGAATATTTGTGCAGATCCTGTCTGTACCATAAATGCAAAATTGGGACATTAATTTAGTGTCCATTGTTCACTAACTATAATTAAAATCTTTAAATAATGACCATAAATCCATATGACTAACAATTTTCCTATGTTATAAAATTATTCACTTTTATGTGTCATCACACATTTATTACATCTCAACAAGAAAAGTGTCCACCAAAGACAGAGAGAGCCGTTATGGGGCAAAGAAAACCTAGGGGCATTTTTGTCACATGCACATTTTACTTCAAAAAATTAGTGATAATTAAATGCTTTTATCTATTTAATACATATATATGTACATATTTTTAATTAGTAAATTAAAGGCTAATTTTTTGTTAAAATACAGATATCTTAGATCAACATTTTTGCTGCAAAATAATAAAAAATGTGAAAAGGAATATTCTCATTATTAAAAATATAGAGAAAGAATCCAACCCACTCAAAAAGAGCAGGAAAAGAAAAGGTCTGTGCTTTTTTTTTCCACTGGAAGAAAAAGAAAAAGAGCATAAATTGCTGACTCTCTCTCTCTTTCTCCATAATTGAAGTAATTATTATTAATTATCCAACAAAAATATAAGCAAGAATTAGTGTTGGAGTCCCCTCAAAAAAAAAAAGGAATTAGCGTAGGAGTTTAATTATGGGAGAGATTAACATTCGCACGAATTCCCATGCGCCTCTCTCCCCTCCTTCAAACCTCTACTCTACTTTCTCTCTCATCGCTCCGCCACCATTGCCCTCCGCTTTCTCTCTCTACATTCATCTTCTTCTCTTCCGCAGAAAGGTGCAGTCTCCGTGCATGATTGAGCTCCGACGTTGATTTCTCAAGGTATTGTGGCTTTTTTTCACTTGCTCTGTTTTTCGATTGATTTTAGCAGAAATGAAATACGAAGGTGTAGTTTGTTTGCTTTATTACTTCAACTTGTACGTTCGATCTTCGTTTTCGCGAAACTCGGCAGTTTTTTTTCTTTTTTTAATTTTTACAGTTTTTTTTTTTTTGCTTATATTTAGGTGGAGGATTTTGGCGGAAACAGGGAATTAATTAGGATTTCTGCTTCTAGGTTGAAATGTGGTTGATTTGGTGAAGGTTTGAAGCGGCATTGGTGTAAATTAGGTTTAGATTATTTGATTTTGGGTGGAGGAAGGATGGGTATAACGAATTCGAAAGGGGAGAGGAGTAGTGCTTTGAAGCTGTGTAGGGAAAGGAAGAGATTTATTAAACAAGCGATTGATTCTAGGTATGCATTAGCAGCTGCACATGTATCGTATGTTCAATCACTTAGAAACATAGGTACTGCACTTAGGAGATTTGCAGAGGCCGAGGTTTTGGTGGAGACCTCTCTCTCTACTTCAGCCACAGAGCTTGATAAAACCCCCTCGCCCTCCTCCTATCCCTCGCCGTCTCCCTCTCACCTCGGTGGAGTTTCCGATTCACCGGTGATCAATGGTAGCCCTCTTTCTACGGCTAGAGTTAGTTATATGAAATCGGGCGGGGCTAGTGCATTGACTGTTAAGTTGAAACCGAGGAATTCGTTTGTTGAGGAAGGTGAGTTCACAATGCCTCCGCCGCCTCCTCCGCCTCCTGATGAATCGGGATGGGATTACTTTGATCCTGCGGATGAGAGCTTTAGGTTTCCGGGGGAAAATGGGAATCTAGATGCTGATGATGATGGAATGTATCGAGATTCTGGGAAGCAAGAATTTGATTTTAATGGGTTTCATGAACATGAGGGGTCCATGACTCCCAAATTGGAGAGTCCTGTAAAAAATGGGAGATTGGATGCTGAAAAGAGTGAAAGTAATCAGAAAAGAGGTGAGGGTGAAGTGAAGGATATTGGAAAAGAGACGAGCGGATCAAGAGTGAAAATGGGTAATTCAAGGACGAATAAGCCTGTGCTGGAGAACGATATATGTGCTGAAAGAGAGGATCCTTCTGAGTTTATAACACACAGGGCAAAAGATTTTCTCTCTAGCATAAAGGACATTGATAGTCGATTCTTTAGAGCTTCTGAATCAGGAAGGGAGGTCTCAAGAATGCTCGAGGCCAACAAAATCCACGTTGGGTATGCTGAGGCCAGAGGTAATGGATTTCTTATGCCAAGATGAGATTTACTTTTGCAATATCTGAAAATAGAAAGATGGACTCGTCTTTTCGTGTTTCATATGTGAGATTAATTATGTGATTCTGTGTTTATAGGTGCTTCATCAGCCTCACTTTATTTGACCACTTTCGGAGTAGGCTGTTGCCAAGGCAGAAGTGCTAATGTATCTGATGGTATGTATGTTTTGAAGCAATAGAATAGAAGGACTGTATTGCAATGCTTCTCGAGTATTTTTCATACTTGTTTACTGTAAAATATTAGGCGGTGACTTTTATGGACTCGTCTTTTCGTGTTTTCATACTTGTATACTTCCGCATTCTAACTCTTTCATGTGTGTTGCAATATCAGATCAAATTGTGACCAAAGTAATCACTTGGAAAAGGACAACGTCATCAAAGTCTTCCTCTTCTAGAAATCCTCTTGCGACTAAGGATGACGACGATAGTGGAAGTGAATACATTGACGAGTTCTGCATGATTTCTGGAAGTCACTCTTCCACGCTCGATAGACTCTACGCATGGGAGAGAAAGTTATATGATGAAGTAAAGGTACCTAAACTCTACTTTGCTTATGCTTAATGTTCGAGTCTACGTTTCTAACTCTGATGATTGAGTGTTCCAAATTGCATTTTCATCTACAATACATACGCACTGTTTTCTGTAGGCCAGTGAATCCATACAGAGAGAGTATGATCGCAAGTGTGACCAGCTTCGACATCAATTCGCCAAGGATCTCAGCCCTCAAGTAATCGACAAAACTCGAGCAGCTGTCAAAGATCTTCATTCACGAATCAGAGTGGCGCTTCATGCTGTTGATTCAATATCAAAGCGGATAGAGAAAATGCGAGACGAAGAGCTCCTACCTCAGCTCCGCGAACTCATTCAAGGGTAAAGATACACTTTTAACATCTCTTTACTCCAAAATTTTCTTTCGTGAAAAATCGATTCACGGTGGTAATTCTCGAGTTTCATTTAACAGACTAACTACGATGTGGAAAGCCATGCTCGAATGCCACCACTCACAGTACATCACCATCTCCTTAGCCTACCACACCAAGAGCTCCGCCGTGGCCCCACTCGGCGAAACGCAGCGCCAGATCATCAGCCAGCTCCAGGACGAGGTCGAGTATTTCGGATTGAGTTTCGCTGACTGGGTCAACAGCTACACATCCTACGTGGAATCCCTCAACAGCTGGCTACAGAACTGCATCCTCCAGCCTCGGGAGCGACAGAGGGGGAGACGGGCCTTCTCCCCCCGTCGCTCTCTAGCGCCTTCCATCTTCGTCCTCTGCCGGGATTGGTCAGTCGGGATCAAATCTCTGCCATCCCAAGAAGTGAGCGACGCAGTCAGGGCCTTCCTCGCCGATCTCCGGCGCTCCGTGAAATCGGAAGATTCTGCGAAAAATGAGGAAGGGGAGGAGGGACGGGAGAAGGATGGGGACGGACCGTCGCACATAAGCTGCGTGCAGCCGAGCTTGACGAAGGTTCTCGACAGGCTGTCGAAATTTTCGGAGGGGTCGGTGAAAATGTGCGAGGATATTTGGCAGAAGTGTGATGCAGCGAGAAATGCGTATGAGAATTTCAGACCAGGGCATAGAGCTTACAGCATTTGAAAGTGTAAGGTAGATAACTGTAAATCCTATTGTGCTTTTGGGAGAGCTTTCGTTTTTAGCAAGAAAAAGGGCAAATTATAAGAGAAAATCTTGACTGAAATTCTCTAGTTTTGGTGGTGAAATCGTTGGAAGTATGGAAGTTTTTATTGTTTTTGTTGAATTTTCTTTAATGTATACTTGTTGTAGGTGATTTTTTTCAAGAAAAAGAAAAATGTTCTTTGAAGTTTGAAGTTCTGTTGGTGGTGAATTATGGAAGTACTATTGTAGAATAATTTATTGCAAAGAAATTACGTGGGACTTTCTTTTGGTTAAAGCATATACTGTATTAAATATGTACAATTGATTGCTTTGCAACAATTAGACATGATCATTTAAGGATGTTTGCCAACTAAACTAATTAATGTAGTGTTCCTTTTTCTTTTAGGAATACTTATTATAAGTGGCATAGTCAACAAATTAATTATACATATCAAGGAAATGTGTAAATTTACATTTTAATCTCAATAAAAATAATAAGTATGATACTTACAAAAATAATAAGTATGACACTTAAAAAAAAAAGGAATAGTATTTTTTCTTGTGAAATGTTAAGATATTAAATGTATTTCTAAAATTAAAAAAAAAAAACGTTATTAGAATCATTGATACAGTATTACTTAGGGCGTTTACTTTGAGGGAGCTTTTACTTTGACTAATTTGGTCAGATTGACTAATTTTATCTTGCCTAAACATTAAAATTATCCTCAAATTTGATAATGATTATAGAATATAAATATCATCTAAACCAACAATATAAACATAAGATTAAGGCGGATAAAATTAATAATCAGGTCTAATCACTCAAAGAAAACGACCCTTAATCATAATTGTTTAAGATAAATACATAATTTTGATGTAAAAATAATATTGAGAAAGTGTTTTTCCAACTAGAAAAAAGAGCGCGCCCAAATTTCACAATTCAAAATATTAAGGCGGGGCCAAGTTTCACAATCCACTGCCGCCTCTCTCTCTCTCTCTCGCTCTCTCTTCCCTTTTCTACGCTCAACATTTTCCCACTGCTCCCCTCTTTCTTCTTTCGCATCCTTCCCTTTTTCCAGATTGGGAATTTGCTGCAGGAAAAATCGTCATATAACTCCTCTCTACAAGGTCAGTCATTTATAACCGACGCGCGGCGTTTTTAGCTGAACTTCCATTTCTACATTTATTGCACAATCTCGCGTCTTTCTTTCTGCTCGCTGTTTAATTTGTCAAATTACACTGCTATGCATGAAATTTTTCGGTGATAATGAATTGGGATCTTCGTTTTTTCCATGTTTGTGAATCAGGATCGTGTGAATTCGTTTGGGATTATTTGTTTAGATTGTGAAATTTTGGTTATGGCTGAAGGGAGTAGATCCAGAACCGCTCTAGGTGACGTCACGAACCGGATGGGCAAAAGGGGGTTTTCGGGGAGGGAGAAAGATGAGGTTAGGGGTTTTGATTTCAACGATAGAGATGCAGTTAAGCGAATCTGCGTTTCGCCTCGCCCTTGTTCTGAGATTAATTCTTTGAAAGGGAATGTTATATCCAGTCTTTCCAATATTGAAAATAGGGAACCCGATTTGCATGATGGCGGTGATGAAGTTCATTGCTTGAAGGGGAAAATTGATGTAGCTGGTGTTGAAGGGGGGAAGGTTTTGGATTCTGTTGCCGTTGAAGTTAATGGTTGCAGCCGATTAGACTCATCGAAAGAGAACAAGATTTCCGAAGCTGTTAGTGATGATTCTCATGACACTTCAAGAACAGTGAGTACGGATCTTCTTCACGATGGACGGATTTGTGAAGTTGGAGAAGAGAACGTGAGTCGTGAAGGCAATTTGAATGATCAGAACGCTGACAATTTTGTTCTGAGTCAGTCGGGATCCGTTGATTGTGCAGTCCTGCCTCAGTCTCAGGAATCTAGAGTTTTTGGTGTTGAGAAATCGAATGAACGGAAGGTGGATGAATGTGCTCATATGACTGGGGGAACTAATGCCATCATGTCGTGTTCTTGTTCTTTTTGCACTAAAGGTTTGGCACCGATTCTCTTGCTTTATGGTTTTGACTGTAGTTGAGTTTCAGCAACATTCTTATAGGATTTTAGCTTTGCTTAGTGTATTTATCTTTTAGCTTTGTAGAATTGCTATTTAAGGCTTTGCATTTTGTTTCGATAACCAGCTGCATATATATGGCTGGACCTCAATCAAAAGGACATCAAGGCTCGATTATCAGGTGAGTTGGTACTGATTTTGATTGATTAGCAGAAAACAATAGTTTGATTGATTTGTACAATAGCAATCTAGTTTATTTTGTGAAATGTCTATTGTTTTGAACTTTCTTAGCCTTGAAAAAGAGTCAGAAAGATGCCAGCATATTGGCTGAAAGAAGTTCCAGAATCATGATCGATGAGAAACATGGTCCTGAAAGCGTTACTCGAGCCTCTGAGTTGGAATCTCATCTGATGCAGCAATGGAGATCTCTCTTTCAGCATATGTCAGACATATGGGAAGCTGAGAGTAATCAGCTTGTAAGTCCCCTCATCTCTTCTTCGATTCAGACCATTTCATCTAATTATAACTGGACTTGTACATTACGAGGCATGCTGCATAATTCTCGAAATGTGATGATGCTTGATATGAAGTTGATAGTAAGAAAATAAATATTTATTCCAGTCTTATTGAAATGTGGGTTTTTTCGTACTCCAATATTCCCCTTATAGAAAGCCAAATCATGATAAGAAAACGAAGCGGGAATGCAAAAAAAGGCGATCTTTATATCTGCAAAATATGCTTGGTTTTACTTTAGGTTCTTCTTAACCCTGTGGCATGAATGCATTCTGATCAACCTTATCAGTTACTCCCTTCATCCCAAACCAAATGTAACCCTTTTTTTTGGAATCCGTCTCACAAATTCAAAAGAAGGGTTACATTTGGTTTGGGACGGAGATAGTATTACTTACTAAAATAGAGAAACAACGGCTCAATGAATTATTGTTTGCTTGTTGCAGGAAGCTAGTCTATTGCCACTGAACAATCTAAAAGACAAATGCAAAGCTGAGCTGGAGTTGATTAATGCTAAGCTGCCAGATAAGCACTAACCTTGCTTATTGTCGAGTTTACGAATTCATTACTTGAACCTACATTTCCTTGTTGTGCTTAAGATAGGACTTTTTCTGGTGTACTTTTGACATGTAAAATCCTCACAATATCATCTTTGCTGTTTTCATTCTTGTTTCAATTCAGCAAGTTTAATATTTAATACTCATTAGAAATAATTGAAGTTTGTGAATTTTCATCTTGATGTTATCTTCTATGATGAATAGGTAGTATACTTCTCTTTCAAGCCCCTATAACTAGACTGATAGAGGGGGGCCTAGAGGCTTTATAATATAGTTAGTTGAACTTCATTTTCAAGATTAGTTCATGAACTTTATAGAGAGAGAGAGAGATGACTCTGAAAACAGAAGGATTGGATGATTATCATATTCTTTGAAGTTCAAATTCCAGCACTTAGAAATTGACAACATAAAATATGAGTATCAAACTGCATTATTTGCTATTGTTTAAGTGTTGACTTTGAATCCAATAATAGAAGCTCCACTAAATGCATATAGTTTAATTTCTTGACTTTTGTGTTGAAGAAGCAGATATGTGTTCATCTCTACAGCTCAACTCAACTAATTTACCTTTTCTATTTTATTTTATTTTGTACTATTATTATCATTGCTTTTTTATCTTGTTGAATATAATACCTTAGTTTGAGCCAAATTTGAATAAAGTGTTGTATAAAGTTGAATTTGTAAACATTTGAAATAATGGTGATAATTTTTGTGGTTGTCTGACGCAATGCTATTGTGGAGAAGCCATTTTTAGTGGAATTAAAAAAAAAATCAAATTATTGACATTGCATAGAGGTCAACCTAAAATAAGTGGTTATGATTTATGAATGAACTAAAGTTTACTAATATTAAATAAATATTATTTTCACTGCATTCAACCATCATCCATTATTTCAAAGTTGTCTTTTTTTTCCCCCCCTTAAAGAAAGACACTATTCATACTTGGTGTGGTTTAAGTTGCAAATTTGTTTCATGGTGAAGATATAATTCATTTAATTAATTCACACCTATAATTTTTGGTTTCAATGTTGTTTAGTACTGTGCACTAATATGAAATCCTCATTCTAGGTTCTTTTTTTTAGTAATTAATAATTTGATTAGTCCACCAACCACCCATTACTCCATTAGCATCGTAGTTTACTTTTCTTAATTATATTTGGCCTCTTTGTAAATTTCAACTTCCACAACTTAGATAGTAGTACTATATTAGGACAAGACTTCGTTATAATTTAATTTTAGCCACATTAATTAAAAGGCTACCATCTTTTAATATTAAATGCACGATTAATCACACACAAGAGGGGGGGGGGGGGACGCGTGGGGTGTTGTTGGGGTTCGACAAATTTGGACATAAAAATAAATTCAATTAAAAATACTAATTTTGTACATGAAAAATAACAAAATGCATGTGAATTAAAATGATAAATTACTTGTGGACTCACATGGAAACTCGACAACCTCAGTATTTATAAAAATTATTTATGTTGTTTGAACTTATTTCAAAATATTTGCACATGGTCCACTCTCTTTTTATTAATTTTAATCGCTTAATGCACGCAAAACTATAGGTTTTTTATTGAGTGTTTATCATAACTTGTACCTCATGCATTTATTCATGAACTATGAGAGAGTTTCATAAAGTTTTAGTGCTCGCAAAAATTAAAATTACTCTTAAAATTAACTTATAAACGGGAATTTCTAAATTCAAAAAAGAAAAAGGAAAAACAAGTAGCGAGTACGAAATAACGGCGGCGGTGGCGATGGCGGCGGCGGCGGCCCCTCTTTGCGTGGCTTCGAAGTGACCTCCACGTAGACTCGATTAGAGTGGGACCCCTTGCTTACTCATTGGTCATAAGTCATAACCTTCTCTTTTCTTATTAATTTCGATTTATATTCATTTTTTTTCTCTCCTCTCTCGACTTTCATCGCTCTCTTTACCACTAATTCATAGTAATACTCCCTTCATCCTCCATTTCTTGACCCTTATACTATTCGACACGTCTTTCTACCGAAACCTAATACGAGTTTTAAAATATACTTTTAAAATATTTTTTCTTTTAAGGATAATACGACACTCGTAGTATTCCGTAAAAAAAATAATACTTTAAAATTATATTTTAAAACTCGTACTAGGTTTTGGTGGAAATGCATGCCGAAAAGTTTTGGGTCAAGAAATGGAGGACGGAGTGAGTAATATACTAAAATCACTTTAAAATATATAATTATCGAAGGTGTGAATTGAAAACAACTCGATTTTATTTTCCCTAAAAAATAAATTTATTTTGTTTAAAGTTTCAACAAGAAGAGAGGCAACCACGTTTCATGGGCCCACATCGTTTGTTTCTACATTAACTAGAAACATCGAATCTACCTATACTTAGCCTCTTAGATCAGATCCGTAATAAACTATTTTTTTTTGGTTTAATTTTTATTTTAGGAAGTAATGAAATTAATTAGTTTTTAGTGTGCTAATGATGGATTAGATAAGGCCAAAAAAATTATGTGGGAGTTGGTATGGATAAGAATGATATTATAAATTTATTATAATCAAGAAAATTAAATTCCCATGTTTGCCTTACCATGGATGTTCCATGAACCACCAATCCTTGATTTTATTTAATTTTTGTTTAGTTCATTTAATTTCTAATTCAAAAATAAAGGTTGCATTTTGTTATCAACATTTTAACACATTTTGTTTTTTTGGAAATAACCTAATTTTCAAACTTAGACAAGAAAGAAGACTACTCAACATTACTAAATTTAAATAAAATTATGTATAATTAGAATCAATTTTGTGGTCAACAAATAATGAGTTGACACAACAGAAGCTCAGATGAATTTTGACAAAAAGAATTAGAAAATTATTTAACTAATAATTAACTTCACCATGTTACCTAAAAACGACATATTTCTGCCATTTTTATTTGTCTTTCTTCCCTATTTTTCTAATGTACTATTACATCTACTATTTTCCCCTTTCACAAACACACCATGTGCATAATTGCTTGAAATATGCATCTCCTCCACAATCCATACACTAATATTATAAGAAATTAGATTCTGACAAAATTTTAATTCAACCTGAGAATTGATAATTAAGAATTAAATTTAAAAATCGTCATATAATTCCAAAACTTTGAATCGCATCAAAACACCCGAATTAAACTGATGACGAAACACAACTCAATTGGTAAGAAGCTTTAGTCTGCTCGAGAGGTTTAAGAACACGAGTTATTGTGAATGTGTTATGTTGTACAAAGAAAATACCGAGATCGAAATAAATCACGGTGTGTCGAGATCTTAATCAAACGGCTAGGATTTCTGTAGTTTAACCAAATCATGGTCCTAAAAACACAAGATTACTCGCTCCATTTTAATTAAAATTAAAATTAAACAAATAAGACCAAAAAAAAAAAGAACGTATTTACCACCTGAAAAAACAAAACCTTAACCCGCCCCAACCGGCTATCGCCAGTCAATTAATATTCTCCACCCAATCCCAACGCGCCACGTGTTACTTTATACCGCCACCTGACGGTCCCAGCTCAGCCCAAATTTACGTGGCGATCCCTGATTGGGTAATCCAAGATTAGCGAAGTGATCAAGAGAGAGATACGCAGGGGACCGACGCCTCTATAAATAGAAAGAGTGGCCTCACAGTTTTGCAGAAGAGTGTAAAAAGAAAGTTAGAATCGTTCTCCCTTTGTGTTTCAAGAATTCAAGAATTTTCGATTGCATATTTCTGGGCTTCTGTTTTATTTTTTTCCTTGAAATTTGCGAATCGGAGCAGAGATCGCTTGTTTTAGGTAAGAGGGTCTGTTTTTTCTACTCTGATCGCAAACTGTTTGATACTTTGCCTCTGAGAAAAGTTAGCTCTGATTCTCAACTTGTTCAGTAGTGTTCATACAAAAAAAACTCTTTCTTTCTGCTAATCATCATCTTGTTTGGTTAAACCATCCATGGCTGCCGCTATAGATACGTATAATAGTTCTGGGAATTTCTACGCAGATTCTTGTAGAGAAGAACTTATGCAAGCGCTTCAACCTTTCATGAAAACCGCTTCTTCTTCTTCTTCTCAAGATACCTTCTCTCTCTCTCCTCCCTCCTCTTCTCTCTCCCATGGATTCTCAACATTCAGCGATGATCAAATCCTCTCCCGTCTCCTGCAAACTCAAGCTCAAACTCAATTGATCAATCCTCACAGCAGTTCTTCTTTCTCGGGCTTTCTCGGCCCGAGGCCGGCCCTCATGAAGCAGGCGGGAGCTCCGGCGAAGGCGGTGAAGCTCTACAGAGGGGTGAGGCAGAGGCATTGGGGGAAATGGGTTGCGGAGATCAGGCTCCCCAAGAACAGAACAAGGCTATGGCTCGGCACCTTCGACACCGCAGAGGAAGCCGCCCTGGCCTACGACAAGGCGGCGTTCAAGCTCCGCGGCGACTTCGCGAGGCTCAACTTCCCTCACCTCAAGCACCATCTGTGTCAAGAGTTCTCCGACTTCAAGCCTTTGCACTCGTCGGTCGACGCCAAGCTCAGCGCCATTTGCGAGAGCTTGAAGCAGAGGGATTCCGGCCAAAGCTCCGATCTTTCCACCGAAAACGGCTCCCCCAAGATGGTGGCTGTGAAAATGGAGGCCTCTCTCTCGCCCTCGCCGTCGGAGGAGGTGACGTCGGCCTCACCGGAATCCGGCGACTCTTTCTTGGAATTCTCTGAGCCTTGTTTTGGTGAGTATGATAATTTGATGCTGGAGAAGTATCCTTCTGTTGAGATTGATTGGTCTGCTCTTTAATGGTGGAAATATTGTTTCTTTTTTCTTTTCTTTTTTTGCTTGTTGTTGAAGCATAGATTTATAGTTTTAAGTATGGAGTCAAAGTAAGTTTTGTAGCATTCTGCATTGAAGTTTTTGACATATGCAGATTTGCTATGAAATCTTGTGTAATATTTTAAATATTACTAATATTAATGAAAATCCCTTGTAAAATTAATCTTGTGTTGTTTTCTTGTTGATGCTTGCATTTTAAGTATTTTTGCATGTGAATTAGTGAGATCAGAACTATACACTCATATATATAAACATCCCGGATGACTCGAACTCTCGATTTATTTTATGACGATGTTGTTGAATTAAAAGTGTGGTTAGGATTTGGTTGAGGATATTTAATTTGATTTTTGCTGTTTATTATTGCCAAAGGGCATGTAGAGATTCATTAATTAATTACAAGAAGAAATTAATTTTTGATAAATGTATATTTAGGTAGAAATTGGCCTGAAAAGTTCATGAAGAGCCGCCATTTTCAACAATTTGGAGAGAAACTTCTTTTGCAATCTATAAAATTAGATTAGTCGAAAACGAGGAAATTGTGATTAATTAGTTTAATGTGCATGATTTCATTTTTTTTAATTGGGAAATTTATATATTGAATCTATGCATGACATGTGTGCAATAAGTTTGAAATAAGAAGTGGCGGTTTACTTATCAAGAGCTCACAAACTGACACAAAATAAAAAAAATCGAAAAGCAAATAAAAATCGAGCAAACTAAACAACACTCCTCTCTTCCCCCAAACTTATTCGATACTAAGATGGAATAAGTTTGTAAAAAGAAGAAATGGTTTAGTATGCTCGAACTTACAATTATTTTATGGCATGATCAAGGAGGGTAGTGAAGCACCGGCTTCCTACTAGCAAGCTTTTCTCCATATGGGTCAACAACAGAAATAGTGAAGATAGCGCGCCGCACCTTTCTTATTGTTCTTCGCTGAGCGGTTTGAGGGAGCGACCACTCCGCCTATCTTTTCTCCGGATTTCAGTGATCATAAGGAATTATTTTTTTTCAATGTTTCGTAACCTTTGTGAAATAAATTTATCCTTTTCCTTTTCTTTTTTATTATTATTTTTTTTTTATGTCAAGTTATAATCTTATCAGCTTCAATTATTGAAAAAGTTGTGAAAGATTATCTAAAATTCTAGTGATTTTGGAGGGATTACTGAAATTTGCTCATTTTTTAAGATTTTAGGCAATTATTATTGTCCCTCTTTTCTTAGTATCAAGTTGGAGTTGATGTAAGATTTTTATAAAATATATGCATATATTATTTTTTTCAATATTAGTTTAATTTAATTAGTTTTATGTTGTGTGAAGGGTTGTGAACATATAGTTTTAATTCATATAATAACTTCCAATTTATGTGATTGATAATACATCAAATGACATGAAAAAATATATAATAAATATTAAATGTGATTTACATGACAAGTAAAAAAATCAAAATCTTACAAGGCACCTTATCATCACTTGAAAAAAAATAAAAAGATGAGATAAGGAATTTGAAGGCCACCACTTTTGATCTCTAAAGTCCAATCAATTCAACAAGTATTCTCTTCTTATCAAGCAAAGCAATCACCAATTCATTCACACTATAAGCAAAAAAACAATTGTGAGAAATTGACTATGTAATATAAAATAAATGAAACAAAAAAAGTAATTCTTGGGTCATCAAGAATCATTCAAAGATGAGCATTTGGAAAAAAATCTTATACATACTTTATACCCTAAGAAGATTCTTTAAACAATGTTAATCAAAACCACCACTTTCTATTCTAGTTCTTTTTCTTTAATATTGAAGGATTGTGGTATGAATTGAAATTAGAAGATGTGTGAAATGGTGCTTGAAAAAATAAATCAAAGAATATCTTGTAAGATAAAGTAATTCTTTAGAATTGATGGAAGAAAGGGAAATAACCAACTTGATCAATCCCAACTTTTGTGGCTTTTGTGATGTGGATTACTCTTTCCTACATAAGCCAAGAATCTCACTTTTGTAACTATAATTCAAATATTAATGAGAAAATACAGTTCTTTAATTTAATACAGAATTTCCTTTCACACTCTTCTACACTAGTACATGCAAATTGCAAAATACATTTAAAAGAAAAGAAAAAAAAAGAAAAGAAAGAAAAAAGTATGCATTAATGGCTTAGAAAGAGTGTGATAACTTCTTCCTTCAATTTTTGCCCACACCCATAATTGAAATTTGAAAATGTGAATATTTAGTAATGGTAAATTAGTTATGTTCATAGTGCAAATTGAAACCACAAGTTAATTACTAAATGTAGAAATCTAGTTAGTTATGAGTTGCATGTGATTTTTTTTTATTTTTTATTTTTAATGTGTCCTGAAAAACTACATAGGAGAGGTAAACCACACTTGAGAGGACATGTGTGACAGGCTCAGACTCATAAAGACGTTGATGAGATTTGAACCCGTGACCTTTTTAGGCCAGGCGTACCGCCCTACTATTGGGTCACCCCCTAAGGGGCACCACTACTTTAAATGTATGAATCCTTCAAGTTGGAGCAAGGCACAAAACACAAGCCATTTTCAACACTATATTTTTATAAGCTAGAAAAAAAGAAAGAAATATAAAAGTTGAGATTGGATATACCTTGAATAAGAATTAGAGTTGGCCATATTATTCTACTATTCCATTTATTGGTGATAGTTATGTTCTTCTTTATTTCGTAGTCAAGGTTCCATTTGGTTTCTACCTTTCATTTGGAAATATGCTATATTCGATGACATGCATCGACCATAAATTTTGTTATGTATTTTCTTTTTCTCTTTTTAGAATATAGAGATTATAAAGTTATAAAGATAATTGTTAGGCCAAGTTTGATATCATAATTCATGGATTTGATTTGATTTGATTATTTTAGGCTTAATTATAGTCCTTGGTATTTTAATAAGGCCTAATATAGCTTTCAAAAAAAAAAAAGAGGGGCCCAAATAACAAAGCTAAGTTGGGCTGGGTTAGACTATTTATTTTTTATTTTTTTATGTTTTTTTCATTAAAAAAAAATCAAAATTTATATACATCAACAATATAAGGGGCCGTTTATTTCGGGGTAATCAGGAAAGGGAATCAGGAGCTATGATTCCCTTTGTTGATGTTTGGTTGCATAGTTCAATCCCATTTTAAGGGAATGGATTACCCCATTCTCCTCCCTTCTCATTCCCCCCTTATACAAGTTATACCCAAGGAATGACATTCCCTTTCCCTATTTCCCTTTGCTCTCTCTCAAAAATTATATTTAATTATATATATAATGATGATGATAATAATAATAATAATATAATAATAATAATAATAAATTATTTTATGCAATTTTTGTTATGTTTAAAATAATAATAAAGATATATATATACTTCCTTCGTCCTCGATTTACTGACCATGTTGACTTTTTAGATAATTTTAAAGTCTTGTGATGATGGATTTAAAATCGAATTTTTTGAGTTTAGTTTTTTTTACAAGGTACTACGAGTGTTGTAGTATCGTGTAAAAAAACTAATTCTCAAAAATTCAATTTAAAATCCATCATTACGAAGTTCCAAAATCATCTAAAAAGTTAACAGGGTCAGTAAATCGAGAACAAAGGGAGTACATATATTTTAAAATATATTATGCTATTCAGATAGATATTAATTTATATAATACAATTTCGATTCTCTTTCTTATCTCAACCAAACGAACTAGAAAATATAGAATCATTCTCATTTCTTTCATTTCCTTTCCTTTCCCTTTCCCTTTCCCTACACAAACCAAACGGCCCCCAAGAGTAAGAGCTGCCAAATTATGACCCGGCCCCTCAATACCCGATTTAGGCGGGTATGAGCTAGTAACATGAAGGCCACATCAAGCTCCAATTTGGGCCGGACCAACCCAAAATGCCATAAAGCCCGATGGAGTTCGGGGTGGCCCGGTCAACCCGAAAGCACTACAATTTTCACTTTGGGTCGGCTACGATAAATTTTTAACGGGCCAAAATTATTTGGGCTGGCCCAATTAAGCCCGACTTTTACATTTGGCCTGATGGGACAGCTCTAGTATTATAAGGGACGATGTGTACAATTTATATTCGAAGATGATGTAATTTTGGATTCAATCTTTAAAAACGACTGAATTAAGAAAAGCCCATAGGTTGAATTTGGGCTTATAGGCCCAATATATTTCAATAACATTCCAAATTTGGGTCTATTAGATTGTTATGCCCGATTTAACAAACAAAATCGAGACGGTTATATTATTAGCTCCTTCTATAAAGTAGATAATACAATTGAGTTACTAAAAATTTTAAGTTTTGCTATAAATTACTACATGAAGAAGATTTCATGGTTGGTTTAACAATTAGGTAAATCTCTCAGTTTCTTTGTTCAATGGAAGCATAAAGTATTGAATCCCTCCTTTTAAGATATAAAATTAAAATGAAATAAAGTGTAGAATCCCTACTAATATAATACTACTAAGAAAAAAGAAAAAAGTTCAATAAATCAAAAGTGATTAATAAAGAACACAAGATCCCAGAAATATTCACCGCTAATACAAAGATCTTCACCATTTTTTATTTATCTGTCAGATTTCATTTTCAAGAATGTCAGTCCAATTATATGAGATTAATAATAAACTAACATATCTTTAGCCATATCAAAATATCCCCATACCACTAAACATTATATATATAGTACAATTATTTATGGGGAAATAGGAAAAATAATCACTTTGAGATAGTAAAGATAAATAATAGCAATTTGGATAAAAAAGATAAAAAATAGTCACTCTTATCATAATATTTCCGCTCTTGCCTGATTCACGAATTTAAATTCGTGAATTGCTCTAAAAATATAAAGGCAACTCACGAATTTTACAAACTTAATTCGTAAATTACTCACAAAAAAAATGTATGAATTCACGAATTCACTCAAAAAAACTGCCCGAATTCACGAATTCAATTTCGTGAATTCGTGAATTAGTGAAAAAAAAACAAGCAATTCACGAAGTTCATTAATGGCTATTTTTATCTTTTTTATCTAAGTGGCTGTTTTTTTATCTTTTTATCTATGTGACTATTATTTATATTTACTATCCCAAAGTGGCTATTTTACTAGTTGCCCCATTATTTATCTAGTTTGTCACAAAGTGATTAAATTTGCGTCACTGTCAAGTCAATTATTTTTCACTAATTTTCAGATACAATCACAAGATAAAGACGACGATTTAAAATATTAGCTAGGGTTCGGCAACTACGACAGTCTTTTTCGATTCTGATTAGAATTTTGTGTATGTATAGATTTGGCATGTGGAGAATCTAGACAAGAAACCAAGCTTTTTTTTTTTTTTTACAAACTTTATAGTTTTAATTCCATGGCATACAACATTTTTGCCACATGATTTGATCAATCTTTTTTTAATTATTTTTAATTCTCTTTTTTGACTAGTTAGGGATCTAATCTTGAACGAATTCCACTTTTTTTTAATACCACTCATTATATGCGCAAATGCATAAGTTGTTACAATCGAAGCTACTTCACTCAAATTAAACCAATTATTTGCCGTTGTGAAAAAACTTACAAAAATGAAATAGGCGATAAATAATTAAACTTTGCGTAGCTATTTCACTAATGCTAAAAGAAGGCTACGAGGGTCCCATTTGCATGCATTGAGAGTTGAAAGAGTGAAAGGTGCGAGGATTCAATTATTGGGCAGTTATTAATTATTTCTTTTTTTTTTTTTTCTTTTTTTTTTGAATTAGATAAAGTTTGAAAAATAAAATGTTATTTCTCTTATTTGGTTTCATCAATTTCTTCAAAAACAAGCTTTTTCTCTCATCAATTATTATTATTATTATTATTTTTATTATTATTATTATTATTTTGTGAAAAGCAACATGCAATCGCCCCTAACTTCTCATCAATTTGTTTCGGCTCGATTATTTATGTTTCGGATATATTTATTCAGAGTCTATAAAAATAATTGAATGATAATTTATAAATAGTCGAGATGGATGTAATATAATTTACTAGATTAGAAAGTATTTGTGGAACTCAAGCTCATAATTTTTCGATGACGAGTTTCATCTGCGTTACAAACAATTGTAATTACTTTTTGATCTTTGAAATAAAATATTTTCTGAGATTTTTTACTTTCTTTTAATTGAAAATTATAATTTCATTATTGTAATACAACACGATTGCGACTAGAAAAAGTAAGGGGAAAAAAATAGAGCATGAATATTCATTTTCCAGGCCTTTGTGTTGATATTTCCAATTTTGACGTGTCAACTCACTGCTTTTCTCCAAAAAAGCAATATAAGCAGTAAAATTTTTGTCGTATCCATATATATTAATAATACACAATTAATGTTAATTTTACACTATTTCAAGTTTTTTAACTTACATGATGCTAATATATTTTAGAATTTTAATGTTTTGATATCCATAGTGTGCAACATTATAAATTAATCAATGTACCAATTAATATTTGTATGGTGTTTGTAATTCACAGAAAAATCTTGTAATTTTATTATTAATTTTTTTTTGGAAGAAAGAAAATCTTGTACTTCGTAATTAATTTCTCTTATTAATTAATTAGTTTTTTTTTGTCTTAATCGAAAAATATTAATTAAAATGTGGAAGTAGTCGTGGAAGGCCATAATACGACCTGGAACCTTATAGGAAGGCCCCATTTGTTTCACATCATCAACTGTTCAGTTGGGGAAAATAAAGCATACTTTTTTTATTTTTGATAATAAAGATGAAAGTAGCTAAAAGGCCTTTTTAATTCCCTATCTTCTTCTATCTTCATCTATCCCTAACTTTCTCTTCCCTTTTCTACTTTTCTCTAATATATCAAATTTGTTAATTTTTTTAATACTAGACCCAAATTAAAATTTAATGTAGCTGAAAGAATTCAAAGTCAAGTATAAGATCACAATGTAATTAATTAATCTGACCAGTATAATTCGATTTTCGACAATCTAGTTCATATAAATGTGGTTGTTGTAGTGAACTGAACGAGATATGTGTTTACTTCACATGGCCTGGTTGGTAGGGCCGACCTTGAGGAGGCTTAAGAAGTTCTTAGAATATGGCTACGAAAATAATAGAGCCTAAAATCGATTATGATCCTCTATTGCAATTCTGTGTTGCATTTCTTATATTGCAACAACGGATAATTGTCATATGTCATATATATATTTCCTAAACAAGCAATAATTAAAGGTTTTAATAAACAAAAATTGTTGATTCCGAAAATATTCATAATATGTGACCACCATCCGTCGTTGCAAAAAGAGATGCATCATGGAATTGCAATAGAGGATCCGAATTCCTTAAAATCATAAATTAAAGTCTTGTAAAAAAAATGTTAATATTATTAATAGGCCGGGTTGACTGCAGGAATACAATTGTAAATGAGAATCATATGTTTACTCGTCTTTATTTTGTTTTTCTATCCTCTTTATTATATTTTGATAATTTGTTTACCTCCACTTCTTTTATTATTTTTATGTGACACTTTCGAAAAAATAAATAAATAAGAGCCCAATTTCTATAATTAGCATGTGGCCTGCTGATTGGTGGAGTAGAGGATTTCCTAACCGAAACATTGTTAACTAATTAAACTACTTTCAACATTTAATTAACTCATAAAAAAAAAAACTATAATATGTATATTGGACACTTGTGTGATATCCATTATCCAAATGAAGATAAAAAGGGAAAGCACATGGATGCATGAAGATGGATAATCATCTAGATGTGACAAGAAACCCTAATTTTCCAATTGGGCACTCTATATAATCAACATATCTAGGACTAGGCTTTTGATCAAGACAAGATATTGTTTACCCTAAAAAAATAGTAAAAAAAAATATTAAAAAGACTAGATACTATGCCCAGAATTTGATGGATATGTGGACGTGACCACAAACTATTTGGATAAAGAAATGTGACATGCAACGCCAAATAAAGATTGGATGTATATTTTGTTTTTTATATTTATAGTTATGATTCTTATGCTTATATAGTTACGCTATCATTACTCATTATTAGCACAAAAAGAAAGCAGATAATACTAATCAGATAAGGATTAACTATTGGATATAAAGATTTGCGTGTTTATCTTCTTCTTTATAAATAAATATTAGTAATTTTTTTATTTTTTAAATGAGATACTACAATTTAAAAAAAAAATCAAATGAGATACTATACATTTTTATATTGTTACTCCAGTAGTACCATGAGACTTTCATTTACTTTTATATGTTGGTTTCAGAATTATTTACGTGCATTAATCTATTTTAGGAATTGTGCAAAGTGAAGGGCGAAAATTGAAATAATTTAATGATAAAAGGGTCATCTTATCTATATATTAATTTCCTAGTATATGGGTTTAACCTTTTTTATGATTGGGATTGTTTATTCATTACTCCATATAATAATAGTGATTTTTATTTTAATGCATGCATTTGATTGTACCTTTAAATCCAATAGAGAAAAGTATAACAATTTATTTTCTTCTACCTTTTTTTTTCCAAAAAAAAGAAAAAGAAAGGTTATAACATTATTTTTATCACTCAAAATTGAATTAATTAAGGACTTCAATTTGAGTACATATAGTTCTAATGTCTTACCTCAATTATATTACAACCTCCATCCCATTTGATTTGGCTCGTTTGCTGAATGATGTAAGATACTATAAGATAATGAAATTAGACATAGTGAATAGTATGTAGTGATCACATGTCGTAAAATTTATGTGAGTGTATTAATATATGAGACTCTAAGACGTTCATAGTAAAATTCTCAAGTTCGAGTCATTTATGACACATTATTTAAAATGTCTTGTGCCCATTATATATAATCAACTATCTAAGGTCATAATCACCATGGACCGTCTTAATCATGTAATCAACTCTGCCATTTTCTAATCACATAATATACAGTTGTATGGTTGTGAAAACTTGGGAATCAACTATCAAGAAAGCTTCAACATCATTCATGCCGAAAGACTCCATTTAAGAATGGCAGTTATATTGGTTATTTGTCACATTATTGTCCATGGATTGTGATATAAATTTACCCATTTTCTATCTCATTTTTCTTCTATTATAATTATTCATTGAAAATTTATATTCACTCTTCAAGCTACATATAAACATTATATTGGTAGGCTATTGTATAATTTAGATCATGGATGAATGGAGTGATTTAATTAATAATACTCCATCCGTCTACGAAAATTAGACATAATCTATTTTTTAGCTGGTTTTGAAGCTATGAAATAATGGATTTTTAAGGTACTATTTTTTCATATGATACTACAAGTGTCTTAGTAACCTATAAAAGAAAATATACTCCAAAAATCCATTTAAAACTCATCTTTACATAGCTTCAAAATCAGCTATAAAAACATATTATGTCTAATTTTCGTAGACGGAGATAGTATTAGATTCCGGCCTTTGGTAATTATCTTACATATATATATAGGAACTAGTTAGAGGTTTTTATTGGGGTATTTATATATACTAGAATTGTACACCCGCGATGCAGGGGTTTGATCTATAAATAACATGATAAATATCTAATGCTTATTTTTTATTTTAATTATTAATTTCTACTTTATTTCATAAAATGACGAAAGAAAAAAATAATTCTATACGCATGTGTACTCTCGTATGTTGTGTTATATTTGATTATATATTTATACACATTTTATATGCATGTGTAAATTTATAGATCATTTTCAGAGATTGTTTGATTAAACATTTAAATATGGATCAATTTCATAATTATAATTTTATAAGACTCCTGACATAATTAATTGAGTTATATAAGTTCACTTTCAATTGTTGTATTATATGTGTGTGTGTAAAAATGAAAAATAAACATGCATATACTAATATATTTTCAATTTTCATAGCAAAGAACAAAAAAACAAAATATAAAATATTACGTTAGATTGAGAGATGTTGAGACAGTAAAATTGAGATTCACTACTTAGTTTTAGTATTTAAATCGATTATTCAAATTACATTTAAAAGAAACAAATGAGAAGAAATTAGTTGGTCAAATTAATATTTATACTTGAAATTTAATTAATATATTGAACTTTAATGAATAAAAATGAGTTTTCATAGGAATAAATGCATTAATTAAGGAATTGTATAGAAAATAACATAATATATTTTAAAATATGTATAACTTAATTAATTACAAAAATTTAATGAGGCTCAAATATAATAATATTAAAAAAAAACTATCTTACTTTGTTATATTAATATTAGATTTTAAAATGTGGAGCATTGATGCTCAATTATTGGTCCCACTAAGTAACCATGAGAACAATAATTCCAAAAAAACACCATAATTTTTGATATTTTTATATCCACTGGCAGTTAGTTGTCAACCAATACTTCAAACCAATCATTATACAACAAACATAATCATATTTTCAACAGGAAAAAAAAAAAAAAAAAAAAAACCCATTAATTTCACTACCAATATTGATTTGATTTAACCCATAAATCCAAATTAAGTGGGCACCATTTAACAAATGGGCCATTAAACTTTTAAAACCCACGTTTCCCCCCTGTGGGCCGACTTAAGCAAACTGCTACCATGAATTTCTCACTCACTTTGCACGCGCATATCCTAATTTCCTTTACTCTCTCTCCCCCTTTTTTTTATTTTGTTTTAGTAGTATTTGTTTATTATTTTGTTAAGGAAAAAAAAAAAAAAAAACAGTCCCAAAGGAGCTTGAAAGCATTAATTTATGCAAGAAAATTCTTGAATCTTCCAAGTACATATAGGAAGAGGTCAATTTAGTCGGTCGGGACACACCCAAGATTAAATTACCTTTTCATCGTCATAATACCCATATAAAATTTTGGTAAAATAAATATTGTGACAGAGATTCCGACAACGACCGCTATAGAGGCTTCAGTTTGGTCCGCCACTGATTATAATTAGAGAAATAAATATCACATGATCAAATTTTGATCTTACCCCTCTTAATTTTTTTTCCTATTTTTAGGCAATGTAAGAGCTCAACTTTGTTGGACTATCAAAAATGGCGATTTATAATTTTCAAAAATAATTAATGAATTTGTGTGGGCAAATAATGTTTTTTTTTAAATATATATATATATATATATATATATATATATATATATATAAGAATATAATCGTAAGCATTTCGATGAGAAAAACGATGAGTAACATTAATCAGTACAGCCTTGAATTTTCCAATGATTTTAATTTTTTTTTATTATTAAAAAATGAAGATTTAGATAGGTGATGATGATATGAGTAATTGAACTAATTGTATGATAATTATAACATTCTTTCAAATTCATTGACGTGAATTAATTATCTACTTAATTCTCGCAACACGAAATTAGCATGATAGCATAGTACAATAGTTCTTCCCCAAAATTCCTCAAATAAATGTAACAATAATTTTGCATATTAAAATTACTTGCCGACTTGATCCAATATTCCATTGAATCTTTAAGCATCAAATCAAAATCAATTCCCAAATCCTCCATATCTTAAATTAAGAATCCTTAGATTATATGAACCTAGTAAAGGACATAAAATAGTCAACTAACAAAAAAAATCCTAAAAGAATAACAAAAAACCAAAATCAAATATGCATGCATCTCAATCGATTGCTTCAATGAAAAGTTTTGAATATTTCTCTTTATTTCCCCACTAATAACTCTTAGCAAAGGGTTAATTTAACATACCATGTGACAAAGTAGATAAGGAAAAAGTGTAATATATACTCCCTCCATCCCCCATATATATGTGCATATTATTCGTTTGGGACGTACTCCATATATATGTGCATTCCATAAATAAAAAGATTCAATTACCAAAATTATTTAGTCACCCTCACTTTATTTTTAATTTTCTCACTTTCTACCTATTTTTTCTACTTTCTCCCTACTTTTTTTACTTTTCCCACTTTATATCAACTTTGTCTTAAACTACACATATATATTGCACATATATATGGGGGACGGAGGGAGTATATAATTTAAATTATTATGCATATCATAGCTATGAAAATATGCCCATAATAAATTAATTTTATGATATGCATAATAAATTAATTTTATTTGGCACCCAAGATTTGTTCATTCACAAATTAGGGCACCAATCATTTTCCCAATTTTGGTCAAGACTTTTGACAAACACATGCTCTTGTTTCTTCTAGGAGAAGTAGACTAGGTCTAGAAACTTTCTATTTTTAAAATGAATATTCAATTAATGTGAAAACTTATTAAAAATATATACTCGGAGTATATATTTTTTTGTAATTGTGTATTCCGTTTAATCTAAAATAAAATAAAATAAAAAAACAATTTGGAGCTAGAATTAATATCCAAAGAAGGAAAAAAAACACTCTCTATTATTTTTGGGTTTAAGAAAAACACTTTTAGTATTTGTGAATTAATTAATTATTAATTATATTAATTTTGGTTTTGTGAAAAGGAGAGCCGACCAAAAAGCCAAATTATTTTTGCTGAACATGTGGCTTGCCGTGGCCCCACGTATGAAGCCACCTACTCACTAAGAACGAGCCACGTTTGTGAAAAAATAAATAAATATTATTCTCAAATTTTATTTCACCACACAAATAGAGAGAAAGAGAGAGATATAGAGAAATACTGTAATTAAATAAAAAATTAAAAATTAAAAAAAGGTGAAGAGTACACGTGTGATGACGGTCAAAACTTTGGTTGGGGCTAGAGTGTCCTAGGTTCTTGTTCTCGCCGCCGTAGATGTTCTTTGTTGGGTTGCCGGCGAACATTGTGCATATTTACTTTCTATTTTTTTTAATAATTATGATAGTCAACTGTGTATTTAGCCAACGGTAGCGGACCCAAAATTAAATTATCGAGAAAATTAATTTATAAAAAAATTTATCGACATAATTTGAATGTAAAATTCCAACGAAAATGTAGAAATAATACCTAGTGATTCCTACAACTACCGTGAAAACTTCAGTTTGCGCTCACCCTACGTACATTTGCCTCTAATTCATAGTATTGCATAAACGGGACGGGATGTATAATACTAGAATATGGGATTATTTTTTACAAGATTTTTTTACAAGTATGAGAGACTTATTTAGGTATATAAAGCAATGTTAAATATTTTAATACACATTTTATTTTCTTGAAGTATAATATCATAAATCCAAAAAAATATATTGATGATTTATAATAAATGAAAATCGTATCAAAGTCATTTATTTGATATTAAAATTGTAAAATTCAGAGAAGGCACAAGCAAGTTATGATTATTCAATATCTCATTCAAGTTATGAATACGTGTAGATATATGAATGGATGAGAAGTTGGCGGATTAAACTAATAAATTAATTTAATTGAAATAATAAAATTTCAATTTTTTGCCATTTCAAAAAATAACACAAGATGAATGAGGCATCCTGAAATGGAATATGACCCTAAATCAACGGGATGGAAGGGAAGAGTAGTTTTTAAAGAGTTAGGTCGAGTGATTTAAAAAACAATGTCAATTAACTGCAAACAAAGTAAGAATAGAATATTGAATATTTGAATTCAGTCTTTCAATCTAATGTTGGATATCGAAGAATAGAATATTGTGTATTTGTGTTTTATCTTGGAGAATTTGTATGGTTGAAATAATCTTTACATGATTCGAGTAAATTTATGGAGTAAATATATGTAATTTTATTTTCAAACTAGTGGTTCTAAACGTTTCATGTGGTGATGCTGCATGTCGCGTAATATTTATAAAATCTATTAGTCGTCACAAATAAATATTTTTACATAAATAAATAAATGTAATTTTTTTAAAAAAAATGTAAAAAATATTTCAATTCACTTGTAGATTTAATATGTTGAATTTTCGTGTTTTTATTAAATAAAATTAGACAATTGGCAATTCCCTTGAAATCTTGGAGTGGCTACTTTTTTATTGGAAAGATTTTGTGCTTTCCATTCCCAAAAATTTTAACCAAAAGAAAGAAAGAAAGAAAGAAAAAAGAATATATTTTATGTTTCTTGCAAGCAATAAAAGTTTGGAACTTGTCTTAATTTCACATTTTAAGCAAAATAGTGTCGCATAAAGTATTTTTTATTTATTTATTGAAAATACTATTTCAAAAATGCCTAACATTCTATATCTATGCATAACTCATGAAACTCTTAAATTCTTTTTTTTTTTGGTGGGAAATAATACTATATTCGACCAAAAAGTCTAAACTTAAGCAATAAAGTCAACATTTATATGTTAATGAAATCTCGATTTAAGAAAATAAATCATAAAATTTCGTGCATAGTATTAAGTAGGTTTGAGAATGTATTTCTATTCGTATTTCACACTAACATATACCTCCCCGTTGATTTATAATGTGAACAAGCAATTAATTAAAATATAACATTTTTTATTCTTACATCTTGAGTTCAATTAATGTGCAAATTACAATGCACAATTTTAAGAATTGATTTTGAATAACATGACATAAATTAGTAATTAATATTGAACATAGTATTAATTCTTATCATCTTACATCTGGTTTGGCATTTTGTATTATTCTTCTAAAATTCTATATAATTTTAGAAAATCATAAATATTTATGCTTTATATTCTTATTTACTATTTTGATTTTGTTCGTTTGAAAGGATGTTATTTGTAAATAAATCTCCAATTTGCGTACCACGTTCTACAAATATTTTCCCCCTTTTTGACTCCTAATCTTTTGACAATTCTATTATTAAAATATTTGCACCACATGATCACTGATGCTCATATTTTTCAAGATTCTCGAAGCATAATTTGATTAGTTTCAACAAATGAATATAATTAAGAATCTAGAATGAAATCACTACCGTGACGTCTCTCTCTCTCTCTCTATTTTTTTTAGAAAGCCCATGAATTGTTTTACTAAAATATTGTATGCCTCTAATAATGATCCACTTAGGGATTATAATAATATATAATAATTATATATTATTAATTAACCATTTTATTGGCACAACCCTTAAACGATGATTTAGGCGTAAAAGGGGGAATGATCACTTTCATAAATTGGGATCAGCAAAATTCATTTCTTCCCTTGAAGAAAAAAAAAAGAAAGATGAACCCTTAACCTCCATTTCTTAATTAATTAAACAACCACTTTTTTTACACTGAAAAATGGTATTTTTTTTATTATTGTTTTTTTTTTTTTGGTAAATAAAAGATTTTATTTCCCAAATATGCATGACAAAACCAGTTTATATACAAATCTCCCTAACCTCAACACACAGCAAATCTTCTACGCATTAGTAGGAATAAATCTACCTAGTTGTCAATCATCACTGCAGCTCAAAGCTACAAGAATTTTACACATTTGAATCACTTGAACATACTTTGAAACCTCCACCTATTGTGTTCTCTCCAATTTTGGTAGACTACAATAGTTACAGCACACTATACATTTTCTGAATACCGGAGCTTGATCCGCACTGAGTAAAAAAAATGATGTATTTAATCTATTATCGACAACAACAACAAAAAAAAAAAAAAAAAAAAAAAAAAAAAAAACTAATCAATGGAGGGAGTGGGTGTATATATTTACTCCCTCATATTTTTCTTTAACAATTAAAAAATTAATACTCGAGCATTTAGTAAATAATAAAAAAAAAAAAGGGACACACTTGGGTCAGCCAGAGGCACCGTGCGGACGGCTAAAACACTGGCACTTTTATTCGTGTAGATTAGCACTTTTCTGTATGAAGATTGACACTTTTAATAATTGACATTTTATTCATAAAATAATTATGTTAAAAATTGGCACTTTTATTCATATAGATTAACACTTTTTTGTATAAAGATTGACACTTTGACCCGACCATAAGTTTTTGTCAAAAAAAATTTATCAATAATTCTTCCACCGTATTAAACTTTTGGGGTCCTAAAACAACAAAAACATTTTTGAAGGTTTCATCTTCAACAAATTATTTATCTTTCTCGTATTTTTATTATTTTCTAGGCATATTATACCATTTTCATGCTTTTGATTGAATAATATACTAAATTTGAATAAGGTTAAAAAGAATATTCTCGAGATTCGATCGTTTATTTAGAGGGTTGTGACCAAACCCAGAAGTTTGCAAGAATCTGCATTCATAGTATTATATATAGTTATTTTTCTTGTTTTTATTTGACCAATAAGTCTATATGAGAATCTCATGGGCAAATAATTTGTAAAAGTTTGCATTAAAATAGAAAAATATAAAATTGAAAGTGCATGCATGTACATAGGCATGTGATATAAGCAAGAATCTCAATACTTTTTTGCGTGGCGTGAGGAAATTATGTGACGAATAATTGGGTTTGAACAATAATATGATAGTAGTTTCAAAAGTTGTGTTCACATTGTTACAAGAATCACTAGGGATATATAAATATAGAGTTTGGTTCATATAGATTTAAGTCCTAGTGTGAGAAGTGCGAATTATGCTTAAAACTATACAAAATCATGCTTACATATATATGCTTATAAGCACAAAATGCACCATAAGCATGATTCTGTATAGCTGTAAGCATGATTTTGTATAGTTTTAAGCATAATTAACATATATTTGCATGTGAACCTTTCATATATATATATATATATATAACATAGAAATTGCCTCGAAATACACAATATTCGTCAAATTCTGATTTTGCACGCGAGCTTTAAAATATAGCTATACATACACAATCTTTCAATTTTTTCCTAATTTCGTCAGATTTCGTACTGATATGGAAGTCGAATATCTCAAACAATTAGTGAGATTCTAATGTCCTTACATAATATGAATGACGTAAATTCCAACATATCCAATTTTTGGTTTCTATATCACCATGAAATTAGACAAAATTAGGAAAAAAAATCGAAGGGTGATGTATTTATATGCAGATATTAAAGTGTTCGTGTGCAAAATCAAAATTTGACAAAATATTGCGTATTTTGGGACAAGTTTCCCTTTTTTGTATGTATTCTTTAATGTAGGTCCCGATAAATAGGTCATTGGTGTAAGGGGTGAGAATACACCAATTCGCCAACAATTTTGACTTTAGAAACAAAATCGATCTTACTGAGTTGTCAGCTCAGCTTATCAGTGCAGCTCGGTTTATCCAGCTCAGTCAGTAAACTGGTGAGCTTGCTAAACCGAACTGTGTGCGGAAGTTTGGTGGACAGGTTGGCTACCTCTTAGAAAATTCTTTCTTTGGTCTGGATCTTTGTGCAGGTTGATTATATCAATGAAGTGCAATGTAATGAAGGTTAGTTGAACATTGTAAGTTCGACTGTAAATAAAAGATAGAGAGAGAGAGATCGAGACAATCGATTTAGCGTGGTTCGGGAAACGTCCCTACATCCACGTCAGATACCGTCGTATCTAAAATTCCTTACTTCTCTCTTATTTATACTGGCTGAGTACCAGCCTCAACCTTCGTCAATCTTTAGACTTGAGCCGAGCACGAGTTCTGGGTCGTGACCCTTACAACCTTTCATACATTCTTACATACAACCTTGCAGCTAAACTAACAGATTCTTCTTTACTTGGACAAATATGTAGTAAGCTTGTGGAGAGTATTCTGTGAGGTTTCAGACTCAGAAATCTTGAAGGTCTCAACACTTGGGAAATGGCTTGGATTCGAGTTTTAAGTTTGGCTTTGAAGCGTAAAGATTTCTGGATAGATTTGGCTTTGAAACTCTGGTTTCCTCTCTCTATTTTTCTCTCTTCTCCGTCTATTTTCCCTTTTTCGATTCTGGGATGGCTTGAAGTATTTATATGACTCCAATTTGAATTAGAGCCGTTGGAGTTGCAGAGGTGTCAGAACCGTACTGCTGACTGGACTTCTAGCCGTTGAGGTTTTCTGTACAGCTTGAACCATCAAGGTTGGCAAGGCACAGCTTAGGTTAGACTGGGAAGGTCGACCTTTTGTACCTCAAGCTGTCTTTGTTTTCTGTGGTCTTCAAGCTTGATCTTTGTATTAGAATCTTCATCTTGAGAAGTTGTTGACTAATAACAGTTTGACTCACAGCAGCTTGACTAAGCATATTGGCTTCAGCAGGTTGGCCTAAGCAGGTTCCTTAGCATGCAGGTTCCTCAGCATGCAGGTTCCTCAGCATGCAGGTTGCACTCAGGAGGTTGGTTGGTCTCAGGAGGTTGGCCTCAGCATGCAGGTTCCTTAGCATGCAAGTTCCTCAGCATGCAGGTTGCACTCAGGAGGTTGGCCTCAGCATGCAGGTTCCTCAGCATGTAGGTTGCTCTCAGGAGGTTGGCCTCAGCATGCAGGTTGGCCTATGCAGGTTGGCCTCAGCAGATTGGACTATGCAGGTTACACGAGCAGGTTGACTAAGGAACAAGTTGACAGATTGATCTAACTAGGTACAATGTTGCACTACCAACCTTGATCTTTACATGGAGCAACCTGCCCAAGTTAAGCTTGACTGATCCAAACACAGAGATCAGTCTGTTCCTATCAATCCTATAACTAAGTCCTATAACTAAGTGTGGTTTCTAATAACATCATCAAAACTAAACTAAACAGGGTTCCCGACATTTAATATTGTTGAATTATCGTTCATAATAATTGAAATTATATAATTATTTTCTTATAAAACTATATTAAGAATAGTAGCAAAGAAATAATTGAGGTGGGTTTTGCTCTCAATGCAAGAAGACAATATCTTGATTTAGTGTATCTTTTTTCCTATGTCAAGTTATTTTATTTGATTATTTTCTCACATGAGAGGATGGACCTAGATTATTTTATTTTGTTTTAACTTAATTGGGAGATAAGTTTAGCTTTCTTTTCTTTTCTTTTTTCTTTTTTATATATTTTATTTAGATGTGCTACACATGCCATATGATTTTTCTTCTAAAATACTGAAATAAAGAAATGTTTTGTCCAATCAAATGAAATTGATGTGTGAAGAACTGAGCATTACTGTATTATTTGATTAAGACTTATTTATGGACTTCGTTAGCCATAAATTAACGAATTTATTTACTTTGACTTGTAAAATAGGAGTATCAATTTTGATATTGTAATTTAGTCGTTTGCACTATTGAAAATTAATAATCCTGCAAATGTATGAACTAGTCATCCTACGATAATTAGCCCCCAATTTTTCGATGGATTTCACCTAAAAACATAATATTTGGTCATATTAGTCAACCTATGAGAGTAGCTTCGGTAATAATATTTCTATGTTCATAAATCATATGATATGTTTCCTCTCAATTAAAATTAGTTTGTTACTAAAATCATAAATCATACTCCGTATTTATATGCTTATTTCATATGCAAGGAAGAGTAATGTTACAATGTCCACCGTGAACATACTTAATGTGTCAACGTATAACGTGGCAATGATTTAAATAAAGAAATTATTAAAAATTTTACTAAAAATAATTAAATCTCACTATAAAAAACTAAACCATAACTTAAAAAACTAAACCCCAATAGGAAAAGTTTCCGACGTGGCACTGCCACATCAGCAGCGGTGGACACATTAAACGTGTCCACGGTGGGCAGTTGAGCGTTTCTAATGCAAGGAATGTATATATTATGCATTAAACCGTTTTTAATATTTAGAATGTTAATTGAAATATACAAATATACTATTAAACATGTTTTTTTTTTAGTTATAACACTTATTTGAATTAAATTATGTATTTTTCATATATGATTACTGAATTGATATTTTTTTTTAAATATTTATAATTTATTTCCCGACAATGCAAGAGTATAATTTTTTTTTTTATCAAGCAAACACAACACACTCACACACACGCACCCGGAGTGACTTGAACCCCCGACCTCTTAGATTTGAGGGGAATCGTCTTACCAATTGAGTTGCACTAATTTAGAAAGATAAAGACATATAAATTATACATTCAAAACATTGAAAATAAACCTAGCTATGTTACTAAAATAACATCTACTATTAGTATTAGCTCGGAATTTTAACTTTCACAAAATAAAAACGCTCGATTCTTGTCTACCCAACCACTTTCAATAAAAAATACAGCTATTTTTTTTAAAAAAATCAAATTAAATCTGTAACGCATAAAAATAAAATTAAAAAATAATAATAAATAAAGAAAAGAATTGAGGAACTGGTTTTGCACCAAGAGGTTTCTTGGGTGCTAGTTTTGAATGTCCCCAAAAAGAAAGGGGTATAAATTATAAAGTGCCCATAATTTAGTGACCATTTGCTAAATAAGGTAAGTTTCCTTTATTTCCACGGTGTTTTAATCGCAGTTTCCCCCATTGTGATTTCTGGTTTTGGATCCATTTTAGGAAACTCGAATCCAGTACCCAATTCAGTGGGTTTATGGGTGGGTCTCATCCCATGTTGACACGTGGCATTTACCCCACCACTCTTTGCCCCCCTCCGCCGGTGGCGCGTCTCTCGTCCACGGCGGCCCTTGGTGGCAAAAGAGAGATATTAATGCAAGGCCAAAGGTACCCTCACTTCTTTTTTGGTTAGAAATTTATTTATTTAAATAGGATTTTATTAAATGGCAAGTTGGGTATAGAATCATTCTTCCCGCTAATATGAAACTTTTGTTGAATATATGTAAACTATAATACTTATGATTTAAGCGTCATTTTATTATATCGTTTGACAAGTCGAGATATACAATCGGTTGTGTTTTTCGTTTTCAATACCATTATTGTCTTACAAGTCTAAATTCAAATCTTGTTACGTTTCCATTTGACATCTCTTATTACATCCGCTAATGATCGTCGCACGTTCGCAATAATATTAGTAATAAACAAAAGAAATAGTTGATTTTAGAAATATTTTAAACAAACAACGATCATTTATTGATATAATAGGAGATACTGTACGAATCAGAGGATCATGACCGAACAAGTTAGGATAATGGATCGTGAATGAAGCAAAAGGCAATTTATATAACTTGTGCTTTGAAAAATATTTTCTCCAGTATTTTCGTTCGGAAAGTGGGTTTTAGAGTCGTTTCTTGACTAACCTATACCGTATCCTACGAGGCATTGCCTCATGAAGTAGAGTCTTGGGTACTTCTTCTTGACCATTTACACTTTCTACGATTAGCAAAGAACTAAAAGAAATTTGGAAAGGGCCTTTCAAAAAGAGAAACAAATTCAAACCCAGAAAAAAAAGAAAAAAAAAAGATTTTAAAAGGAGGAAGAAGAACTAGGAAAGAGGGGGGGTGGAGATGTGTCACAAGTATCGGAGGTGGGACCCACAAAGACTAGGTTGGGGGTCAAGGGGGGGGTGGGGGTGGTTTCGTCCGTTAGTGTCCGGTTTTACAACTATAAAAGAACCAAAACTACCACAAATCTTTTCTCACAACACTCATTTTTCCCTCTGCTTCTCTCTGCCTTTCCTTTTTCTTTAATTTCTTCAATCTGTTTTTTTTTTTTTTTTTGGCTTCAGCAGCTTTTTGGCAGATCTTTTGTTTCTTCGAGTAGCCAAAAATTTGTTTTGCACTCCCCAAAAACCCACCCTCCTCTTTCTCTTTCTTCGTCTTCAATTCTTCCCCACATTTCCCCATAGAAGTAAAACAGAGAGACCTCTGTTTTGAGTTTTGACCTTTGCTTTCTTCATTCTTCAATTCCATCGCCTTTTTTAGGTACCCTTTTCGTTTTTACGTAATGGGCTTTGCTCAGAATTGAGAAATCTTGGCCAAGATTTGATTTTTTTTTTGTTCTTGTTTTGGCAGTGGAATGACGAAGCAGAACATGGTGGCGCCGGACGGCTCCTCGCTGTTCAACGCGGCAGCGCAGCGGCCGCCGGCGGTGCCGGGGGCCTTCTTCACGCTGTCGCAGAAGCACCTCCTCCAGAACCTCGAGATCAACAATGGCGCCAGAGTCAACACGTGGCTCGACTCCATGAGGGCCTCCTCCCCCACCCACCTCAAGGCGGCGCCGCCTCTCTCCGACGGCCAGAACTCCTGGATCGTAAGTGAAAATCTTGACCCAGAAAAAAAATAAATAAAAAAACACGGTCTCCACACACGCACGAACACGCGCGAAGACAAGGGCCGACACGTGTGGCTGTTTGCCTTCTTGCTTACGGATTAAGAATGCAAGAATTTTCCTTTTTTTTTTTTTGGTTGTGTCGGATAATGACAGGTGTTGAATTTGTAATAAACAGCTCCGCCACCCCTCCGCCCTCGACGTGTTCGACGAAATCACGGCGGCGTCGAAGGGGAAGCAGATCGTCATGTTCCTCGACTACGACGGCACCCTCTCCCCCATCGTCGACGACCCAGATCGCGCCTTCATGTCTGAGGCAGTAAGTCATGAAAAAACACACACACCCACATGTGTTTCTGTGTGAAAAAACTCCACATTCATCTAATTTCCATTTTTTTAATTTTTTTTTTATGAATAGATGAGAGCAACTGTGAGGAAACTGGCGAGATATTTTCCGACTGCGATAGTGAGTGGAAGATGCAGAGACAAGGTGCAGACATTAATCTATTTTGTCGTTTTTATTTTTTATTTTTAAAATTTACTGTATATATTAAAATTTGTTTTTGGTGTTTGAATGAATTTTGTATTTATGTGCAGGTTTACAGTTTTGTGCGTTTGACAGAGCTGTATTATGCTGGAAGCCATGGCATGGACATAAAAGGCCCATCAAAAGGTTACAACAAGGTCAGCCCCCTCTCTCTTTCTCTCTAGAGTCTAGAGTACTTCCGTTCCGTTTTTCTTGACGCGCTTTTTGAATACGTGTAAATATGAAATACGGGTCAAGAAAAACAGGACGGAGATAGTAGTTATTTTCTCAACTTTCTAGTCTTCATGCAAATCCCTTTCTTGTTTCTGCATTTCTTGAAATTTAAAATATATTTAAAATTTGATTTCCAGGATGCTCAAGCTGTTTGTTTCCAGCCAGCCAGTGAGTTTCTTCCTATGATCGATGAGGTAAAGATTTGATTTTTTTAAAAATATTTTATAATCTTGGGCTCTTTTTTTTTTCTTTTCTTTTTTTTTCTTTTTTTTTTTCATTTGGGGTGAATGGAATTTATTTTTGAAAAATATAGGTTTATAAAGCCCTTTTGGAGGTGACAAAATCCACCCCTGGTGCTAGAGTGGAGAACAACAAATTCTGTGTCTCTGTTCATTTCCGTTGTGTTGATGAGAAGGTAAAAAATAAACCAAGAAATAAAAATAAAAATCACACACACATCTTTCTCTCTCTAGATTTTGGTGAATAATTTTTTATGAATTTTTACAGAAATGGAATGAATTGGCGAAGCAAGTTGGAATGGTGTTGGAAGGTTATCCAAGCCTCAGATTGTCTCAGGGTAGAAAGGTAAATTCATCTTTTGTTATGTGCTTAAATGGGTTGTACATTACATTTGAAGTGACTGTACATTTACATGGTGAATTTAATTGAAAGTGAAATTTAAATTTATAGGTGTTCGAGATTCGTCCCACTATTAAATGGGACAAGGGCAAGGCTCTTGAGTTCCTTCTAGAGTCACTTGGTAAGTCACTATTTCAAATTATTCATTTTTCACAAATTCAAAATGGTCCCAAAATATTTATGAAAACCTAATTTGATGTGGCACTTGATTGTCTCTCAGGGTATGCCAATTGTGCTGACGTGTTCCCGATTTACATCGGCGACGATCGGACCGACGAGGACGCTTTTAAGGTATCCGGAGCTCGTCACGTGTGTTTTTTTTAACTAATATGGGATTCGGGCTCGATTCTGATGGTTTTCTCGATTTATAGGTGCTCCGAGAGCGAGGTCAAGGGTTCGGAATCCTCGTGTCGAAGACTCCAAAGGATACGAACGCTTCGTATTCCTTGGAGGAGCCTTCCGAGGTCATGACCTTCTTGAGGCGATTGGTCGGGTGGAAGAAGATGTCGTTGAGGCGCCAATTTCGAATGAGAAGAAGGGTTCAAGAGATCAAGATGTCGTTACCGAATTAATTAGTAGTATATATATTTTTTATTATTAGTTATTGTTATGGTATATTATGTATATTTCTCGCTAGGAATTAAGAGAAAATACCAAGTAAGCTCTTAAGGTCTAACTAAGGGGAAAATTATAACAAGTTGGGAAAAAAATTTATGTTCCTCTCTTTTTCTTCCAATATTGCCCTTGTACTCCTTTTGATTTGTAGCTATGCTTGTATGGGGGTGAAGTTGTAATTTACAGCCTTATTTTGAGTAAATACACTTCCTTTTCTCTCATTTATTTAAATCTCTTGCTATATTAATTTTATATTTATGAGAGAAGTTGTAACGAAATTCCCCTTCAAAGTAGAATCTTGTTTCTTGAACTCAAATTGTATCTTTACCTATTCTTGTTTGGGCCCCATGCATAATCAGTCTACATCTCATTTTTATTTTTATTTTTAAATTTTATCAATATTTTTTAACATTAATAGACTTAACAATAAAATAAATATAAGATGCCACTACTTGATCTATAATGGATTTGAGTAAAGTGGTGAAGAATTGAATTCGAAATCCGTAGAATTTTTTAGTTTGGGTTCTGTCACATGCTTCCCACGTGGTGTTGTGGAAATTATGTTATGTTATGTACTTATGTTTAGCGAAATTAGATAATTAATTACAACTTTACTACTTTTGATTGATTAAGTAAATCTTTATTATTATTATTTTTTTGTAGGGAGGAGAGTCCACTGTTTTATTTTATTTATACTCTAATTTCGTTTCGGATATTTTATTACATTTCATTGTTGCGTCTCCTGTTGTAATGTCGAATATTTTTTTTTGGAAGAGAATCCACCATTTATACTCTAATTTTGATTCGAAACTTTTATTACATATCAATGTTGCATCTCCTATTGCACTGTCGAGAGATTGGTATGTATTTAAAATATTTCAAAAATATTAGTGATCTTGAAAATATTTTAAAGCATACGACGATTATCTGATGACGCAACATGAGATGTAAAACCGGAATGCAATCGATGACCCAATTTGCTCTAATTTGTATTGTTTCTATTATATTTTCTTTTCTGAATCTCCCGTAGTCCCTTTCATGTATGCGAAATGCTATTGCTCGGTGAACTTGAATGACCTACTATACTATTTATATTAGTTTTTTTTTTTCTTAAAAAAAAGAGAGGATAATAATGGTTCATCATTCTCCCCAAAATATTTATATGGCAAAAACTTCTATGAGCCCGGCCACACTATGTGGTCGGGTTCTCATCTTTAGTTAAAGTGTCAATCTCTGTGAGTAAAAGTGTCAATCGTTTTGAATAAAAATGACAATCTCTATGATATTTTTAAAAAGTGTCAAGAATGAATAAAAGTGTTAATTAGATCCAGTGTCAATTCTTATGAATAAAAGTGCCTATTATAATGAATAAAAGTGTCACCAGTTAAAAGTAAAGGGTTTATATTTTAAATTAAGATTAAGATTTTTTTTGATGCAACTAGCCTTGCAATAATACGTCGTTAGATTTGTTGGATTAAGCATCTAAATAGAAAGCTATGTATTTGAACCTAATACGAAAAGGAATATTGAAAAAGATTGGTCAAATGGACACACTTGGGTCAGCCGGAGGTACCGTGCGGCCGGGCTAAAACAATGACACTTTTATTCATATAGATTGACATTTTTCTGTATAAAGATTGACACTTTGGGCCCGGCCACACGGTGCCTCCGGCTGACACAAGTTTTTGTCTTGGTGAAAAGAGTTTAGTTAATGAATCGGTTTAGAAAAAATACAAAAGATATATTCTTGCATTATTTATGAATTAATTAATTAATTTATTTTTATTAAATTTTACTTCGTATATTCTACTCGTAGGCATCCCTGATTTGAATTGCTAAGTTCTTTTTTTTTCTTTTTTTTTTGTATTTCCATAAAAATATAAAATTATCATCCATAAAAAGTATTTTCTTTTTTCTAAATTAGTACTCCATAAAAAGTACTCCATCCGTCAATAATTTTTAGACACTAATATCCGGACGTTGACCATCTTTAGACACTTTCCTTTTTTAGTAATGGGTCCCACAACTTTAACACTTTACCTTTAATACTGTAACACTCACAAAAATTTTAGAGGGACTCATAATTATTCTACTTTAACACTTTAATACATTAATTTATTAATATATATCATCACATTGCATTAAAACTTGTGCCAAAAATTTTGTCTCTTAAGATCATGGAGTATTTTTTTCTAAAGTATTTTTATGAAGTATTATATTTTTTTGTATTTCCGTAAAAATATAAAACCCGCATCCATAAAGAGTATTTTTTTTCTAATGATAATTCAATTTGATATCAATACATCTCATGCTATAATCCGTTAGTATTTATACAAGTCTATAAGTATAAAATTATTTTTAAAAAAACATAAGAAATCTATTATATATTCTGTATATACTAAATTAAAATAATCTTCTTTAAGTTTTTCCTCCAAAATTATTTTATCCAAAAAGATTTTTCATTAATTAAAATTAGAAGTGAGCAACGACTTTAAAATTATTTGTAATAATTAATTTTATTTATAATTCTTTATGAATAAACTACAACTCAAAAAATATTATACATTAATTCTTATGCTAAAATTACAACATACTACAGTATATTTTAATATTTAAATTTATATTTCTTTTGCATGTATATGTTATTTTCCCTCAACGCCGGAATACAATTCTAATATAGATACATTTTATTCAATTTCTTATACTCCATCCGTTCCATTTCACTTGGCTTGTTGTTTTTTATCACGAGATTTTAGGAGAGTTTGTTTAGAGATGAAGTGTATTGTTTTAATATTTTAATGTAAATTCTATTATTTAAAATTGAGTATCATAGATGCATAAAAATATATTGATGTCTGATCTTAAATGAAAGATCGTATTAAGACCTTTAATTTGGTATAAAAATTATAAAAATCGGAGAACAAACGAGCAAGTTGTGATAATTTAAACTTTTACAATTTAAATAAATTATATTGGGATATATGGTGAGAGTTGAGTGGTTGATGAGATGATTAGTTGTTCATATAATGGCTAACTCTTTCCATTTTAGGAAACAAGACAAGTGATATAGGACAGCCCAATATAGTACTTCCTCCGTATTATTTGAAGTGACCACTTTCTTTTGACACAGTTTTTAAGAAAATATAATTTTATGTGTATTATTGTGGTGCCCACCACTTTAATGAATATAGAATAAATGTTATTTTAGATTATTTTTGGAAATTGACTACTTCAGAGTAAATGTCTCAAAAAGAAAACGTGATCACTTCAAAAAATACACTGAGAATATACAGGACAAGTGAAATGAAACGGAGTAAGTACTCAGTACAATACTACAAAATATGAGTGCATACTACAAAATATGAGTGCAGGGAGCTATCATAGTTGTAAATGATAATTACAATCATTAAATAGAGATGGTAGTTAATTTAATGTGATCAATACAAATTTTTTAATGTGAGAAAATTTATTTAATTCCCGAAATTAATTGAAGTCTGCATGCTTTAAAACCGACAAATATGGCCACCTTCTTCATTGCTTCTGACAGTAAATTCTAGTACAAATGGTCAATGGCTGCAATCTCTGCAATTTGATAAGATCATTATTTTTTTATTATAATATATTACTACTATTGTAGTGGAGTACAATTTTTGGCTCTATTCGCAAACATCAACTAAATTAAAAAAGAAATTAATACATAAAATACAAAAAGACACTAAAAACAGAACTGTCGCTAGTTTCCTCCTTGTCAAATACTCCTTCCGTCCCTCTTCAATTGTCCAGTTTGACTTATTAATTTTTTGGCACGCATTTCCACCGAGCCGAGAAACGAGTTATAAAATATAATTTTGAAGTATTATTTTTTTACGGGATACTGTCAAAAAGTCAATAAGTCAAACTGGACAATTGAAGAGGGACAGATGTAGTACTACCAGATGGAGTAATAATTTGTAGAAAAATATTTATCCAATGGTATGAAATACTACCAAATTCGTAGTATGAATTTAATTTAGATAATGTAACCCAAATTCGTAAATATTTATCTCGAATAATGTAAATGGACCCTTTTTTTTTTAATGTTTTTTTAAAAATTTATTATTAGTATTTTTTTTATCGTTTTATGATAACTGCGACCCATGCTGAGTCAAAAGCCGTGTGTTATGAGTCTCTTGTCCATTAAATTTTCATTTTTTCAAAAAATATGGTTCTTTACCCATGATTAAACAAGACTTTTTGTTTTTATTATTTTCTTTTTATTTTTTAGAATTATAACCGTCCGAGATATTACAACATGCTTAAATATGTTAAATATGTTGCAATCATGCTTATTTATGTATAATTTCATGTTTGTCGTATATTGCAAATCTGCAATCATATATATTTATATCAATATCAACCATTCAACTGTAAATTTTAGTAAGATCAATGCTTCAATTATATTTTTATTTTTTTTTACATCATGACTTATTTCTATAAGAATCAAATTATATATAAATTTAATTTGAATATCCGTAACCATTAGTCTTGTTACACTCGTATAGTGCTATGATTAATTATAGGAATCTAGTTAGAGATAAAAACTTATAATTTGAAAATATTAGAATTGTAAGCATTCTAGAAAAACTTATAGTGCTATATTATTGTAAGCATTCTAGAAAAGATTAGAATTGTACTTGGAATAATTAACACCTTATAATATCGAGAAATGAAAGAATTTTAATAATGCATTCAAGGGATACACCCTTTAAACAATAATATAATAAACAATAATCGGGATTCAGCTTTCAATTTGTTAGGATTATAAAATTTATTTCGAAGTAGGGTAGTAGGTTTATTAATTATAAGTGAGTACTATATAATACTACCTCTGTTTTTTTTCATTTGACACCTTTTATTATTTTACAACACTCATATATTCAACAAAGGTGTCAAATGAAAAAAAACGGAGGGAGTATTCGAATTAGGTGTCTCCTTTTACATATACGATAATTATACTTGCACCCTCTTTCGAAACCAATGAAATGTTGGCATTATAGATTAAAAGTAATTAATGATCTTTAATCATATTCCAACGAGTAAATCACGGCGGCAATGTTAATTTAAATTAACTACCATCATTGTTGAATATTATATTTTTGGATGAGAAAATAGTAAGTGGGTTTGAACGAATATGCCAAGATCCAAAATGTATTATGTGATTTATTAATTATGACTCATTAATATACATAAAAATGATTATACATCTTAAGTACAACTATAATGCAACATTATCACGGTGCATTCTTAGTATTATTATAATATACCCATTAATCTTGATTATAGTGATTGAAGATTTGGATCCTTATATACATCTGTTAGAATTTTGTATTTGACCTCTCGCCTATATGTATGACTGTATGAGTAGAGCAAGTGATTTTTGCCGTAATTTGGTGTATTAGTCAATATGAATCTGTCTATCGATATTTAGTTTTCCCTCCGTCCCATGATTATTGTCATTGCAAAGCTAGATTTGAAAGATATCCTACATAGAACTCTAATCAAAGATGAACAACCCTAATTACCAAAACCTTCTTAATTATTGATACCTCAAAACAAAATCCCATGTTAGTGATACCTCAAAAAAGAATTCCAAACTTTAATTTTTTCCATCTTTATTGTTAGGTTTTGAAAGGGAAAACCACCCAAATTTGTAGCTAGGTGTAGGGAATCTAATACAAAATTGGTTGAAGAAGGAGTTGGAATCCACTCATGATTTTGCAAGTGTGTGTTTTGTGTTGATGTGAAGAAAACACATGGATTTTTGGGAATGTGACACTAACATGCCTCCAATTTAATTGACAACCTTAAGTCCCCTTTTGGACGTGGAAAGATGGAGTCCACTAGGGTTTAAACCCTCATGATTAATTAAAAATCTTAATCAAATTGTATAGATATTAAAAAAATAAAAATTGAGAGAAAGATATAGTCCCTTCAAGCTCCAATTATTGGTAAGAAACTAAGTACTAAAGATGGAGAAAAAGAGTTCAACTCTCCTTATTTCCTACCACCTTTTTTACTCCCTCTATTTTTTCTGAAGTGACCTACATATATTCAAAATGTGTGAGGTATAAAATATATAATAAACAGATTGCTTCAGAAAAAATGGAGAGAGTACTAATTTATCTATGGATTTGAGTTACATCTTTTGTTGCATGCATGGCTATTATTACTCCCTCTATCCCGCAAAGATAAGACTTTTGTTAAATATTAGTATAAGGTATAAAATAATTAAACGACTCATCTTCATCGAGACGGAGTCATTGTATGACAAGAACTTCAATTAAAGAACAAATAATGTAATTATTAGAAAGAAAAAAGAAGCCTTATAATATTAGGATCTCAATTTTGGTCCAAGATACGTGATAGACCAACCAAACTTGTGTATAACTAAAATATTAATTTAAATTTTAGATGAATGTAGATGTCTCATTCACATTCTTTTCTTTTTACCTACTCCTTGACAATAAGATTTGACCACACGAACAATTTTTTACTTGGAGTATTACCTTATTGCAAATAAAATGCCATAATGTGAAACTTCTTTCCACCCCTTTAAAAAACAAGGAGAATGAATAATGTCTTTCAACCTTTTAGTTAGAGAGAAATTAAACGTCTTACTAACTGAACTAAGTTTCGTTGTTTCGTTCGTATTCTTCTTTTCCTTCAAACTTTCTCCCATCATAAATACATTCGCATAATCTAATTCTATATTTATAGTCGATAAAAATACCCTAAATGGGGAATTAGGTACAACATAATTCAAATAAACGAAAAACATGATGTGATGGTGATTGTATGCATAAAACATGCCATGCGAATTAATTTCGTTTAACATACGTTTTATCGCATACGAAAAAGCATGCATTATTTTATTTGCCAAAAATGATATTAATTGATTAAGAGAGTTAAATAATGGGAATTTAATAATTGAATTGATTGGGAGTTTAATGAACTCCATCATTCATTGATTGGTTTTAGATAGTCCAAGATCAAATTAATTATGCAAATTTGGATCCTAGTGGGTTTCATTTTTTATTTCATTTTTTTTAAAATTTTATTATGAATTTTGGAATTAGGTCTTTGTACTTTAATTAGGAATAAATGCACTTTGTCAATTAAAGTGAGAAAGTTTTTCAATCCGACAATAATAAGATTTTTTTGTTGTACATGTGTACTATGCAAGCCATCAACATGTAGCAAAGCTTTTTTATTTGATTTTTTCTTCTTAAACCACATTTTTTTTTCCTTAAAAAATCAAAATTATTTATCACATCTTTCTTTTATTCTTGAAAAAGAAAACCTATCGAGATTTACTGTACCTACTAACTCGGGCGAACATGCATGGGGCGAACGCAGACTGAAACCCTCACGTTAGTCGTCAGAATATCTATTAGGTCATATTTCGTCAAAATTTTATGTTCGAATATTTTATGACGGGTTGTCAAACATTTAATGAAAAACAAGAACGTAAAATAAAGAAGACATATATTTACGTGATTCACCAACGTTGTGTTGGCTACGTCCACGGGCAAGAAAGAAGAACAGATTGTGTCAGACGGCTAGATTAAAGATTATAGAGTTTATTCTCAAAGTCTATATAAATAGTACTCCTTCCGTCTCAGTTCAATTGTCTTATATTTTAAATATATATAAGATAGTATAAAATAATAAAGTGAAACAATTAAACTGAGACACGGAGGAAGTACTATGAGAAACAAGTTGAACTCAATATCGAGAATTAAGGCCCAACACAACAATATTGCATACCATTGGGAGAACCATGCCAAACTCTGCTAAGCGAAAAATAGATTCAAGGCATGTCAACGTAATGATATTGATGATTTGTTTTTACAAATTAGTCCCATCGATAATTTAATCCCGAATTATCCGCTGCCTATGAAAATGTTTAAATGCAAATGCATGCATGACAAAAGGAAATAGAATAAATATGCAAATGAAACACAACTACTATAGCACTCAATATAAATGCTCAATTAAAATAAATAAATAATTAATAATAAAAAAGAATTTCCAAAAAATTGACATAGATGTATCAAAGTGGAAGGCTGAAAATGTACGTAACGTGACTGTCTCCACGTAAAGTCGGTCCCTGCATTGAGGGTCGAGCCCTTCTCTCTTCCACGTACTTAAATTTACATTTTTTAAAAATAATTATTACCATTTTCCAATTTTAAATTAGTGATCTATGATGAAAAATATCTACGACGTCATAAAATTGGAAATGTTCTGTTTTTTTTTTAATCCGACAAAAAATAAAATTTTATAAAAGAAAGATAGTTTGAGGACACGAAGTACCCAACTAATCAGCAAAACACGAAAAACCAATGACTATTTCAACTTGATTTAAAATCTACCATCCAATTTCTAAACGATTGATTTGTCAGGGAGCTGTTAGTCGACATGCTCCAACTCCAAAGTTTTCTTTTCATATCTTTGATAATCTTCTCGCGATTCCAGCCAACGTACAAAACCGACGTCACACAAATCCACACTCTAATACTCCCTCCGTCACAAACCTATTGACACAGGTATATATAAATTATTAAAATGTGTCAATAGGTTCGTAACGAAGGAGTAGAAAATTGGATCTCAAAAGGCATTTGCGAATAATATCTGAAGTTGAAAATGAGTTATGGTCCAAATCAATTCCTAATTCTCATATCATAACTTATGTAGCTATACGAAATATGCATGATATAGCTCATTATTATATTCATATATATTCCTTTTCGTGTAGAGTTAAGTGTGTTCAAATTAATAAGATTGAAGGAGAAAATTTATAATTTGGACCAAAAATATTAAATTTAGGGGGAAATTAATAAATAAAAAAATCACGAGGCATCACATGGAGTAGCATGTGCATTGTGATGGGAAAACAAGTGAATGGGATGTATGTGGTTGAGGATTATTGGTTAGGTGCAGTCTGAACCTTATCTGACATGTTTCATTTCACTTTTAATTATTAAATTAAACACTCCTATCATATTTATTTATTTATTTTAAATAGTTAATATTATTTTTAAGGATGATTTTAATTTGGAGTGGTCGTCACTCGTCGCCCCATTCAGAAATAAATGTCTGCATTTTTTAGGGTTTATTAATATGAATAAAAGATTTAGATTTATGTTTTTCTATATATACAAAATCCTTTTCTGATTCTTAGTTAATACTATATGAGCTTTATTCAAGAAATATCATATTCATGTGTAACTATCTAAATATGCATGTTTTTCTTTTCTTGAGTTAGCTAGGGGAAGAGAAATATTAGATTAATATAAGTATCCAATAGTTGATTGAAGATAATTGATTAATATTGCAATAATCGTGGCTATGTTTTTTACTCCAACAAAGTTTCTTAGTCCAACTTTTATTACCCAAAAAAAAGAAAAAAAAAACTCGTGAAACATTAATCTATTAAAGAAATGACAAAGTTTAAATTTTTAAAAGAGAAGCCTGCAATTTCATAAAGTGACAGCGCTTGGAGTCTAATATTGTGTTATCGTTTTAATTATTTAATTAGAAAATCTCATGCATAGCATGGCAAATAATAATTAAAAAAAATTGAAGCACTTAACCATAAATAATTGACACTTTATTAGTTAGTTGTCACATTATTTAATACTTCTATGACGACGTAAACGAAAAAAAGATATATAATTATCGAAATCATTTATAGTGTGGGTTGAACTAAACTTAGTCAATTTGTTTCTTGCTTATTTCAAATTAATTAGTTGAAAAAACATGTCATCTATGAATTTCGAGCAATTATTAAAGACAAAAACTTGGGTGAGGTCGACCACATAGTGTGACCGGGTCAAAGTGTCTATCTTTATATAGAAAAATACTAATTTATATGAATAAAAGTGACAATCTTTAACATAATTATTTTATAAATAAAATGTCAATTTTTAAAAGTGTCAATCTTTATACAGAAAAATATTAATCTACATGAATAAAAGTGTCAGTATTTTAGTCATCCGCACGGTGCCTCTGGCTGACTCAAGTGTGTCCCATTATTAAAATACGTTGCACCATAATAATATTATGATGAATTATGCCTAACTCTTAATAAAGACGTGATGCGTAACGTATCGCAATTATTTATGTATTTTATGAATTAAGAATTACATTAAAGTATCTGCATGGGCCCACCACACCCCCCTCCATATACAGAAAAAATATACTACCTTCGTCCCTCACTATTAATCTTTTTTACTTTTTTAACTTTTCGGGCACGTATTTCTAGCGAAACCTTATACGGGTTTTAAAATATAATTTTGAAGTAATTTTTTTTACGGGATACTATGACACTCGTAGTATTCCGTAAAAAAAATACTTCAAAATTATATTTTAAAACCCGCACTAAGTTTCGGTGAAAACACGTGCCCGAAAAATAAAAAAAGTGAATATGACTAATAGTGGGGATGGAGGTAGTATTATATATGACGACGACACACCAAAAAAAAAAAAAAAAAAAAAAAAAAGAAAAACACCGAAAGGATTTTATAACTTATAAGAAAGTTAATTTATTGTCTTCAAGAAAAGAAAATTATGTTATTCTTCGAATTAGGCCATTTATTAGCAATCACAAAATTCGTATAAATTCGTGTATAACTTTGCATAAAGGTATAGTCATCAATATTTGGAATAATTAACGTCAATTTAGGGATAAAGTAATTAATAACTAATTTTATGAGATGGAATATTATCTAACACATCCCTTTTCAAAGCAAAGATCTTGGTCACGAATGATTGTTAATATTAATAAATATAGTTAATAAGAAATCGGTAATCATTGGAAAATGCGTATTTTCTAGTAAAGTTGAAATCTTTTATCTCAACTGATGGAAAATGCGTATTTTCTAGTAAAGTTGAAATCTTTTATCTCAACTGGATGTCTACCATGTGATTGAAAGGCAGATAATTGTTATTTTATATCAAGAGATGATCTTTATTATGTATAGTTAATTTTCAAGAATCTACTATGCTCAATCAAATCATAAGGTTCCTCTATGAAATACTTGGAAATTTCTAGCATAAGGTATTAATTTGAAATATGCAGAACTCTTCTTTATTCACTGTGGTCATAATTAAAGTGCATGGCTGATATGACAGTGTCATGTTAATAATATTTTTATTTAGAGTTTAGTTTTTTTTAATTAGAGTTTAGTTTTTTCTCCGTGAGATTTATTTGTAAGGTATATATTTATAATAGTTTTTCTTAAATATATTATCGTCACGTTAGCTGTGAGCACATTCAGTATGCCTATAATGGATATAAAAATATTTCTCTTGAAATATAATTCAAAATATGTAAGCGAGGTCGTCTGAGGTTGTCTGTCCTAAATTCATTGTCCCAATCTTTTTTGTTGATTAGGCAAACACAACACACACTCACGTACCTGATATGACTCGAATTCCCGACCTTTTAATTGGAGGGAAAACGTATTACCAACAATTATAATTTTGATTGTATTTAATTGTCAAGAATCTTATACCAAGTAATCATAAGGTTCCTCTTCAAAAGTTGATTACTACCCAAGCACACGTAATTTCTTTACTTTTATTCCTTCCCTTTTTCTTGAAGCTTGTTTAGGATTTTTTTCATACCTAGAACCAAACATTTCATTACATATAAGTTACAATTTACAAAATCAAAATAAATAATAAAAATTACTCCCCCATCATTATTGGCGATTAAGGCGCATTATTATACCCTTTTTAAAGTAACCACTACAAAAAAGTTTCATACCTTTGGCATTGCCATGATTATTCCCAATTTAAGGAAGTAGCTTTAGTATAATCCATTCATTAAAATACAATTACCCTCTTAAATAGTTTAATTAGGAAATACTACCAATTATTGGATTTGGACATAAAGCCACCAGCATGCTACTTGGGAGTTGGGAAACTTACTTGAAACTACCATACTAACAAATAAATCAAGTATTCAAATTATAAAAAAAAAAGAAAAAAAAGAAAAGAAAAAGTATAGAGCTACTAAGTTCAAAAATCAACTAGAAAGTCAATTGTGTCTAAAGATTGTGAACGGGGGGAGTAATTTACGAGAGTAATCATCCATTGACCATTGTAACCTTAACCCACATACACCTCCATGGTTGCAATTATAATAATCAATAAATATAATTATCTAAGTAGTAGAATGAATGATGTATTAAAAAATTACTATACCTTTTTTCTACATATATAGAGAAAACTACTATTTTCATTTAATTTGATTTTTTTGGGCCATAATGGAAGCTTTATATTGTATATAAGGGCATTAAATTTGGGCCGGGCTTTCATTCTTAATAGGCCCGGCACAAAAGTAAGTGTAGCATAGGTACTATATTTATAACGTTAATTACATGCAATACTATAAAACCCATATTGATTTATTGCCTAATGAAAAAAAAAAAAAAAAAAAACTAGAAGAGTGAAAGAATGAAATTAAGACAAATCTTGCAAAACAATGGTTTATTACAAAATTCCATGTCCAGAAAAATGGACAAAAGAAAAACAAAATTTAAACTATTACACAAAAATATGTAATTTATACTATTCTAAAAATATAAAAACAACCATGTCGAATGTATATTTATCTTCTCATCAGATACACATTGTTACCGAAAATAATTTTAAAAAATGACATACAATTTGATAATTAATTACCGTAATTAATTAAAATACATAATTACCATGCAAACTAGCATGCATGCATGACTATATATTTCTGATATAAATAATACTTCATCCGTCTCATTCTACTCGACTCGTTTCTCGAATATATTTTTAAAAAATATAATAGAAACGCGTCGAGTAAAATGAGATACCGATTTTTTCAATTAATGATAACCCGTTCCGCAAACTTGGGAAGTGATCTTGGCATTCTTCGTCAACGAATTACGAACCCTAAAATCGCAGTAGATTTGCAGTTTCATGCGTTCATTACGGAGGTAGCTCGTCATCTCCACCTCTAAATCTAGGGTTAGTTCCATGAATTTCTCCTGATCGCCGTTCAGCATGTCTTTCATGGCTTTCGGCAGTGCCGCCGCGCCTTTTCCGGCCAAGGAGACGGTGAAGTTCGACGCGCCGTCGTCGTCGGCGTTGATGAACGCCGGGATCTTCCCCTGCGCGATCAGCTTGTCCTTGAAGGCGAGCGTCGCCGGCCCTCCGCCGACGTAGGAGACGAACATCCACGGGTTCCGGTTCTCGGCGTGGATCGAGACCCTGAACTCCGGCGGCGGGCGGCGGGCGGTGGAGTTGGAGGGCTTCGCCGGCGCGGTCAGGTTGTCGGCGCGGATGCGGGCGACGGTGAACGCCGGGGCGATGGGGCGGAAGAGGGTGTTGCGGGCGGTGAGGTACGCGATGGCGGCGACGGCGATGATGAGGAAGATGGGGAGGGCGATGGAGCAGCGGAAGCGGCGGCGGCGGCGCTTCGTCTGCGGCTTGGTGGCGGCGACCTTGCGGAGGTGCTCCTCCACGATGCGGGCGTGCTCCGGCGGCGGGATGCGGCAGACGTTGTCGCGGGGGATTTGGACGACGTAGGTTTCGTAGCCGGGCGGCAGCGGCAGCGGTGGCGGGGGGAGCTTGGTATCGTCTACGGTAGCGTCGGGGGCGGGGGCGGTTGGGGAGGAGGCGGCGTCTTTAACGTCTGAAGGTGGAAGCCGCTCCTCCATTGCGAAATGAAGAGCGGCGGCGGATGTTTGGGGACGGTGGAGGAGGAAATGGTGGTGTTAGATTGATATTTGCATGGGGAATTACTAATTTTGGAGTTTGTTTGCATGGCTATATTTCCCATCCTTTATTTTTGGATTGTTGGATTTTGAAGGCGTTGGTAAAATTTAAATATTTATTATGGTCTTTTATAAAATTTATATTAGCGTCTATCGTGTGAGTTTTCGAATATTGAGTATAATATATTCTTCAATATTTCAATTTGGGATAATTATTCTGATTTTGCACACGTGATTTAAAATTAACTTGTAAATAAATATGTTTTCATTTGTTTCTGATTTTGCACACGAAATCATTTTTTTTAATTTCATCAGATTCTGTACTTATATGAAAGTTGAATTTGTTAACGATTAGTGAGTTATGATTATCTAATTTCCTGATACGTTCTAACTTCTGACTTCCATATCAATACGTAATTTGACGAAATTAGGAAAATATCGACCCCGTGTTTAAAATTTGAAACAATTAAAAGGTTATGTATTTATAGACAGATTTTAAAATTAATATGCAAAATCACGAAAAAAATGTATGCTTTGTCCTTTGAGTCAATTTTCCCTATCAATTTTGTTGGATGCAAATCGAATTTAACATTATAATGTGTAAAAAATACTATTTGTGGTCAAATTCTAAAAAAATATAGTGTGATAAATCTGCCAACCTAATCATACGATAGCACGTTCGGCCATGCCCCACTCCATAAAAATATAGTTCTCGTAATCATTGATTTCGTTTTGACGAATTTGGTACGATAGTTATAGCATTGCTATCTTTTAATCAATTGCTTTAACAATTTGTATAAAGACAATGAACTAGTGGTATGGTCTAAATTCAAGTCATGTCTACAACCGTTCAATGCCAACGAACCAACAATTTCTCCTATTTAAAATTGATTCTAGACTAGTTATAAGTTGCCAAGGAAAAAAATAAAATAAGAGAAGCAGTTATAGTAGAAAAATAATGTTAACAAAATCCATAAAATCATATACAAATAATTTGATATTCATTTTCATGATAGTATTATATACATTTAACTCCAAAATCTCATCTCACGTATTTGGTGAACTCCACATGCAACTCATAACGTGGGAGTCAACAATAAATTAATCACATCCAATCATCTCTCTCTCAAAATACAATTTCTTTTAAAAAAAATAATACTCCATCTGTCTCCATTATCTTACACATATTTTTTTGGCACGCATGTCAGGTGGCGAAAAGTAAATATCAAAATAATACACTACATGAGTTGTGATTCAAATTTTTCTTAACATTCATTTTTCGTACGTAAAATACGTGTCAAGAAATTCGAGAAATTCTATAAAAAAGATAGGAGACGAGAGCAATAATAATGACAAAAGAAAAGACATGTTCGCCACTTGCCAGTCACCGCGTCCAAATCCTAATTCAGTACAATATCTTCCTACCTTTTTCCTTTCTATTTTCTTTCCATTTTAATTCCATAAATCAATCACTTACTAATATAAACTCACATCCATTACCCAAAGAAGCTTCCATTTCCCACAGCAAGCAGCATCCATGGCGTTGGCGCGCATCCTCCCTCTCCTCATCTTCCTCTCCATCCTCTCCATCTCCAGATCCGTAAGTCTCTCTCTCTCTCTCTACATTTCCTGTTTTCCAGATTAGATCGCCGATTTCGAATCAGTTCACCTCAATTTCTCTCTTCCTCCGATTCAAATCCTCGCAATTTCTAATTCCTTCCTTCGAAATCAATTCGAATCGGAGAAAATCCATCCCGATCTAAAAAAATAAAATGGTGAAAAAAAATGCAGGACGATCCGGACTGCGTTTACTCGGCGTACGTTAGAACGGGGTCGATAATCAAGGGCGGCACCGACTCCGTCATAAGCCTAACGCTGTACGACGCCAAGGGTTACGGGATCCGGATCAACAATCTGGAGGCGTGGGGCGGGTTGATGGGGCCCGGTTACAACTACTTCGAGAGGGGCAATCTCGACATTTTCAGCGGCCGTGGACCCTGCCTCACCGGCCCGGTCTGCTCCATGAACCTCACCTCCGACGGCTCCGGGTCGGGCCACGGCTGGTACGTCAACTACGTCGAGGTCTCCACCACCGGGGTCCACATGAGCTGCGCCCAGCAGGAGTTCACCGTCGAGCAGTGGCTCGCCACCGATACGTCGCCGTACGAGCTCACTGCCATCAGGAATTACTGTTCGTCCGATCGCAGCAGCAACAAGCGCGCGATGGACGGTTCGGATTTGACGCTGGTGTCGGTCATGTAGAGGCCCGTGGGCTTTTTTCTTGGGCCGGGTTGACCCGGTCCGTATGTTTATTTGATCAGTGAATTTTTGCGGGTTTGGGCTTTTTGAGTGGGCCGTGGTGTATTATTGCGAATTATGTGATGTCGGTGGAGTTGTTGGAACGAATAAATGTGTGAAAGGACGAAAATGACCTTTTTTTTCTTGTTAAAAGGGATTTTGATTTTGTTAATCGTGGCTTTGCTGAAATAATAAAATCGTCCTTTCATTTTTAAAGTTTTGAAATTTCATTTTTAAAGTTTTGAAATTTCATTTTCACTTAAATATTACGCTTAGAATTTCTTAACATGCATTTCAATGTTGAAAATGAGATATTAAGATAAAATTTATATCTCACTTGATATTGTATACTCTATCCGTCCACGATCTATAGACCCATTTGATGTAGGTATATTATTACACTATATCAAGCCATACCTAAACTTTATTTTTTATGTCCAATTTTCACATATTGAAATACGTGCCGAAAGATTCTAAGTACATAAGTGGCGGATTGAGGGAATATATAAATTGATTTTATATAATACTCTCTTTGTCCACGAAAATTAGACATAATTTGTTTCCTAACTGGTTTTCGGCTTTGTAATGATGAGTTATAAAATGAATTTTTATAAAATATAATTCCTTATATCGATTATTACGACACTCGTATTACTCTATAAAAAACATAGTACTTCAAAAATTCATTTTAAAATCCATAATCACAAAGCTTAAAATCAACTAGATACAGATTATGTTTAATTTTTGTGGATAGGGGAGTAGGATTTATAGTAGTGGCAAGGATAAGTTAAATATTGAGGACTACATTCAACAAAAATCTACATTTATCTTCATAGAATGTGACGTTTCTGGTCAAATAATAATCTTCTCATAAAATATATTGATTTTTGAAACATTTTTATTTTCCCTTTTGGTACTTGTAGGGGGCAAAACCAAATTACATATACCCCTATAATTGACTCAATGAAAAGGAACCCAATAAACATGGAAATCAAGAATCTCACCTTCAATCTCCTTATCCTCTTCTCTTTCATAGTCTGCATAAGTGTAAGTCAATCTACTTCTCTTAATGCTTTCATTTTTATTTTATTTTAACCAAAAAAAAAAACTTTCACTTTTCCCTTGGTACATTCGTTAAAGGTTGATATTATTCATTGAACATTAAAATCAAGACTACAATTAAAATAGTGCATTTTGTTTTTCATTGTGCAATTGTTGATTTGTGAAAGCAGGCTAGTGACACAACTTGTGTGTACAACATTCATGTTCAAACTGGGGATAAACCTCTAGCTGGGACCCAGTCCAACATAAGCCTGTTTCTAAGTGATGGCACTAAGAATGAAGTCACCATCTCTAATCTCAAGGATTGGGCCTTATCGGGCTCCGCCTCCGACCACTTCGGGCCTGGGAAACTCGATGCCTTCGCCGGTACAGGCCCGTGTCTGAGTGGGACCCCGTGTAGCTTGATAATCGTCCTAGATGGTGACGACGATTGGTACTGTGACTTCATCGAAGTGACAGCTGTCGGGGTCGGGAACTCATGTGATCACAAGGGTTTTACGGTGAAGAAGTGGCTCGGGAATAGTAGGGGAGCTAAACTTATTCTTCAGGACGAGTGTGATTCTTTGTCTCACAAAATTGAATAATGTGTGAGAAGAGAATCCATATTGGTTTGTGCGAGTGAAATAAATACGAGAGGAGTTAAGATCGATGTGTATTTGTTCTTCTCTTGAAGTTAGAATAATCAATAAAGTTGTCATTTTATTTGCAAGGAGTGCAATCGAGCTGAAAACTCTTGACTCATTTATTTTATTGGTCATAAACTTCGCTTTCTCGTTGTCCTTGTTTTGACAATAATACCTATGGACTAGTTGATGGTATATGGTATACTATAAGGGAAACAAATTGGAGTACATAAAATAAGATTGCATGAGTACTACGGATAATCTTAATAATGTTTACTATTTTCAACAAAAAATTGCATTACTTTGTAGAGTTCGACGTTTATGGATGGATTTTAATCTTTCCCTAAGGTATAAGATAGTAACACATTTTCATTTATTAGTTTTATTTTTCCTTTTTAGGTACTTATAGGGGGCAAACGAAATTATATATGACCCCAATAATAATTCTAAAGAAAAATATTCTTAAGAAGCATGGAAATCAAGAACCTCAGCCTCAGCTTCAATCTCCTTATCTTTTTTTTTTATAAAAAAAAATCTAAATTTACTGATATTTAAAGCCGTGGATGACTCGAACTTAGGACCTTAGATGCCGAAACCTAACCTCCTACTGCTAGGCCAATCTTAGTGTCTCCTTCATCATCTATACAAATGTAAGTCAATCTACTTATTTACTGATTTTATTTTACTTTTCGATAGAAAATAAGAAAAATAAAAATAAACTTATATTTCTCTCGATGTATGTATCATCGATATCGTGGATAATCTATATACTAACTAATAGTAGCTACGGAAGTCAATTATGGTAAGTCAGTTCATTAATTGTTAACATTAATTTTAGTTATTACTAATACAAAAATCATTCTATTTAATTATTTTATTTATATCAAAATTCTTACTACTAATATTTGAATAATTAATTCAAAGTATGTTCACATTACATATTATATTATTTGAATAATTAGTCATTTTGTATGTTTACGATACTTATTGATATATTTCGATTTTGATTACTATAATTTCATTCAAGAAACAAGTACGTTTAAATAATTTTTAGTCTAAAAAATATTTACTTAATTTTGTACTTCTTTATTTTATTTACATATTATATTATTTGAATAATTGGAGTACTACTTATTATCGAAATTTACAATATATGTTCAGCAATGCCTTATCCAATTGTATTTATTTTGCCCTTATATATTAAATAGTATAAATAAATTATAATTTAATTTGTCAAAAATTATCTTCAATATATATCACTAGAAATATAAAGGCATGATTAAAAAAAAATATATCTTACTTTGTTTGTGGACCGTGATTAGTGTATAAATTAGAGAGGAATGAATCTATAATATTGAAAAATTGAAAGGATGGATTAATCATTGGATTTTAATAAATTAAATTTAAAAAAATGGTTGTATGCCATTTTGGAAAGTCAATGCCATATACACAATTAATGGGAATGAGATTTGGATTTTGATTTTTATAATTTTATTCAAGAAACAACAAAAGGTATGTTTAATTAATTTTTATTCTAAAAAATATTTACTTAATTTTATAACTATCATCAAAATTTACAATATATGTTCAGTAATGATTTATCCAATTATATTTATTTTGCCCTTATATATTAAATAGTATAAATAAGTTAAAATTTAATTAGTCTAAAATTATCTTCAATTTGAGTGATTTATATATGTATCACTATAAATATAAAGGCATGATTATAAGAAAATTAATATTTTTTTAAAGTAAAAATAATATACGTTACTTTTTGTTGGTGGCCCATGATTAGTGTACAAATTAAAGAGTAATCAATCTATAATATTAAAAAAAAATCAAAATAAGGGATTAATCATTGGGATTTAATTAATAATACCTAAAAAAAATGATTGAAAGCTATTTTGGAAAGTCAATGACATCTACACAATTAATGGCACATAATATGACAGTGTTGATGTCCAACAAACAAATCTTTAATATGGTTGATCATGTATATAGAGGACAACATGCATGTATGGGTGTGCCGCAAATTAATAAGGGATATACAAAGTCTATTCTCCTAACCCAACTTGTCTCGATGGTATGATTGATTTGTGCATTGATTATGCTCTTAACACATAGTGTTTGATTAATTTAGAAATTACTTTAATGAATATTAACTTCATCATTAATTTTCACATCTATAAATATGTGTATTCCGAAGGCAAAATCATTACACTTGCATCTTATTTATATTTTCTATTATTTTTTCAATACACACTCATGACACCTTTTTATAGTTTGATAAGCCGTATTTCAGAGACGGGTGATTCTGAAAATATTTTAGTGCTAAAAGTTCGAATTGTACGATTGTACAATCTTATGTTTATGGCACTAGCAACAAAATTTCATCATATGAGTTAGTGTGTCACGATCGTACTGGCGATTGTATTCATGGTACCATTAGATTAGTTGATTTTTCACGCTTCAAAGTTAAAATTGAAGTTGGGGGCATATATGGTTTTAGGTTTTTCAAAGTGCAACTAAATAGCATGCGGTACAAGACCACTACGAATTAGTTTAAATTTGTGTCGGGGTCTGATATGCAAGTTGCTGAGATCGTCGATAGTACTTTCCCGTCATTCATGTTTGTTTTTCGTGATTTTTCCACACTTCAAACTCCTGCACAATTGGATGAAAATATATTGTTCGGTAATATATATATATATATATATATATATATACATATATATATATATACATTATATTTTGTTTCGTTAGTATATAACCCCCAAATATATACTCATGTATTTAATTTTTTTTGCAGATATTATAGGGAAGGTGAATAATGTTGGCAATCCGACAACAAATAGCTCCAATGGTTGTGAGTCTTTGAGAGTGGATGTAGAGCTTAAAAATATTGAGTATGTCTCTAAATCATTTTTTCACTAATTAAATTTGTATATACTATATTAAATATATAAGTTTCATATTAATATTTGTTAACCTTTTCTTATCAATCAGAGGCACATCAGTTATTTGTACTCTTTGGGGTGAAGCTGTTGAAATATACATAAATTTTAATATCGTTTTTTTTTATTATGATAAGAGATTATAATAGATATATGTAGGTAACCCCGTGCGTCGCACGTGTAAATTGCTAGTATTTATAACACTTAATCAACAAAATTGAATAATGTTTCTTGTTAACGCCCATGGTACTTTTAAAATTATACTACAATTCAAGACCATTAATCAATTGTAATTTCCATCGACTTAATTATTAAATCAAAATAGTGCAAATTGTTGTAAATATATTATTTATGGACATTACTTATTAGATATGGTTTTTTTCTCACTTGTATATATATCTCTGATGTACCTCATTTGTAAAGACGAACAATGCGAAATAAACAAAAAACCCTATTCTTTATGGAGCCGCCGTTTTCTCTTCTTCCTCTCTTCTCTCTTGTGTTTTTTATTCTGTTCTACAATATTTACTTTACAACATGTTATCAGCATGAATCTCTAACCGATTGAGCGGATCTTGAAGCACGAGTCTCTAATCAACTGAGTAATTTATGAGAGGAAGCTTATTGACGATCAATCGTTGAAATACAAATCCACAATAAACATTGGAGGTATGCCATAAGAAATAATCATCTATTTTCAACAAGGTAATATTCTAAACTTCTAGATGAATGGCTATTGTGATATGAATTTCTTATTCGAAAGATAGACTTGAAATTTCGGTATGACTGAACATATTAATTTGTTATGTTTGAGAAATAGATAATATTTTAGTATTTTGCTTGATACGTAATCTTTTTGTTCTCCAAATTTCCTTGAAAATCTAATATTTATTTTTGATGAGAAACAATGAAAAACGAAATGATTTGTTTGGAATTTGTTATTAATTTGCCTCCCTAAGCTACATTGCATAATTATTTACAGATGTTGCTTCTCTTGATACTTTGATACATGGCTTTGTCTGGATCGAAAAAGAAAAATAGGCCATACTTAAACCTTTCTTTGCGAGAGTGATATCATTTACCTCTATAAATTTATATGGATAACTATGCATTAACACCGTTTCCGTTTAATCTATTCACAAAGCCTATCTATAGTTGTATTCGATGACGTGAAATAATTTTTATTTTTTTCTTGTTTCGTAATGAATTGCTTAATTCATTTGTTGAGAATGCAATAAAGATTGAGAATATAAATAGTGTTATTAATTATGGGAGTTATTTTTTGGTGATAAAGGATTACATGATAAAATGGAATAAGGAAAATATATGCTACTCCGTATTTCTTTTCGTACTTTTTCACTGATGTTGCATTCCAGAGTAGATATAAGTTATTAGAAAGTTTCTTCGTACCAGCAGTAGCACATGAAAATATGTAGTTTTTATTTTTTATTTTTTTTATGGCAATTCCTGAAAGATTACGACAAAATTCTCATAGTTCTCCCTTAAGTATAACTATTTGAGCTCATATTTCCAGATTGTGTATATGGTTAAAATAAATTATATATAAGGATATCCTGAGTTAACTTCTATTGGAAGTCATTCGTAGTTTTAAGTGATGCCTGGAGCACATATATACTTCTACTTATAGAAGCACTTGAGGGAGATCTAAGTTTTTTTTTTTGTTGATTCTAATGTGTTGAAAAAGTGTAAGCTAATCGAGATCATGAATATAATTATTCTCCTATAGCCCGTGACTACGTAAATTGTGTCACAGCCCGAATCCAACTATTTATTCAAAGCAATTTCGAGTTATTTATTTTGATTTATTTAAAAAGTTCAACTCGTGAATTTTATGAATATCTTATTTGTTGTCGAGCTCATTTTAGTCAAAGTCGTGCCCCTAGTTAAATGACGAAGCTTTAAAGTAATTTGGGCCTTAGAAAAACCTCTGGAATTAATATTAATTTTCTAAATATTATGTTGATGAGCTTTATATTAAGCTAAATTTTCTATAGACAAGTTTCATTAAATTTTGGGCTACAAATTATCAGGCTGAATTATTTAGGATTTCAGTTATGGACTGGATAGATAATATTAGCTCGAATACTAATGCAATAGTGGGCCGTTAAAGTGGGACTGAGTTAGATTAAAGAAATGGTTAAGATTTCATATTCTGTAATAATAATAAAATAAAATAAAAGCTTTAAGCGTGGGTTTTGTAGGAAGAAAATATCTTCACACTAAAATCCAATCTCAATAACATTAACAAACGCATAGTCGGTCTTCCCATTCTCATCTTCCTGCCGATCTGCTCGTACTCTCATCTTTCCTCAATTCCCTTCGTTCCTCATAAATTATTGAGCTTAAACTTATGCTCCAAATTCCAAGAATCACACTCCATCCATCCTAAGTAGACGTGCTACCATCATATATCAGGAGTATGGTGAGTTCTAATCCAAGTTTTAAATCTTTCTATTTCGATAAATTATCGAATATATATAAAAGCTCAAATAATACTTTTATGTTCTTAGAACCCTTGTATCTGCTATGTACGAAACCCCCAAATCATAGATTATAAAGAAATCGATAGCAGCAACCTAAAACTCAGGATCCTTCTTCCAGTTTTGTTAACGGCTATTCGGAAAGCAAAAGCTAAATTTATATACACAGTAGAAAAGTAAAACATCTTGCTCCCTAAACCTGAAATTAGTATTGCGATGAGCATGTCAATGACAACTTAGGAAGAACGGCTAGGTCCTTAAGGGAAGAAGATGAAGAGAGTTATTATAGCTGGCGGCTGCAGGTGGTGGCAGCGGCGTGGTGCCGTTAGGCCGAGATGAGAAATAGGCGGCTGTATTAATAGCAGTCTTTGATGTTGATGTTACCTGAAGAAGGGATGATTAGAGAGGTGGAGGAAGGGGTAATTACGACGGCGACGATGTCACTAGGTTATGGGAAGAAACGAGAAGAAGATAGAATTATATTTATATCTTTGTACAGTATTGGGGTTAAGCTTGAATTGAGGGAGGGGAGGAAGAAAGATACACGAGGCTCTGCTGAACTCTAAGTTATGGGGCCAGAAGTTAATTGTAATAAGTTCCATGTTTAGAATATTAAAGTGGGAAATGGAATTTGAGACTTGATTCAAATTGATTTGTTGGTTTCTTCTAATTTCACGTGATGAGCTATTAAGTAATTAGCGGACTTGATTAAAGTTTAAGTTGGTGAACTTTAAGCTTGGGGTGAGAGCTTCACTAATTGAGAGATGATTTTCAGTTGAGTCCTTAAAAGCTTTGGTTTTGATTATTAAAGTTAAGCATAATTTACTGTTTTGAAAAGAGAGAAACAAAGCTTACAAGAGTTATTATTGATCCAGGCGTGAGTAAATAAGAAATATTTACTATAAAGCACAAACATTTTAAGTAAATAGAAAATGAACCTAAGATTCTACATGAAGGTCCCTTAAATACAAGGAATTTATTTCAGGTTATTCAGACCCTTATAAAGTATTCTTTTATGTTCACGTTACTAGGTGCGGCGCGACTAAGACGATTGAGTCATTTTTCATTGCTCGACTTCATTTTCAAGTTGAAGGTTAAGGTGTGGTGATTTACTTAAAGTTATGCCGTTGATATCTGTTATCCATTTTAATACTTTGATGGCCGTATGTGTTGAAATTATGATGAATGTGAATTGTGAGGAGCAGGTCCGTTACCCTGAAAAGTGTCCTTAAGGTGCTCTCACTTAAGTTATGATGATTGTGAGTAATGGGACCGTTACCTTGAAAAGTGTCCATAAACGCTCTCACTTAAGTTGTGCACAACGAACTATGCCGCCAGGGGCTCGCTAAATGGGCCCAGGACCTCATGGTCCTTGATATGTCACCGTGCGGGAATGATGTTAAGATTGAGGTTGACCATACGTGCTTACGATTTTATTAACTTGGATAACGATGCATACAATCCCACACTGAGTATACTTTTGTGTGCTCACTCCCCACATTAACAATTTCATATTTTGAGCTCGGTCGGAGGCGCGCGGGAGGTCGAATGACGCATCATGTTATATTACAAATTTTATTTTACGCATAAGTATTCCGATTTCTATCTTGTTATGACTAAAATTTCAACATATGGTGTTCAAGGATTTTCATCTCATTAACTTAAATATAAAGTGTGATTTAAATTCTAGTGTCTCAATTATAGGAGTATTCTTTATTTTAAGATCTTGGATTCTATACGTTAGAAAAGAAGAAATATATATATATATATATATATATATATATATATATTCTTTTTCCTCCTGAACAAATTTTAAATTGAGTTATAATATTGTTATTAGAATAGGGTGTTACAAATTGTGAATTGTATGTATCTATTTGTTTGCCTGAAGCAAACTTGATAATTAGAGCATCAAAATAAAATTTTGGAGAATATTATATAGAATTTTATATCTTAACTCTCGCTAAAAGGAGGGGGAGAATTTTCATAATTCAACTGACAATATCCTTATTGTCAGCTCTAGAAGATTTTCTTCGATTCCATATTGATTGTCTTCCATTTTGGAAAAACAGTATAACCAAAATTATGTTGCGATGATTTTAAAATACCCAAATTATTCTCAAATTTATTAAAGCATGAGTATTTGGATCATTTCCCTTATAATTAGTGCGTGATAATAAAAATCATCTTTTTCCCATCTACTAATTCTATTTATCGCCCTTCTCAAAAAATTCTATTTATCGCCACTAAAACGTACCTATATTGGCTCTAAGAAAAATTATTTGTACTCTCCGTCAAGAATCAAATATCTGATAGAGCCAATTATTGAGGATCATTTGGTTAATTGGTACATTATTCTTATAATCCAATCAAATCATTTCACGCATTAGGGGGAGATATAAATGAAAGAATACCGCAAAATTCTTGTAGGATTAAATATTAATTCACGCACTACACAAAATGAACTGGAAGTTCAATTAGTTATTGATTGCCAATGGAGTGATTTTATATACATATTGTATACGCACCATATTGAATTAATTAAAGTTCTTCATGAACTAAATGTATTAATTGATGCTCTCGACGCTTGAAGCGTGAAAACTATTTTGGTGCTAAAGATAAAATCGGCGATAGTAAAATCAATCGTCAAACTATTTTACTTCATTAAACCTCCTGAAGAGGATCGTTCTGTAGACGAGGATTCAAAATGATATCACTCCATAGAACCTCCTGAAGAGGATTGTCCTACATACGAGAATCCCAGTATATATATTTGTAAGTGCACTAAATAATCATAACAATGGGATAACGGAACGACCAAATTAAACATATTATTGGGAAATAATGGATAAATTTGGTTAATTTTGATATATTGTCATGGAGACAATTCAGGAGAAATGTTAATAGAAATGTTATAATTGTCGACAATCTTTACATCAACCATTACCGGTATAAGTTTGATATGATGATTTAGATCCAAGAATAAATATGATATTAGTGTGCCAGAAGCACTTGGTAAAAATGAAAGAGGTTGAGGTCGAGCTTCTCGCTACATAGACAAAAAGTCAATTTTTCCTCTAAAATTTATTCTTCAGAGAATATTGTCCCAGCAGGACACAAATAAATGTTTCTAAAGAGGAATCAAGTTTAATGAGGTGGTTGAAAATAAAGCGAGTAGCTCGAGGGTTTTTAGCAGAGAGACCCTCAATTGATTAATTATCCTGTTATGCATTACGTTCCATTAATTATTATATTTGGCAGTCGTTGATATATATAGATATCTGATAGATTGGGTTATTTTCCATCAACAGATTTTTACAATAATCAGTAATACAAATAAATGAAAGACGCTAAGGAAATCATTCCGAATGATTTTCCACCGTTTCGCTTTATGGTATTAATTCTTTCCTTTTCGTTAACCTTGCTACCTGAATAATGCCTTCCCGGTCACCGCCTTCCAGCTATGAGCCTACAAAACAGCACCGGAGGAATGGGGAGGGGTCCTCCGGGAAGACACTCCGACGCTCAAGTCAGTATGAGTTTTTATAAAAATCCGCTTCAGCAAAGCTTGCAGCGGAGGTAAAGTGCTAATGAAGAAGGCGTACCTTTCCTTGGTGAAGAAGGTTGCATATTTATAGTAGCGCAGAGAGTGAGGGTAAAAGGGTAATTACATCTATACTATGAGGTTAAGTTAGTCTTTTTGAGGGAGACAAAGTAGTTAAAGAGAATATTTTAGTTATGATTAGCGGAGATCAGAAACTGCCCGAGCAAGCTTCAGCCTCTACCCATTTAGAGAAATAGTCAATAGCGACTATCAGGAAAACCCTTCCACCAGGGGCTATGGGGAATTTCCCCACAATATCAATTCCCCACTTATCAAAGGGGTAAGGGGAAGACATGACTCCCATTTCCTCTGCGGGCTTATGAATTAATCTGCCATTCTTTTGACAAGACTCACATTTTTTAACCAATTCCTTAGCATCTTTTTCAATACTGGGCCAAAAGAAACCGGCTCTCAAGACCTTTCTGGTTAGATCCATGCATCCCGTATGAGCACCAGCAGCTCCTTCATGTATCTCCCTCAATAAGTATTCCCCTTCTGGCTCAGATAAGCATCTGAGATAAGGGTGTGTGAAAGATCTTCGGTATAAGAAACCTTCAAATAGGAAGAATTTTGACATAATCATTTTTTTACGTCTATCGACGTTGGTTCCACTTGTTCCTCATCTTTCAAGACCTGGATGATGGGTGTTCTCCAGTCTCTGATTTCGTGTATGGCATTAACCTCAGTTAAGCCAGATCTGGTATCTGCTTGCAATACAGTCAAATCCCCATCCCATACACCTTCAATGGCACTTGCAATCCTAGCGAGCTTATCCGCTTCTTCATTCTTCTCCCTGGGGATTTGGATGATCTCTGCTTTTGAGAATTTGGCCAATAAAGTTTCAGCCACAGAGGCATAGGTTATCATCCTTTCCTCTTTCCTCTCACATATTCTTAATAATTGGTGTGTTACTAGTTGGGAATCAGAATAGATTTCCACCCTCTTGGCATCCATGCTTAACAGGATGTGTAGGGATCTGATGAGGGCTTCATATTCAGCCTCATTATTTGATGTCACGAACTTGAATTTGATGGCGAACCTGTATTCCTTGTTGTCAGGATCGAGGATTTGTATCCCAGCTCCAGATCCTTCTTTGGTAACCGAGCCATCCACGTAGGCTCTCCATGTCTTTTCTTCTTTTTCATCACCTCGTGTGGTTTCTTGCATAAAATCAACTAAGGCCTGTGCCTTTATAGCTGTCCTGGGCTCGAACTCTACATCATACTCACTGAGCTCTATGGCCCATTTCACCATTCGTCCAGATAGATCTGGCTTCCCCAACACCTGCTTAAGCGGGATATTGGTCCTTACCATGACTTTATGGGATAAAAAATAAGGTCGTAACCTTCGAGCGGTGACCATTATCGCCAGTGCGGCCTTTTCTATGTCAGTATACCTTGTTTCCGGTCCTTGAATCATTTTGCTGACATAGTAGATTGGGACCTGGACAGATCCATCTTCCTTGATAAGCACTGAGCTCAGAGATTCTTCTCCTACTGCAAAGTAGAGGTATAAAACCTCTTTAGGTGCCGGTTTAGTAAGCAAAGGGAGAGAGATCAAATGCTTTTTGAGCTCCTCAAAAGCGTGTTGACATTGCTGAGTCCATTCAAACTGGCTACCTTTCCTTAATATTTTAAAGAAAGGCAGACTCTTATCCGCAGATCTGGAAATGAAACGACTTAGTGCTGTGATTCTGCCGTTAAGTTTTTGTATTTCCCGAATGTTCCTGGGAGGGACCATCTCCAGCACAGCCTGCACTTTGGCTTGATTTACCTCAATCCCTCTGGGCGTTACCACATATCCCAAGAATTTCCCCGATTGTACCCCAAAGGCACATTTGGCCGGGTTTAGTTTCAGATGATAGAATCGAGCCACAGCAAAGGCTTCTTCCAGATCATTGATATGATCTGCAGCTTTTATACTTTTCACCAGTATGTCATCGACATAAATTTCCATATTTTTTCCAATTTGTTTTCTGAATATCTTATCCATCATAAGCTGATAGGTAGCCCCAGCGTTCTTTAAACCAAAAGGCATACTTTGGAAACCGAAAGTTCCCACACAGACCCCAAAAGCTGCTTTATTGACATCATCTGGGTCCATTTTTACCTGGTGGTACCCTTGATATGCGTCCATCATTGACAATAACTCGCATCCAGATGTAGAGTCCACCATTTGATCAATTCTGGGTAAGGGATAGTGATCTTTGGGACACGCCTTGTTCAGATCCCTGAAGTCTATGCACATTCTCCACGTGCCAGTGTTGCCTTTGGGCACCATAACGGCGTTAGATAGCCATTCTGGGAATTGTACTTCCCGTATGTGTTTGGCCTTCAACAGCTTTTGCACCTCTTCTTTAATGACCTGGTCCTTTTCTGCTCTGAATTGTCGAAGCTTCTGCTTCACCGGCTTGGCTTGGGGATCCACATTCAGGCTGTGCAGAGCGACCTCTGGGTCTATCCCTACTAGATCAGATGATGAGAATGCGAACACATCCACATTCTTCCGTAAACACGTTATCAATGCTTTGGATATCGCATCTGGCATCTGCGTCCCGATGCGCGTAGTAAACCCTGTTTCATTAGGCTTTAACTCCACCAACAACAGCTCTTCAGCCGGTTGGATTTGGGAATTGCTTTCTACTACAGGTTCTTCAGACCTCATTCGTTTATCCTCAGGTCCTGCTACCCACTGGGGATCTCTCAATTCGTCCCCAGACCGCTTCTTAGCTTCACTAGCCTTCACAGACTGTACATAGCATTTTCGCGATAGGACCTGGTCCCCTGCGACAGACCCAACTCGGTTGCCCACCGGAAATTTCATCATCAAGTGGTAGGTTGACACTACCGCTTGAAAATTACTGAGAGCTGTTCTTCCCAATATTACGTTGTAGGCTGATTTTTGCCTTACTACCAAGAAGGTAGCTGGTTTAGAGATCTGCAAATCCCCATCTCCCAGAGTCAACATCAACTCTATTGAACCCAACGACATGACCAAGCCTCCAGCAAAACCATGTAATGCTGTGGCCACCCCGTCTAGTGGTTTGTGCACATCCATTTGCAGAAAACAATCTTCAAAGATTACATTCACCCCCGCTCCTGTATCTACGAATACTCTTTTCACTTCATATCGTTCGATCCCTGCCGTGATAACCAGGGCATCTTCGTGAGGATGAATTAAGGATTTGTCATCTTCAATCCCAAAAGATATTTCAGGATGAGGTACTCCCCCTTCGATCTTCATCATGTCATGCCTTTCCAGCATCTGGATTTCTCTGTGATGCGCTTTGCGGCTTCTGTTGGAGTCACCTCCTGTGGGTCCCCCATAGATCATGGAGATTACGCCTTTATTGGCTGCAGTTTCTGTTGATGCTTCTTTTTGCGGGAATTTGCCATCCCTTTCATCTTTACGCCTTTTGGGTTGGCCAGATTCTTTTTTAACATACTCTAACAGTTGTCCTTCTTGTATGAGTTTTTCAATGGCTATTTTCAGATTACGACATTCATTAGTGGTATGCCCGTAATCATTGTGGAATTTACAAAACTTATCAGAGGGAGGTCGCCTTGGAGGCTGGTCCCTACCCGGGGGGATCTGTATCCCCTGTTTTTTAATCACAACTTCTAACAGATCAGCTGGGGATCTGGTAAGTGGAGTGAGAGATCGCTGAAATCTTTCATTTTTCTCGGGCTTCCTTCCTTCAGGAGCTCCTCTTTTTCTATCATCAGGCTTCTTGTCTTTTTTGAAGGTTACATCTGCCCGCTTAGCACTCATGGCTTCTTCCATGTTTATATACTTCTGTACTCGAGATAAGAGCTCATCAAAGGTTTCGGCAGGTTTCTTCATTAGTGAGGCGAAGAAATGTCCTGGCCTTAATCCTTCCACGAAAGAATGTATCTTTAGCGTGGCTCCTACACCCGGGATTTCCAGTATTGCCTCATTAAATCGGGTCATATACTCTCTCAAGCTCTCAGTGGCTCCCTGCTTGATGGTTGTTAAATACAACGAATTCTTGGTGGATCTTTTCGAACTCACAAATTGGTGTAGAAAGATCTCTCTCAAGTCTTTGAATGAGTGGATTGAATCCCTGGGCAACTGCTGAAACCACTGCTGGGCAGGGCCAGAAAGAGTGGTTAAGAATACCCTACATTTGACTCCTTCGGAGTATTGGTGCAATAGGCACAAACTCTCAAATTTCATGAGATGTTCTTCGGGATCCCCTTGCCCCTTATACTCACAAGAGACTGATTTAAAGTTTTTGGGGATAGAGTCAGTTTGAATATCTGCCGAGAAAGGGCTGTTCTCATTAACATAATCAGGACCGCATCCAGATCTGCTTTCCTTCCCAGTGCGGGCTACAGATGTGCCCGTTGTATCTTCTGTTGGATGAACAGATTCATCCGCATTCCTCTTTTCAGATGCTTGGTGTGCCTTACGGAGCTCTTCCAGCTCCTTGGCCATGACCCTCATTTGATCTTGTTGATCTTGGATTCGCTTCTGGAGTACATCTGTTAGAGTTTTTTCCTGATCAGTGCTTGTTTCTTGCACTTTATCGTCAGAGGACCCATAATCTGTAAACTGCCCATCCTCTTGGATCTGGGGCAACTTGGTAATAACATCCTTAAGGACTTTAGGATTTGGCAATCTGGACGTGTGTTTGCCTTTGGCCTTTTCCTGATTTCCCTTGTTTTCGGGAAGTGAAGATGGGTTGTTAGGATCTGCAAGAGTACTAGTCCCAATGGTAGCTAGTCTTTTTTCCAGAGCTCCTTCCAGGGCTCCGTCTATCATTGCTTTCATCTGTTGCAGCATTAATGGAGAGAAACCAGATTCTCCTACATTCATTCCCTGGGTTATAGACATGATTCTAGGATTGGCGTCAGAACCAGGGGTAGGATGAGGCGTGTTCGCCTGTCCCTCAGCAGATGACCCCATCATTTGGGCTATGCTGGAATGTTGATCCATTTTCGAGGAAAATCTGCAAAGACATACGCGTCATTTGTTTGATTAGTGCCTAATATGAGATTAGGGCTTCTCATTTTCTAGGAGGATAGGGAGCTTCGGGCGCCCTTGATGGGACTTTCCCGACCATTTCCCTTAAACGATTTTGAGGATTTCTTGTGTAAGCGTAAAGACAACATTTCTGTGCCTGGATCTTTTGCCAGGGCTTACCATCAGCTTATCTTGCTCTTTTTTTTTTTTTTTATATATCAAGAAATCTCTCAAATCGCTTAGTATACGTGTAGGTGATGTATTTCTACTCACCAAGTATAAGGTTTGCAGGTTCTTCTCCTTCTCTCGAGATTCTTCTGAGATACGGAGGGCCTTCAATTATAACTTTTTAATACTCTGTTATTTTTTTAATAAGAAAGAGAGAAATCAATATGCATCATATATGTAACTTTCCTTTTTTCTGTTTATATATATATATATATGAATATCCATTGAATATGCCCAGACTGATGCCTTGAAGAAGCACGGCGAATATTCAATGGGTGAAACGAAAGAATTTTAAGAGAATGATCTTTACTATGATCGAATTCCTCTTTTGCCGAAGTTAGGACTTTGCGTAAATCCTCTTTTCTTGCTTCTCACCACAGATCCTACATGAGATGCAAGAACAATTGAGCCCCTTTTTATCCATATTTTAGGCAAATTCTTCATCAGAATCCACAAGTGGATTAAATTAGGAATTACTATTACACAAATTGTATGAACATCTGAATTTTTATTTTCCGTTCTCTCACAGAGAAGTTGAATCAAAACTCAGAGCACATTATTATTTTAAGGGGAAATCTACGCCTTAACCAGAGAGTTTCCCACAGACGGCGCCAGTTGATAGATTGGGTTATTTTCCATCAACAGATTTTTACAATAATCAGTAATACAAATAAATGAAAGACGCTAAGAAAATCATTCCGAATGATCTTCCACCTGTTTCGCTTTATGGTATTAATTCTTTCCTTTTCGTTAGCCTCGCTACCTGAGTAATGCCTTTCCGGTCACCGCCTTCCAGCTATGAGCCTGCAAAACAGCACCGGAGGAATGGGGAGGGGTCCTCCGGGAAGACACTCCGACGCTCAAGTCAGTATGAGTTTTTATAAAAATCCGCTTCAGCAAAGCTTGCAGCGGAGGTAAAGTGCTAATGAAGAAGGCGTACCTTTCCTTGGTGAAGAAGGTTGCATATTTATAGTAGCGCAGAGAGTGAGGGTAAAAGGGTAATTACATCTATACTATGAGGTTAAGTTAGTCTTTTTGAGGGAGACAAAGTAGTTAAAGAGAATATTTTAGTTATGATTAGTGGTCCCCGAAGTGGTCCCCAGGGTCACGTTTTTCTACACCGCATATAGGGATCTGGGGTTAAGAGAATGATAACAACGGGAGGTGATCTGCATCTCATATACTCAGATCTCATACGGAAGTGCTCAACGCCTTTCCTATCCGGATCCAGGATAAGGAACGATCTGGATCCGCTATACTTAATTCTCCTACTCATCAGATCCTACATCAGATCCTTGGTGATCTGGTGTGAATCCGGCGTCTGCGTATCTGTTGTCCCTGTGTTTCAGAAGCGTGTTAGGGAGCTGACTAGATTACTCCCTATCAATATCCTTTGATTGATCGTCATGATATCCATTTGTTTAAGTCATTGGATGATGATATCTATATAAGTCGCTTGACTGAATATTCGTAATATAAAAGAAACTAAAATCGCAACATGTTAATAATTAGTTTATCCTCCTGAAGTAAGGATATGTTAATAATCATATGCGTTTTTGCGTGTTTACCAAAAGATATTTGAATGATTTTGGGAATATTTTTGATTATATTGATTGTTAGATCTGGGTTACATCTTATTATTATCATTGAAGATATATAAATTGTTACACACAAAGAATTTGAGAAAGTTAACTCATGCTTAGTGACAGAGTTTTTAGTATTAAAGACTTGAATAAGTCCAAGTATTATATTGGCCGGAAGTCCAAGTATCTCCCTGAAGGAGATTATAACAGTCCGAGTATCTCCATGAAGAGGTATTGTACCATTCGTCTGCTTGATGTGAATTTCAGAGTGTCATATTTGGTAAATCACATTCATTTTGCATCTCATATCATCACTTGAAGTGTATAAGATAATAAAGAAATTATGAACCAGAAGTTCATTATGTTGAGTACCGGAAGTACTAACGTATCATGCCTGATACCATTAATTTTAAATTGCTAGCAAGATGAAAATTTATCCTAGAAGGAGATATACTTATATGATGATAATCATATTTCATATTCTTTGTTATCTTCAAGGTATAAAAAACCTTGGTTTACTTTCCAAAAGATTTTGAGATTCTCCTAGAAGGAGATATTTTGAATGATGTTGAAGATGATGTTTATTATCTTCAAGGTTGACTAAAGCTTGGTCAATTTTATGAATGATAATGAAATTGATATTGAGATTGACATTGGTGGATTATTCGGATGCTTGTTACTTATTTTGATCCCCAAAATGCTTAATTTCGAATTGGTAGAAAAAACCCCCAATATATATCCTATGTGAGGATATATCATGATTATCTTGTGTTGCACATATGAGTTCTAGAAGAACTATTATATCTAGTGATAACTTGTAGATTTATTCACTAGACCTCCCCACGTCTTATTAATGAGAATTATATGCATGAGTATTCGAATGTATTGAATTGAAAGATTGTTATTTTGAGGGGGAGCGACATATTTATATTATTTTAAAGATTATATATATATATTGAAGACCAAAACACATAATCCCGAAGATTATGCCCTGAAGGTCAAATAGTTGTACTCTTTTTCCCTTACTAAGTTTTTCCCAATGGGTTTTCTTAGTTAAGATTTTTAATGAGGCAACTAATGCAACACATGAGTAATGTATGTTATGTACTCTTTTCCTCTGCCGAATTTTTCCCACAGGGTTTTTGCGGAGAGGTTTTTAATAGATAATGAACATCACATTGTAATGTCCAAGGAAGAGTGTTATAAATATATTATTTATGGACATTACTTATTAGATAAGGTTTTTTCTCACTTGTATATATATCTCTGATGCACCTCATTTGTAAAGACACACAATGTGAAATAAACGAAAAACCCTAATCTCTATGGAGCCGCCATTTTCTCTTCTTCCTCTCTTCTCTTGTGTTTTTTATTCTGTTCTACAATATTTACTTTACAACACAAATTTCATTTTTCACTATGCAATTCTTCTTCATTTGTGAAAGCGGGCTAGTAAGATAGATTGTGTGTACACTATTTATGTTCAAACTGGAGATATTGCTTCAAGTGGAACTAAATCTAACATAAATCTCTTCTTAAGTGATGACACTAAGGCTGCACTCCCCATCACTAATTTTAAAGATTGGGCCTTACCGGGCTCGGCCTTCGACCACTTCGGGTCCGGAAAACTCGACATCTTTGCCGGAAAAGGCCCATGTCTAAGTGGGACCGTATGCAGCTTAATAATCATCTTAGACGGTTTTGATGATTGTTATTGCAATTTCATCGAAGTGACTACGACCGTGCTCAAAGAATCGTGCACTCAAAAGAATTTTATGGTGAAGAAATGGCTCGATAACAATAAGGGATCGGCATTTATTCTTTGACACGAGTGTCCATCGTCGACGGGGGCCCGTCAGGTAGTGTGAGTATATTTGACTATATAACATTCACTATTTAGCTAGTGAGATCACTCGACTTCATACATTTATTTAATATAAATACTTATATATTACCATTGAGGGTAGATTTGAGTGGAATCAGTCTAGGCAGATCACATCATTGGATTCCATCGTTAAAAAAAAAAGGTCCCACAAAATAAAATCAACAAGAAACTCATAAATCAGTAACTAATACTATTATGTATGAGTACTAATTAGCAGAAAAGTAATAGCATAATCCCCTTTAGGCCACACAAGAATCCCACTCCTTCACTTTTCCTTTCTTGACAAAACACGAAAAAGAAATACTACTATAATTTCACAACTATTGGAGAAGGTGAAGTTTTCTATCGAGCTAATATATAAGCATTATAAATCAAATCTACTAAAATTACTTTAATTAGTCAAATATACTATATTTTGTCCTAACAGACGAGGAAGATAATAAACTCTATTAGTACCAAGAAAAATAATTTGGTCAAAACATCAAGTTTTAATTTAATTTTTATTCTTGGTCTTAAATTGATCACCAAATGAGGTTATGTAATGTATGCATTGATCACCCTCATTTTGTTTGTTATTAAATCAAATCTACTAAAATTATTTCTTCATATTGTAGACATTGTCTGGTTTGCATCCCCGAGCATTTTGAATTTCCCATTTATAAAAAAATATCATTATATTATTAAGTACATTCTTCATCGAATTAGATCGACGATCTAGCACTGATTGAATTTCTATTCGTTTACTGAATCACATGAAGCGAAAAAATGGAAGAGCATGTTTTTATGTCCAACAACCACACCATTATAGCCGATTGTCGCAATTCGTACGAATAACATTTTTTCCATATTCTCTTTCGTTTAAATATGAATTTAATAAGCAGCTAAATTTTGCAGATTACAAGATACCTGTAATAAATAACGCAATGGACCCTTAAAACAAGTTACATCTTATTAATTTCTTCAATTTTGCAAATTGCAATAGACTATTACAACTTAATGCGAAAATGATAGCTTTTGACATATGATTTCAGAAGGGGGGGGAAAAAAAGAAAAAAAGGATCGTTTAAAATAGAAATTGTTACTTTTACGTGTATATAATAATTAACCAATAATAGATTAAGATGAAATAAGATAAAATGGTCTGCGCACGTTTTTTAAAGAAGTAAAATCAAATTTAATTATATAATAATAATGGGCCTTGTGGTGGGTTAGGGTTACTATGCACTACTATTTAACACTCCTCGGTGCGGTGCCTCCGACATCCACCTCCAATTCAATTTCAGGTGAGAAAAATGGCTGATAGAAGCATACACATTGTGCGCGCCCAAAACGTAGACGGCGTGCATTTTTAACTAGAGGTAAGGTATCACTGTAATAGGAACGACGATCTGTTGCATTTCCTGAACGAATCTGCTCCACAAGTGGTCGAAGACTTTGTGCTGGGTCAATTTTTGGGGTTGGGGTGGGTCCAATAGTGAGACCGGAGTATAATAACAATATCATCACTTTTGTTTTGAATATTATTCCGCTCAACTTCTTCGGCGCCTGCCACGTTGGTGTGGTGGATGCTCTGCAGGCTTCGAATCTGCAACAACCTCAATGAAGGAGAGCGACAACGAGGAGGGTGATGAGGAGGAAGGCGGCGGCGGAGGAGGCAATCCCGGAAGCAGCATGCTCAGCGGAAATCTGACCCCCTCCCCTATACAGTGAGGGTATGTAGCAATGTTTATCCTAATTTTATACTACTATGATGTTTTCTGTGTTGTGTTGTTCATTTATATTCTATTCTTTATGCTTAAAGTCATTTATATGGTATGGTAGTGGGCGGGGACTACTGTATATGAGTAGGATTTGGGTATGCCAATTATTCTTTGTTTTGTGTGATGTTTCCTGTGGTTGGAACATTCAAGGTTCTTGGAATTTAATGTCCAACATTCCACCTGTATTTGGTTTGGAATTTTTTATTCTAAATTTTGGTTTCTTTATGTAAGTCATTTTAGAATTTAATGTTTTTTTTATTCTTTTTATCCTTTTTATACTTCATTTATATGATTGGGTGGGTTTGGTAGTGGTAGTACTAGTGGGGAATATACTATAACCCCCTTTATTCAACTTGTCAATTATCTGTATTTGGTTGTGTTTGTTTGTGGTTGGAATTTATTAAGTACTATTCTAAAGATTGGTCCATTTATTCAACTTGTCAATACCTTATGTTCCAACTTCTCATTAAATGATTCACTCATTGATGCATAGTATTTGATTGCTTTGCCCTTCTTTTCTGCAGCATGGAGATGCAAATCAAGACTTAAATTTTGTGCTCCTCAATTCTCTATCTTATTTTGGAGCAACCCAGAGGCCAGACTCTTGTTTTTCTTAAAGAGTAAATACTTATTTAGTTATTGAAGAGCTTGAAATATTATGGACCATATTTTTAAGTAGTATGGACTGTTGTATGTTTTTTCTCGCATTAAAACATGAAACAAACATACAACAGTCCACAGTACTCAATCAAATCCCCTTGAGGCCACACAAGAATCTCACTCCTTCACTTGTCCTTTCTTGACAAAACGCGAAAAATAAATACATAGTACAATAATTTCCCAGTATCGTTACCGGTTTCAAGCAAGTATCGGAGGAGATGGAGAAGATGAAGTTTTCTATAGATCAACGGAGGCCAAAAAATGAATCTGATGGCATCACTCCAGCAGAGGATCAACGGATGATAGTTTCTATTCTCTACCATTCTAGATTTCAACTAACTTCAACGGATAAGGATATCGTTTGGGGAATATATATAGTTGGGAGACGTAAAATTTGGTCATTAAATTCAAATGGTTTGCAAATCAAAATCAAATCCAAAATAATACATGTAGAAACTATATGACTTGGGAAATGTTGGTAAGTAATTCAACCATAATGAGATTAGATTAGATTTAGTGATGGTAAAAATAATAATAAACCCCCAAACCAATCTTTAGAATAATAAATTCCAACCAAACACATGTGGGGTATTTACATAAATATTGAACATTAAATTCAAACTCCAGGAACATTAAAAGAAACTATCCAACCACATAAAATCAATCTTTATAAATTAGAATAATAAATTCCAAACTAAACATAAATTTTGGACATTAAATTCAAACTCCAAGAACATTCATAGAAACTAGTGTAGTCCCCACTTCCAAACCCAACATAGTAGTATAAAAACATCCAATCATATAGGAGTAGTATAAAAATATCATACAAACACCCAATAAATAACAAATGAATAATTGACATGAGACATAACTTATTATAGGAAGAAATAGGGAATTTCTCGTGTCTCTTAGTTTATTGTTCACTTAATCATACTTTCTCTTATATAAGTAGAAAGAAGGAGATAGCGAAATATATATGTCAAATGATCAAGAAAAGTGTCTTTATCCCGATGTTGCTCAACCCGATGACGTTGCTCATTTCGGTGTTAAATGTGGTGCTACCGGAGATAAAACCCTAGGTTGTAATCCAAAACTCTTTTCCAATGTTCAAGATGATGCTTCCGAAGATGAAACTTAGATTTCATGAAATTCTATCTTGAAAAATATGGTTACCTCGATGTTGTTCGAACAGAGGTCAAAGATGGTGCTTCCGAAGATAAAATCCTAAAATACACCTTTAAAAGATTTCAAGAATTTCATTACATTACGTTGGACCGCTCAGGAGAATTAAATGAGAAGATGATGACGTTGGTGAAGACCCCTCGATGTGGCAATCCGGATGCTCATAAAGACGGTGTTTTGCTATCTACTTTGTCAAATTGGCAGGAGGTTGAATTGGGAGATGATAAATTGAACCCTAAGCTAAGATCTTGTTACAACATCTGTAATTGTTTGGCAATGATTTGTTACTATTAAAAATCTGGATGACTTGTGCAACTGGATAAATTGATAGAATTGCTTGGCGATGATCTTCGCGTTGTCTTTTTAGAAATATGGCAAGACATGATACATGGGGATTCTGAAGCTTTATGGTTACTTGAATGATGACATCATGACACATATTCTGGATTGGATGTTAGATAATACTTTTAAAGAGTGTGCGACTTATACCCACGAATTCCCCATCTTGATGGTATATTTAATTTTTTAGGAAAAAAGTTTTCTAATTTTTGTAATAAGACATTTTATTAGTTTTGTAGTTCTACGACCATTTGGACATATGCAAAGGTTGGAGTTACCACAACAAAGGATCAGGAATGTCATAAATGCAGATGTTGAGATATGTGATTTTCGGTACGATCAACCCCGCATCTATGTTATGAGATGAATCCACAAACGCTTGCATTTGTGAATTCTCATAGATAATATTCAGGTGAAATCAATAACACAACTTTCAAAGTCATGTTCCCTTCGCCTGAGAATCCGTTGCCACCACACGCGATGCATGGATATTGATGAGAGGTAGGATTAATTGTTTAAATTGATTCATGTGTTTTGTTTATATGACATATGAGCATGTGAATGAATTTTATTTATGGATTTATGCTCTTGAGCTCTTGATTTTTGGCTTGAACATTTGAACATAATTTGTGTGCATATTTTTTGTGGTTTTTATAAGTTTCTTATCTAAGCTGTTGAATTTATGTAGATTCAGCAATTTTGTATATTTTTCATTGGTTTGATAATTAAATTGCTCATGTAAATAGATTGTGATGGGTGAAATTGCTACTCATTATAACTGATTATGAGGGTTACATTTTCTACTTATTGTTTTATGCTTATTGTGAAATTTATTATCTCAATCCCTTCTAATTGTTGTGTTGAGCTAGTATCGAAGTTTGGTGGTAAAGATCTGTGCATTGAATGGGGATAACATAGTGATGAAAGGGGATGTTGTTGCTTAAATGTTCATGAGGAGGAGTTTAAAGATCTTTTTGCCACCGCCACACCATCTTTTTTCCTTTAAAGTTTGTAAGCTTGAACTAAAGAACATCTTCCTTCTTTTTTCAAATGTTTCGTTTATTTAGCACTTTATCATTTATGTTAATTTTACTTAGTTGGATTTTAAGATCAATCTCTTAGGATTTTATATTTTTGTTATGATTTTTGTCAAAGATTGCGCGGTGTGGTAATCTCTTTCTTGTTGAATATTTTGCGTTTTAGGAATTGAATTTCGTGCAAACAAATCATATCCTACAGAAACCGGTAAGGTACAGAATTTCAACATAATCAAGTATGTTTATGCAAAATTTAGCTGCTTATTAATTTCATATTTAAACGAAAGAGAATAGGGAAAAAAATGTTCTTCGTACGAATTGCGACAGTCGGCTATAATGGTGTGATTGTTGGACATAAAAACACGCTCTTCCATTTTTTCCCTTCATGTGATTCAGTAAACAGAATATAAATTCCATCAGTGCTAGACCGTCGATCTAATTCGATGAAGAATGTACTTAATAATATAATGGGATTTTTTTATAAATGGGAAATTCAAAATGCTCGGGGATGCAAACGAGACAATGTCTACAATACCTGTATTTAATCAGATACGATTTGAAGGATTTTGTAGGTTCATCGATCAGGGTTTGGCAAAAGAACTTTATAGATATAATAACAAACAAAATGAGGGAGATCGATGCATACATTACATAACTTCATTTGGTGAATCAATTTAAGACAAAAAAATTAAAAAATAAAACTTGATGTTTTGACCAAATTATTTTTCTTAGTACTAATAGAGTTTATTATCTTCCTCGTATGTTAGGACAAAAATACAGTATATTTGACTATATAGGATAAAAATGCAATTAAAATTGTTAACTTTGTCTGACAAACTATGAAAACCGTTAACTTTCAGTTATTTCTCATAAATTGTTAACTTTTTAATTTGTTCAATTTCCCCGCCGATTAGGGTTCCGGCGAAGCCGAAGCAGACTTGGCCCTACTTCGTGGCAAACTTATATTCCACGTTGCAATTTCATTTAAATAAAAATGCCAGGTAAACAAAATGACGACGTTTAGGGGATGGATCAAAACGACGTCGTTTGGGATATGGATCAAAATGAGTTTCTTCCACAACAAACTTCACCCGCAATCTCCTCTCTTCATTTTCTAGTTCTGAAATTGTGTTTCCATATAAGTTCATCAGAGAAAATTGAGCTCATTCCACCAAATCATTTGTATCGATTAACTGGAAATCTTACGAGATATGAGACAATGAAGGCCGATGGCGCAATTCCCTGAGTAAGGACACAATTTGTTGACAAAAAGTGAGGAGAAGAGGGCCGTTGTGGTCCCAATTTGTTGTCTACGAAATGGTGGTGGACAGGTGTGGCTTTTCCTCCCTAATTTACTTGCATTCCCTTGGATTTATGTGATTTGAGAGAAGATTGGAGAGAATTCAATTTTGGGAGAATACGATTTGGGGTTGGGGAAGCTAGGGTTTTGCGATTTTCTCACCCAATTTAATAAGAATCACGACTCACAATAAAATATAAGAAACGATGTCGTTTTCTTTTAATCAAGACGGTGTCGTTTTTGTTCGCCGGTTGGAAAAACACAGCTCAGGTTCCCGGCTGCCACTTCACAGCCACGTCAGTTTCGATTTGGGAAAAATTAAAAATTACGGGGAAATTGAAGAAATTAAAAAGTTAACGATTTATGAGAAAAAAAATAAAAGTTAACGGTTTTCATAGTTTGTCAGACAAAATTAACGATTTTAAATGCATTTTTTCCGACGATATAACATTCACTATTTAGCTAGTGAGATCACTCGACTTCATACATTTATTTAATATAAATACTTGTATATTACGGGTAGATTTGAGTGGAATCAATCTAGGTAGATCACAATTTATGAAAGAAAAAGAAGGTCCAAGTTCAATTTATTCTTTTTTTTATTTTTAACTTAAAACAAATGGGTAATAAAACAAATCGAGCTTTGAACAAAGTAATGCTAAAGTGATAAAACAGCAGAACATAACAAACATAAAATTGTATTTCAGAATCAGGCACCAATCCATGCATAATTTGAATACATAATACTTTGTTAAGAAGGTAGAAAGCATCATATAAAACTGATTCTATGATTTACAAAAAAATTAGGGTTACCTTCCTCGTTGGCAATCCAAACGACACCGTCGCAATCCATAATCTTTCCGAGCATCACCATCTCAATTACATCTCCATTACGACTGAATTTAAAATCCTTGGAGGATCCACTAAAATCCTCAACGGTTGCGGGTTCCATCGAGAGAGAAAAGAGGCATAAAATCGAACAATTACAATTATTTTTGGCATTGAGGCGTCAAATCGGAACATATATATATGACAAAAATTTGGGTGAGGTCGGCCACATAGTGTGGCCGGGTTAAAGTGTCAATCTTTATATAGAAAAATGATAATCTATACAAATAAAAGTGCCAATCTTTAACATAATTATTTTATGAATAAAATGCCAATTTTTAAAAGTGTCAATCTTTATACAGAAAAGTGCTAATCTACACGAATAAAAGTACCAATGTTTTAGCCGGCCGCACTGTAATATCCTGAATTTTCTTATTAAATATAGTTAATTACTTAGTGCACCGATTGATATGAGACTAATATATACATTCATGGAAGGTATCATGGAGGGATTGTCTTTAGTAGAAGTATACATATATATTATATGTATACAACAAATGAAGATATTTATATAAGAGGTATGGATAAAAGATATATTTCATTAAACTAAAATTTTGATATTTATAAATAATATTAATATTATATACTCAATCCTATCTTCCTTATATGAATCATCATACTTTCATAGATATCATACACGTAGCCTAGCTATTGGAATAGGTATATGACTAGTCAAACCTATCCTACTCCTCGTTTTCTCCCTATATAAAGCTTAAGGATTTGAACATCAATTCATAGTAGTCTTCTTTAGGGATGTAAACTCCAATGTCTAATTTTCGTTATTTTCCAAATCTTTAAAGCTAGTCAAGTTCTACAGTTTCACGATTTTGTCAAGACGGATTTGTAATGAGAGCAAGGAATTTATTTAGGAATATATACTATTATGAGGTGAGGCTCTCTATACTTACAAAATATTATTTGAGTTAGTAAGCTCTGATAAAATGGGATTATCCATGAAAATATTTTAATGTGTTATTACATGTTTAAGGCTCTTATAATGTATGCGATCGGGTCTTTTGGTTGGTCTAACACACTAATCGAGAGGCTGTGCGCACAGTTAGAAATCGTTGGGTTGATCACCAATTGATTCTAACTTGAGGGGAGAACCTTTGGATGAAATATTCCATTGTCTCCAAGTCATGGCTCCATTTGAAAAGGGAAAAGGGATCCGACGGTGGTAATGTCCCGGGATCAATATAAGAGTAACATGGTAATACGCATGCGCGCGCAATCATGAAAAATGAGGTTTTGTGTGCATAGAAGTAAATGATTTCAAAACCCTTCTATGTATACTTTATTATCATGATATTCTTTTTATGAAAAATGTTTTTGGCACAAGCCCACTGGGTACATTAGTACTCAGCCTGCAATTCTTTTCCAAATGTTTTGCAGATTAAGGAGCTGGTGGAACAGGCGAAACTGAAGAGGACTGTTGTTGTTGCTAATAATAAAAGCTTCCGCTACGCCTATAAATAAAATCTCTAAGTTTTCGTACACCACGAGTTATATATAATGTTACGGGTACTCAGACAAACCGGCCAGCATGGGTTGTTCGGCTTAGCCAAACCCATAGTTTGAGCTGTATGTCCCGATCCCGTATTTAAATATTATATTATTTTATGTCTATGGGTATTCAGACACAAGCGGCCGGTACGGGCAGTATGATTTATCTACCCTGTAATTCGTGCTGTGGGTCCCGATCCCGTATTTAATTTCTTAATAAATAATATTAAATATCCCCAAGCCATAAGCCCCTTTCTATTCCCGCTTCTTAATTCCAACCCCTTGCCACGTCCCGGCATACGTGCCTTCCCTCGGGAACTGGGGCGTGACACGCACGGTACCTCTGACTGACCCAAGTGTGTCCCTATATATATAATGTTGCACCAGGCGTTAAATCTCGGTGCCATAATTGATTTTAAAGTGTATAATTTAATAAAATGTATAACTAATCATTGCAATTATACTCTTTTATAGAATTAATCATTGATTTATAAAAAATGCATATGATCCGATATATATTACCCATAATATACTAAGATATTATTTGGTATTAAATCAATAATTTATCATCCCCTTACTATGTAAATTTCTTTTTATTTTACTATGCAATTCTTCTTCATTTGTGAAAGCAGGCTAGTAACACAGATTGTGTGTACAATATTTATGTTCAAACCGAAGATATTGCTTCAAGTGGAACTAAATCTAACATAAGCTTCTTCCTAAGTGATGACACCAAAGCTACACTCCCCATCACTAATCTCAAAGATTGGGCCTTACCGGGCTACGCCTCCAACCACTTGGGGCCCGGAAAACTCGACATCTTTGCCGGAAAAGGCCCGTGTTTGAGTGGGGCCGCATGCAGCTTAATAATCATCTTAGACGGTTTTGATGATTGGTATTGCGACTTCATCGAAGTGACTACGGTCGGGCTTAAAGAATCGTGCACTCAAAAGAATTTTATGGTGAAGAAATGACTCGATAGCAATAAGGGATCGACAGTTATTCTTTGAGAAGAGTGCCCATCATCGGACGACGTCCTGGGGCCAGTCAGGTAGTTGGGTGAGTATATTTGACTATATAACATTCACTATTTAGCTAGTGAGGTCACTCGACTTTATACATTTATTTAATATAAATACTTGTATATTACCATTGAGGTAGATTTGTTCAAAAGCCAAACTCAACCAAACCTAACCTCCTTCATTGCATTGCATAAAGTCCCTCCAGCCAGGCAGCCACAAACTCCCTTGTCGTGATCACTTGCTGGTTCCGGATCCATCACAACTTGCTGGTTTCTGCACATCAATTCACACAAACAGACTTAATTAGTTCAAACTAAACCCAATAACTAAATCAAAAACTCACTTCGATCTTGTAATTCTACTCACCCCAATCCTTCCTTCTCACCATCTGGATCTTCGTCGACCTCCTTCTCGCGCCAAACTATCCGCCCCCGACAAGAAATGCCGACTGATCTCAATTCGGCTTTGATCTTCTCCCAAGGCTCTTTTGTGATTTCTGTCTGCAATGGCAATGGCAATGGCAATGACAATGAGAAAGAGATGTATGAGCGAAAAAAAAAAAAAAAAGTTGTTAATTACCATTTGAGCAGCGTTGATGGTTTCAGCCGGGTTGTAAGTGACGGTGACTGGCGGAGTCGTAACAGTGACCTTCCACGCGTCCTCATCGTAAGAGAGGGTCGTCTTTTCAACTAACAAAACAAAAATCGACATGATTGATTATTAACCCTAACCCTAATCAATCACCAAACTAAACAAACAATTCTATTCTTCTGAGAAATGAATAATTCTAATTCACCGATGAAGATAGAAACCATATAAATCTAAATCTGAATCAAAAAAATAAAAGCATAAATAAATAAATATTACCATCCTCGCTCGCAATCCATACGACACCGTTGCGATCCATGAGCTTTCCCAGCATCACCATCTCACACACATCCCCACGCCGATTGAACTTGAAGTCCTTGGTGGATCCCCCATATTCATTTGGCTCAAGCCCACTCACTCTGCGCTCCATCGCTCCAAATCCAAGGAGATAGAGAGAGAATTTTAGGTTTTTTTTTTTTTTTTTTTTTTTTTTTAATTTTTTAATTTTTTTTTATAGGATGGAATAGAATAGAATAGATAACGAAAGAAATTTGCGCTATATATGGCGACGAATGGCGATTTATGGGCTTTTACCAACCTTAAATAAATAGTCTTTACAATTATTTCAACCATTCTTTTTAACAAACAACAATTACTAGAGTAGTATTTTAGTTACCATAAATAAATGGATAGTTTGTCAAAATATATATATATATTTTTCTAATTGTTAGTGGAATAGTAGGGGAGCTAAACTTATTCTTCCAGACGAGTGTGATTCCCTATATATCTCACAATACTGAATAATGTGTGAGGAGAGAATCCATATTGGTTTGTGCGAGTGAAATAAATGCAAGAGGAGTTAAGATCGATGTGTATTTGTTCTTCTCTTGAGGTTCGATCAATCAATAAAATTGTCATTTTATTTGCAAGAGGTGCGCTCGAGTTGAAAAATGTCGTGCTCAAGCTTGACTCATTTATTTTTATCAACCATAAACTTTGTGTGCTTTCTCGTCCTTGTGTTGATAATAATACCTATGGACTAGTTGATGGTATATGGTATCGGGGCTACAAATTGAAGTTATATATAATAGGATTAATTGCATTAGGAGTACGGATAATCTTAATAATGTTTATTATTTTCAACAAAAATTTGCATTACTTTGTAGAGTGCGAAGTTTGTGGTTAGATTTCAGTCTTTCCTCAAGATATAAGATAACTAACACATTTTTTCATTTATTTATTTTTTTGTTTTTCCCTTTTTGGTACATATAGGGGCAAACGAAATTATATACCCCAAGAATTGATTCTAAAGAAAAATAATCTTAAGAAGCATGGAAATCAAGAACCTCAGCTTCAATCTCCTTATCTTAGTCTCCTTCATCATCTACACAAATGTAAGTCAATCTACTTATTCTGATTTTATTTTATTTTCTATAAGGGGGAAAAAAAAACAACTAGCTTATATCTCTCTCTATGTTTGTATCATCAATATAGTGGATAATATTTATTATACACTTAATCAACAAAATTGAACGATGTTTCTCGTTAACGCACATGGTATACTTTTAAAATGAAACATGATATAATAAATTAAACTATTATTCATGACCATTAATCAATTGTAATTTCCATTGACTTAATTATAAAATCAAAATAGTGCAAATTTCATTTTTTTTTCTTTTTTAATTTCTTTTTTTAGGGGGCAAATTTCATTTTTTTACTATGCAATTCTTCTTCATTTGTGAAAGCAGCCTAGTAACACAAATTGTGTGTACACCATTTATGTTCAAACCGGAGATATTGCTTTAAGTGGGACTAAATCTAACATAAGCTCTTCCTAAGTGATGACATTAAGGCTGCACTCCCCATCACTAATCTTAAATGGCCTTCCCGGGGTCCGCCTCCGACCACTTCGGGCCCGGAAAACTCGACATCTTCGCTGGAAAAGGCCCGTGCCTAAGTGGGGCCGTATGCAGCTTAATAATCATCTTAGACGGTTTTGATGATTGGTATTGTGACTTCATTGAAGTGACTACGTCGGGCTCAAAGAATCGTACACTCAGAAGAATTTTATGGTGAATAAGTGGCTCGATAGCAATAGGGGATCAGCAGTTATTCTTTGGGATGAGTGCCCGTCGTCCGACGAGGGGGCCCCGTCAGGTAGTTGGGTGAGTGAACCCAAACTATTCTTAAAGTTGATTGAGATTCTCTTTCTCACAATTCAAATGATATATGAAAATAAATGATGATTTATGTGAGATAAATAAATGTGAGACGGAGCTAGAATATACGTGTATCCGTAGTCGATTAAGTTGTCACTAAGAGTGTAATTAAGACGATCTGACCATCATGCTTGAGCTTGGCTCGTTTACTGTCAAACTAAATCTCAAACTTTATCAATCGAATAAGTCAATTTGCATGATGATCGAACTTATTTTCATAAGGTAATTAATGCACATAGACAAAGAATTAATGAACACGAAAGCAAACGGAACACAAAGAGATTTACGTGGTTCGATCTATTAGAATAGATCTACGTCCACGGGCAGAAATAGTATTGATCTTTATTGCTATATGTGTGTGTAGCTTTTACAAGATTGTTCTCCCCCTCTCAATCTATTCTAAACCCCTATTTATAGGTAATTACATGGAGTTTGACTATAATACAAAGTCTTCTCCTATTTGGACTCTAGCTTGATCCTCTTATTAGGGATAGACACCGAGCTTCTATATCTCTCTTGGAGCTTGAGTTGTAGTCGATGTAGGAGTCTTGATTGCCTTGGTGAAGAAGTCTTTTATCTTCAATTGGGCCGAGCTGCCTGGGCCGAGCTTAACTGTCGGGGCCCAATTATATTGGGCTCGATGCTTGGGCCTAGTAGCTAGGCCATATCCTATCACATCCCCCCCCAAAAAGATATGGAAGTGAGGGTGCGGTTCGGGGTAGAAAGTTGAAGTAGGAGTAGTGAAAGTGCATTGCCCCGTCGAAATTAGAAATTTCGACGAAGTCGAAATGTGTACCGCCTCGTTAGGATGAGGTCGAGCTTAATTTCGCATTGCCCCCTCGGAAATTAGATTTCGACGAAGTCGGAATGCGTACCGCCTTGTTAGGATGAGGTGAAGCTTAATTTTGCATTGCCCCCTCAGAAATTAGATTTCGACGAAGTCGGAATGCGTACCGCCTCGTTAGGACGAGGTCGAGCTTAATTTCGCATTGCCCCCTCGGAAATTATATTTTGACGAAGTCGGAATGCGTACCGCCTCGTTAGGATGAGGTCGAGCTTAATTTCGCATTGCCCCCTCAGAAATTAGATTTCGACGAAGTCGAAATGCGTACCGCCTCGTTAGGATGAGGTCGAGCTTAATTTCGCATTGCCCCCTCGGAAATTAGATTTCGACAAAGTCGGAATGCGTACCGCCTCGTTAGGACGGGGTGAAGCTTAATTTTACATTGCCCCTTCAGAAATTAGATTTCGACAAAGTCGGAATGCTTACCGCCTCGTTAGGACGAGGTGAAGCTTAATTTTGCATTGTCCCTTCGGAAATTAGATTTCGACGAAGTCAGAATGCTTGCCACCTCGTTAAGACGAGGTGGGTATAAAATTTGCATTGCCCCCTCGGAAATTGGATTTCGACGAAGTGGGAATGCTTTGAATAGCACGACTTCGTCAAAGATGAAGTTTAGGCTTTAATTAGCACGACCTCATCTTCAGACGAGGTTTAGGCTTTGTATAGGATGACTTCGTCAAAGACGAAGTTTAGGCTCTTCTCCGTTTTAAACAAAGGCCGTATCTTTGTTTTTAACCGAGGTGGTGTCTCCTCATTTTAAACAAAAGTAGTTCTTCCTCGCTTTTAACAAAGGTGGTGTCTTCGTTTTAAGCCGAGACAGTTTGTACTTCTATTTTTAACAAGGTTAGGTTGGTACGCGCGTTTGGAATTTACCCCAAATATGGAGTTTATTAAGTTACCCTTGTCAGGGTTTAATAGCTCTACCTCGTCATAGGACGAGGTTTTAGCTTTAAATAGCTCTACCTCGTCATAGGACGAGGTTTTGGCTTTAGATAGCTCTACCTCATCATAGGACGAGGTTTTGGCTTTAGATTCCTTATTTGTCGAGATAATATGCATAAGTGGAGTAGAGAGAGATGTACAAGATGTATGCAAATGCAAGATGTATGCAAGACCCTAAAAATACGACCTAAATGACCTAAATGAACTATATGAACTTGGACATCACTCTCAGCCACTTATGCAAGGTATCTCTTTAAATGAGTAATGTGCCATGCACGGGATATTGGCTTACCGGATAAATGGGCGAGCTTGTACGACCCATTGCCGAGGACTTTTTCAACTCGGTGAGGTCCTTCCGATGTGGCTTCAAGCTTGCCGAGCCTTTCCGCTTTACTGACCTCATTGTTCCGAAGTACAAGGTCGGCTGCTTGGAATTGTTGGTACTTCACTTTTTGGTTGTAATACTGAGCTACTTGTTGCTTGTACTTGGCTTCTCTTATGTAGGCGAGCTCTCCTTTCTCTTCCAACAGATCCAGTTCGGTTCGGAGGTCTTCCTCATTGACTTTCTTGTTGACTTCGGCTTTGAAGTTGAGAGTACGCGGGCTCGGCAGGCCGATCTCTACCGGGATCACTGCTTCGGTTCTATACACCAAACTATAAGGTGTTTCGCCGTTCGAGGTCCGGGGAGTTGTTCGGTACGACCATAGGACTTGAGGTAAATTTGCTGCCCAATCTCCTTTGGCTTTGTCGAGGCGGGTCTTGAGTCCCTTGATGATCGTTCTGTTCGTAACTTTGGTTTGGCCGTTCGCTTGAGGATGAGCTACCGAAGTGAACTTTTGGTGAATGTGAAGCCCTTCACACCATTCTCTGAATGTCCGATCGGCGAACTACCTTCCGTTATCCGAGACGAGGGTATGAGGTATGCCGAAGCGGCATACTATGTTTTTTAGATGAAGTTGAGGGCGTTCTTGCTTGTGATTTTTTTCAAGGGTTTGGCCTCCATCCGTTTGGTGAAGTTGATGGCTACGATGAGAAACTGGAATTAGCCGAGAACTTTATCTAGTGGACCGACGATGTCTATCCCCCGTTGCATGAACGGTTACGGGCTTTGCATGCTGGTGAGGTCGGAGACTTGCTTAAGATTTTCCTAGCTTCGAGCTTATCGCTGGGAAGTTCGCCCTTTTCCAAGTAATTTTGAAGGGGTCATCCAGTTAGGCTCGTTGTCAGTTACTAGGTTGACATCGGCTTCGTCTATACTTCAGTGTTTGACTTCTTCCACGGGAGGGCTTGTGGATGACGAGGCTAATTTGCTTAGTGCATCTGTTCCGCTATTCTGCCCCCTTGGGATGTGAACCAACTCAAAATACGAGAAGTATTTTTGTAGGTTCTTGGCTTTGTGGAGGTATCCTGTCGCCTTTAGCTTTGTAACCTCCTAGCATGTGGCTCACTATGACTTGAGAGTCGCTATAAACTTGTACAGCTCGTATCTGGAGACCTTGAGCTAGGCGAAGTCTGGCGATTAAAGCTTCGTACTCCACTCAAAGAATGTCCTTATATTTTATTTTCGGACCAAAATACCCTTAACTCACCTAAATTTGAATTTTGAATAATACATTGGACGAATAGCAAATTTTTTCATTTTGCTCAAACCCTAATTCTCTCTCGCCAAAATTCTCTCCTTCCTCTCGGCGCTGCCTTCCTCCAAGGATCTCATCGGCGAGAACGGGATTCGACGGCGAGGTGTCGAAGAAGATGAGCTACAACATCTTCACTGCAGCGGCAGCGGTGGATTCTTGGCGAAGCCACTACAACCTCTTCAATTGCGGCGGTGGCAGCGTCGAGCCGCTGGATGCAGACCTCCTGCGCCGCGCTGCTGAAGCCGACTTCATCTTCATCTCCGACGCCGGATGCTGCTTTGTCGAGGTCGTGCCTCCCTCCAGATTTGGCGCCGCAGCCGAGTGCGGCGAGATTGAAGCGATGCCCTTCTCTGCTGCTATTCCGGCGTCGCTCCAGATCTGTATGCTTGACGGCGAGATCGACGAAGCCTCCGCGGACTCCTCCTCCTCCGACGCCGATCTAGATCCGCTCATGTCCTCATCAATCGTTCCAGATCCGATGCCTTCCCTTTCCTCCAAACGTCGAACAACAGTCGGGATCGCTCCAACTCTCTTCCTCCGCACTGGTTTTCTCTTGAGCAACATCATCTTGCTAGATCTAATTTTGCAGTTGGAACTAATGGGACTATTCAGTGACAATAGTCCCATTAGTCCTATTTCTATTTTAGGGGTTTTGCCTCTAGATTGGTTGCTACAGTCAAATTCTAAACTCATAATCTTATGAGATGCATTTTGGAATTTTGTTTGTTGTTGTTATTGTTGTTGTTGTTGTTGATGAAGTTGGTACTAATGGGACTATTTGGTGACAATAGTCCCATTAGTCCTATTTTTGATTTAGGGTTTTGCCTTTGAATTGTTTGCTACAGTTGGTTTGGGGTTGTTCTTCTTGTTTAGAATCATGTTTTTTTTTTTTTTTTTTTTTTTTGAAATAAAATTCATGCTTGGAATGTTGATTATTTGGGACTAATGAGACTATTCGGTGCCAATAGTCTCATTAGTCCTATTTCAAATTTAGGGTTTTTGCCTCTGGAATGGGACTATTCGGTGACAATAGTCCCATTAGTCCTATTATATGTACTGGATTGAGGAGTTACAGTTGGGCCTAATGGGACTATTTGGTGCCAATAGTCTCATTAGTCCTATTATATGTATTGGATTGAGGAGTTGCAATTGGGCCTAATGGACCTATTTGGTGTCAATAGTCCCATTAGACCTATTATATGTACTGGATTGAGGAGTTGCAGTTGGGCATAATATGACTATTTGATGTCAATAGTCTCATTAGTCCTATTATATATATTGAATTGAGGAGTTGCAGTTGGGCCTAATGGGACTATTTGGTGCCAATAGTCACATTAGTCCAATTTCTAAAAATATCAGAAATTAAAAAAAAAACGAAAAAATTGAATTTTTTTTTCTCGAAAAAACGTAAAAAAATCGTAAAAAACTTCAGAAAAAGAAAAAAAAAGTCAAAAAATGAGTCAAAATAAACTCATTAAGGGTATTTTGGTCCAAAAAGTCAACAATTGACATAATTTGTATTTTTTATCTTCTTGGCTATTATTTGACATTTGTTAACTTTTATGGACATTTAAAAATTTGCCTCCTACTAAAATATGGTTAATAATATCTCCTTTTTTCTTTTTCTTTTTTGGTAAAATAAAATTTATTCAAAATAGAACGAAAGTCAAAAGTATAGGCACTCGCAATACCTTACAACAAAGAGATTATAAAGGAAAAAAGAAAAATAACAAAGGCTATCCAGACAGAGAGAGGTGCAGAGAGTCAATATCTAAAAGACAAATTTGACGAACTTTGATTAATCCACATACACCAACTCCAAAATCGACCTTTTATTTCAACCACGATCTTTTTTCTATCCCCGCTAGCCAGTCTTCTCAAAAATTGCTTTATTTCTCCATTTCCAAAGCACGTAAACCTCACAAATCCAAAAGTTATTCGCAAACTTCATCCCTTTCAATTCCCGAAGAATGCCACAATTTTGGATGAAGTGTTCCTTCTTATTCAAGCTCTTTTTTGAAGCCACACAAATTAAAAACTAAAGCTCCGAGGATTAATAATTTAAGATATAAAAGTCAAAATACATGAATTCAATACATGAAACCAATAGATATCTCTTTTATGAAAGAGATGATTTATTTATAATAGTATATAGCTTTAAGAAAAGAGATAATAAGTCTTTTTTTCTTTGAGAATTAGAGAGTGACAAAATAGAACTATGATAGAGAGAGACTTTCATAAACCGTCGGCTTGTATAAAAAGTTGTCCATTACAACTTTCGACTCCATTGATTCTATAATAAACAGTATTGATATTTCATTAAAAAAATAGATATTTCTTTTTCATGATTTGAAATTCCAAAATGCAATTATAAAATTTAAATGAGACCATGTAGGGAATGATTCTATTCCAAGATGCAATTATAAAAATTAAATGAGACCATGTAGGGAATGATTCTAACACAATAATTGTGGGATATACATCTATACAAAATTTGAAACGGCAAATTGAATATATTCTCTAAATCAAAATCATAAATAAATGTAGTAGTAATTAACTTCTTATGTATATAAATTCCCAGAGTAATGCTCCAATGCTCACCATGGGCATGCTTAATGTGCCCACGGATGACGTGACATTGGAATATATAAGGAAGTTAATAAAAATCCTATAAAAAATAATTAAACCTTACTATAAATAAACTAAACCCTAACATAAAAAACTAAACCCTAAAAGAAAAAATTGCAGACGTGGCATTGCCACATCACCGGTGGGCACATTAAGTGTGCCCACCGTGGGTAGGGGAGCATTTCTATAAATTCCCATATGACAACTTTGATAGTGTCTTTTCAAAGAAGTGCATTTTTTTTTTCCAAATTATCCGATAGAAAAGGTAAATTAACTAATTGCAAAACACACACAAAAAAAAAAAAAAAAAAAAAAACGAAGGAAAAAAAAAAAAAGAGATCACCCCTTCCCGCCCAGTTGCTACTTTTCCAACATAAAAATCGTATAGGTTTATGACTTATGAGTTCTCTATTTTGCTACTTGTTCATTTTTCCAATCCAAATATTTTGGTTCTTTAATTTCTAAGAAGTTTAAAAACAGTAGGACTATTGTAAAAAAAAAAAAGTAGGATTACAGCTTTTGAGGCTCAATAATTACACTTTGGTTTAATATATAATATGGAATAAATTAATATCTAATTAATTAAGATTTATTCTTAATTATGGAATAATTAATTAATTTAATATGATATTATATTTTTCTTCCTAATATAATTAAGATTAATTCTAATTATTTAACTAGAATTTGTTCCGATAATTATTAACTGAACCTTGCTTAATTAATTAAGCCCGTATCTTAGTGTGAAAGGAAGAGGAGCGCCCCCTTTTCCTATAAATAAGGAGAAGGAGATTTTGTAAAACCTAATCTTATAATCTGAGAAGAGGCGCCACTTTACAGAGAGTGCATAAGGGAGTTCCAAGTTCCAGAGTTACGAGACGCCTACAAAGTCGGAGAATTCGGAAGAAATGGAACATCTCAGTAATATAGACCTGTAGATTACTCCGTCTGTGATACCGAAGGTATAATCTCTAAACTCAATGTATGATGTAATTGCCTGGAGAATTATCACATCCAATTCAAAGATCAAGTGGGTAAAGGAACGCTTTCAAGTAGCGGTTCCAGCACGCATTTCATTGGAAGGTCCCTCTTGAGCACAACTGACACGTTCTTTCCCACTTGGAATTGAGCATTGTCGGTGTACCGCACCTTTTTAGTGCATAATTTCTTCAAAAATTTCGCGCATCTCGGTATGGTGTGCAAAGCTGTGACCAATGGAATGTCGATTTCCACCTTGTTGAACACTTTCAGCAGCTCGTTCATTTATTCCTTTTTCTTTATTCTTGATTAGCTTCCCAGGAAATGGAGGTTTTATCTTGATTGGATGTTCCTTCCCCATTGTTGTCTTGATCGGGACAAGCTTCTTCCGCTTCTTTCTTTTTCTCAGGTTCGTATAGTATTTCTTCTACTTCCACCATCTCCTTTTCCTTCTCTTCTTCTCAGCTTGGGTATGACTTCTGATTAGGCAAAGTCACCGCATTGCATTAAGGATTTGGATTGAGCTGCACTTGAGCGGGAAAAACTCCTTGTTTCAGATCCATCTTGTTAATGACTTGAATCAAATTAGAGAGCTGTGTAGTCATTAACTGCATTGCTCCATTAACTCCTTGCTTGAACTTGTCAAACTCATTCGTGATCTTCTGATTTTCTTTGGCCAAGTTGTGCACCATCTCGGTCAAGAAGGGGCCTTTCGTTGGTTGTTGTCCTTGTCCTTCGGGACGTTTTGATAGTTGTTCCCTCCGTACCTAAAATTTCTATGATATTTCTATCTAGATAGTACGTTTGGGAATTCGGATCAAACTTTTACCTTTGATTCTGTCCCGGCCCACCACTAGTGTGTCCAAATGCGTTGGCCTCCTCATCAAGCTGTAGTGTAGGGCAAGCTTCAGTGGTATGTGTGGTCGCAGAACACAACTGACATGCATTTGCACCTTTCTTCATTATGGTAGGCTTCATGAACTCCATCATCTGTTGCATCATGCTTCACAAATTATCTAGTTTTGATTCTTCACGCGTCTTGCTCAAGGACTCTGGTGCTATCCGGTTCAAGATTTGATTATCATCTCGAGCTTCTTCAGCCATTTCTCCTAATAGCTGGAATGTGTCATCTGGCAACTTGTTCCAAATAGATCCACCGCTGGCTACATTTAAAAGTTGTCTACCATGGGGACGAAGTCCATTGACGTAGTATAAGATGAGATCTTGATCAGAGATATTGTTATTCGGACACCTCGTGAGCATAAGTTTGAATTTGTTCCAATAATCGTACAACGATTCCCCATTTCTCATCTGTATGTTACTCAACTTCCTTCTTGCACTTTGTATCCTCGAGATAGGATAGTACTTTTCTAAGAATTTCCCTTGCAGCTGCCTCCATGTAGTCACACTTCCCTCGGGCAAGGTGTACAGCGATTCTCACGCTGTCCCCTCTAGTGAAAAGGGAAATGATACCATCCGAATGTACACCCTTTTGGCATTGTCGTTCATCCTTGTGGTACTGCAAGTCATCTCAAAATCTTGGATGTGTCTCTGTGGATCTTCTCCAGGCATGTCGCTAAACTTGGGCAAGATTTGAATGAAATGAGATCTAAGCTCCCAATTTTCAGCGAGTATAGGCAAGGTGATTCCCAACGGCACAAGATTTATTATTGTTGGGAAACATCATTTGCCGAAGTGTTTGAGCCGTCATTGGTTCTGGCTCTTCTTCAACTTCCGGCTCATCCTCGTGTTCTAATGCGGTATCTTGGTCTGAATCCAGATCATGCTCAAGGTTCCGTCCAGCACGTTCATCCCATTCTTGTCTTCGGCGTTCTGCGTTCCTCCACTTGAGATTACGTTTGATTTTCAGATCGTACCAGAGGTCTCCATCTTCTCCAACAGAATTCGGTCTGAGCATACACCCTTGACCAGATTGAGGTCAAGGTGAGAGAGAAATTCTAAAAATGCATAACTCCCTGGCAACGATGCCAATCTGACGGAGCTAAGTCGTTATGACTCCGCCAAGATAAATTTGTAATTTCCTATCCCTTGCACTAGGTTCTATTAGTGGCAAGTATATTGTCAATCCGTAGGGAGTTGGTGAATTTCTGCCTCTTGTCACAATGTTTGTTTTTGGTCTTGCCTTAGGCAAGATTGGTATCCATTTTCTTAATGTAAACTGCAAGAACTAATAGATGCTGAAAATAAAACACAAGAAATAATCTCTAATTAAAACAACTGGGTTTGGCTTCGAATCGTTAATCCAAATTCTGTTCCTCGGTCATTGGTTCAAGTATATTTCGTAATGTGTACGTATCATTGGTAAAAGGTAATTTGATCAGTGAGGTGTACTCCCATTATCATGCGTCACGCGCACACCCCACCTTTCCCAGGATACCTTTATTATTAGAGAAGCCAAAAGACATTAATTCACTTCCTCACTTGACCAAGACACTCTTCCCAGATGCGGAAACTCTGTCAAGACAACATGCACTCTAGGTAGCCCAACTGGCCTATAGCATGCTCAAGGGACGTAACCACAATCACTAACACTACTCAACACTTTCTGGGATGAAGTGGTCAACGACATCTAGTTCCAGTTATTGTTTGCAAATTAAATAAACCACAAATGCTACCGGCCGAATAACACTTAAGGTTAATCCAATTGTTCAGATCCCTTGACGTAGTGTTTCGGGAACATACACACACACAACTATGAATGCATGCTTAGACCTCTCAATGCTTATTCACAATTCGAATTAACTCATCTTTACCAAACCAAGTAAAGAAATTTAGCTACTCATACAAAATGAACTAAATGCAAAATCATTAAATGAAGACATACTTGAAGTAAAGGTAAAGTTAATACTCAAAACATTCACTTGGTCGATCCAACCCGAACCAAGGCCAAAGTATGAACGAAATTAAAATCACCCGTAGGACTTGTTTGTTTCCTCTCCAACTCTCATAAGAACATAATCGGAAACTAAAAAGAGGAATGGCTGCTGTGGTGGCGAAAATGTGCACAAAAATCTGATGCCTTAACCTGCGGCAGACATCAAATATATATAGACGAAGGGATGCTAGGGTTGTGGACGGCGGCTTAATACGCGTTTAGGGTTGGTCGGAGGCTTCCCATTTATTGGTTCAATCACATTTTCAATCTAGCAAACTTTTCAGGTGTCAAATCTTCCCAAAAGTTGATGGTAGGATCTGCAGGATTTCTTTCCTTTTTTGCAAATTGGATAAAGATGCAGACGTCTTTCCCGCGGAGCTCATTCTTTGACTCGTGACTTGGCTTGGCATAGATTTATGCCTAGATATGGACCTATTCCTTCGTGAGACTCTCCACTAGTACTTCACTTTCTTCCCTAGCCTCTCTCATCAGCTGCTTCTCCTTCTTTTTTCGTCTTGATTATGTCTTTTCTTCCTCTAGCACCTCGTGCCTGGACCAAGCTTCTGATTCCGTGTGGTACCTATCTTGAGCTACGTCTTGCTCAATGCCATAAATGGCTAATACCTTGCCTCTTTCACGAAATGAGACCTGTTCTAATCAAGATGCTAGCAAGCCCCACAAAACGTGTCCTCCCAGACACAAACTGACTCAAAAGACTCTAAAGCAATACTAAAAAAGGGAACAAAAAATGGGCTCGTCATGGTCATGTTACGAGTCACTCCACAATGCATCCTTGGCTACACGGGTAAGCCGGGATATGCTTCTATTTTGCCCGTCTAGCTGGGAACACCTCAGCGCTCGTAACTCGTAGAAGGCCCGCCCTCGCGGGTTGCCGCAGCACCATGCCATTAGGTGCTAGGATTTTTACCTTACCATGTATTTTAGCTTCTATTTTGTATGACGGCCTTCTACGGCCGTCCATGACGTGTTTCAGCTTTTCAGCGTCTATTGTTGGAACTAGGAATTTTATTTTTTTAACTATTATAGGGGGAAATGATAGTTGAAGGTTGATCAAGTAGCGAGCTTAGCAGGAGGCCCCTCTATCCTAGCATACTTATTGTACATGCGCGTTATTGACACAATGTATATCCTTTTGGTATTAATGAAAAGAGATTTTTGCATCTACGTGTCTTGTCCCGCTGGACCACTAAAGCACCTCCGGGTGTGGTTACATCATCTCAGTACCAGCTTTCAACGAGTCGATTGTGAGGTGGAAGTAGTCGTCGAGACGACTGCTAGCCGCACGGTGTGTTTCTTTTCAAGCCCGCTACAAGCACCCCGTCATAGGTGGTATTAGAGCCTCGGCTCTTGATCCCCTGGGCTGAGGCAAGGCTAGATGGAGGGGAACTCGGCAAATATTAGGGGGTCAAAGAACCCATGAGACGACTTGGGAACACCAAGCAACATTTGGACTCATTCGAGAGCGAGGCAGACCGACAAAAATTTATCTTCGAAACTCTTGAGGAGAAGGTCAAGAATCTTGAAGCCTGCGTCGGCGAGCAACAAGATAGAATTGAGAGATTGGAGGCCGAGAATAAGGGCCTCAATATCACGATAGAAGACTGCCAGAGGGCATGGACGGATTTGGCTGAAACCGGAGGGACTGGTGACGGTAGAGCAAATATTGGGAAACTGCATTGGATGGTAGATGCGTTGCAAGATAAAGTTGCGGTACTTCGCCGTGCAAGGGACGTCCACCCGGACGTGGAGGATCTAAAAAATTCCATTGTCCTCATTAATCGTGCGTAAGCCAACAACAACGGGCCCGTCCCCTACCCCCTCCCCTAATGAGGTGGGCCTATGGAGAGGGTCAAAAAACCGCGAGAGTATGATGGCACCCGCAATGGGGCGGACATTAGCAATTTCCTCTTTGACATGCAACAACACTTCCAAGCGGCGAAGGTGAGGAACGAGACAGAGAAAATCTTCACTGCAGCCACCTACTTGATGGGCAAGGCTAAGACTTGGTGGCGTGGAGTATATGAGGACATGTAAGATGGGAATACTTGGGTCAAGACCTTGGAGGAACGGCGACATGCCTTCAAAACTCAAATCTACCCGATGAATGTCGGCTTCAACTCAATGGTAGCATTGAAGGACCTCAAGCACATTGGTCAGATAAGCGAATATGTGAAGAGTTATTCGGACATCATGCTTGAGCTTCGTGAATTACCCGAGAACACGAAGGTCCAAATGTTCATTGCCAGTCTCAAACCGTGGTCTCAAGCGGAGCTCCACCAACAACCTATCTAAACAATGGCAGATGCCATGGCTGTGGCGGAGCGGTTAAATAACTATCGTACGGAATCCCGACCAAAATCCGGAGCTCTGAGCGGACCATCAAGAGGGGCACCGAAGAACTTCAAGCCCAATTTTGGGGGAGAGAAACCCACATACTCCGAAGGAAGCTCACAGTCGAGTTCTGCATAGGTCAAGTATCAAGTGGAAAAAAAACAAGGGACGCCTGCCGAGCCGGGCGGGTGCTTTGTTTGCAAGGGCCCACACCAGATGAACGGCTGTCCCGACTACATGGCGTTGAACAGCCTGAGGGAACATGGCCTCTTACTGAGTTCCTCGCAGAAGGCTCCTGGACCCCAAGAGCCCGAAGGGGAACATGAGGAGGATGAGGGAGGTACCGATGATGAAGAGGAAGAGAACCTAGGCGCCTTCTCGCATCGACTCGGCATGATGGTGGGAGTCGCGGCGCTTAGGAAAAGAGGACCTCTAAAGGGGATAAAGACAATCCCCCACTTTGACAAGCTCAGCAGAAAATGGGAAATCGGCAAAGTTAACTAGAAGTAAAGGGTTAATGTTTGTCGACGTGAAAATCAATGGGAGGCCAGTGCGAGCAATGGTCGACATGGGTGCGACCCATAACCGTCTAGCTATTTCTGAAGTAGAAAAGTTGGGATTGATATTGGATAATGGAGTTGGGCGAGTGAAAGCCATTAACTCGGCGGCTAAACCAATTGCCGAAATCGGCAAGTCAACACTCATCAAAGTTGGCCCATACAAAGGGAGGACCAACCTATCCATTATCAAAATGGTCGTCCTTTCGGCTCATTTTGGGATTGAATTTCCTAAGGGATACGAAGACAGCAGTAATGCCTCATGCTGACGCCCTGATGATGATGGGGGACATGCCATGCATTGCCCAAATAATCTCCCCAACCACGAGTTCGAAACCATTGTCAGCCATGCAATTCGGGAAATGGTACAAGAGGAGCGAGCCTTCATTCCTTTGCGCCCTCCACCTCGAGGAGCTTGAAGATAAGTCGGATCCTATCCCGGGAGCAGTAAAAAAGCTCCTCCTTGAGTATGAGGATGTGATGCTGGACGAGCTACCAAAGAAACACCCACCAAAGAGGGTCGTTGACCACAAGATTGAGCTTATGTCCCGGATGAAGCCGCCAGCCCGGCACCTTATAAAATGTCGTATCTTGAACTCAAGGAGCTCAGGAAATAATTAAAGAAGTTACTCGAAAGCGGGCTCATCCATCCTGCAAAATCTACATTTGGAGCACCCGTGTTGTTCCAGAAGAAATCGGATGGCTCACTGCGGATGTGCTGTGACTACCGAGCGCTCAACAAACTAATGGTTAAGATCGATATCATATACCATTAGTATCAGAATGCTTTGATCGGCTGAGCCAGGCCAAGTTCTTTTCAAAGATCGATATGAGATCGGGTTACTGGCACGTTCGCATCAAGGAGAGACACGAGGCAAAAATGACCGTAGTGACAAGATACATAGCCTACGAGTACTTGGTGATGTCCTTCGGCCTGACCAACACCCCCGCCACCTTCAACACTTTGATGAATCAAGTTCTACAGGGTTTTCTCGATGAGTTTATAGTGGTGCACTTGGACAACATTGTTATCTACAGCGAGACCCTCAGAGATCACGTGAAGTATCTCTGGAAAGTCCTAACCCGATTACGCGAACACGAGTTATACGCCAAACCTTTAAAATGTTAATTTACCCAAGATCGGATTGATTTCTTGGGGCATATTGTGGAGAGATGGAGGATCAGAATGGATCCCAAGAAGATTCAGGTAATTAACATTGGGTGGAGCCAACGAATGTACACGAGGTGAGATCATTCCTAGGCTTGGCCAATTATTACCACCGCTTAGAGAAGGGGTACTATGAAACGGCCCCTCACGGACCTGACAATGAAGACTGAGACTTGGCACTGGTCATCGCACTGCCAAGCTACGTTCAATCACCTGAAGAGGGCCATCATGACCGATCCCATGCCGGCGTTGCCTGATATGACGAAATCATTCGTAGTGGAGACTGATGCTTCCGACTTTGCATTGGGGAAGGTCCTGATTCAGGAAGGACACCCCGTGGCCTTTGAAAGTAAGAAGTTGAAGGATGTTGAGAGGCGCTACCCTGCCCACGAGAAAGAGTTACTCGCAGCCGTTCATTGCTTGCGGCAGTGGCAAGCACTACTTATTGGGTCTTCCATTCATTGTGAAGACTGACAACACTACGGTGAGCCACTTCTTGACGAAGCCGAAACTCACCGCAAAGCAAGCCCATTGGCAGGAACTCCTCGTGGAGTTCAATTTTATGTTGGATACCGCGTCGGAGCCAGCAACCATGTAGCAGACGCCCTAAGTTGCAGGGCCGATCTTGATGTCACGCAGGTGGCAGCAGCCCTTGCCGCTAGCAAGGTTACCACCGACCTCAACGACCAGGTACAGGAGCTCGCCCTCACTAATCCGGTGGCTCAGTGGCAAAACCTGACAATTTTGGCTTAAGAATGGAGTGCTCAGAACTAAGGGAGACCACATCTACGTTTTTGTCGGCGGCAATTTACAAAAATCCATCATTCAGGAATGCCACGACACTCTTTGGGTAGGGCATCCTGGAGAGGAGCGTACGTTGGCCCTCATCCAGCGCACATACTACTGGCCCCAGATGTGGGACGACATCGCATCATACGTGCGTACTTGCCTTGTTTGCCAACAAGATAGGCCCGATCGGTAGAAGAAGGTAGGCCTTTTACAACCTCTGCCTATTCCCGCACAGCCATGGGAAAGTGTGTCAATGGACTTCATCAACAGTCTACCAAAAGTGGGAGATCTTGATGCCATACTCGTTGTGGTAGACCGTTTTTCAAAATATGCGACCTTTGTCCAGGTCCCTAGAGTGGCAACCGCATAAATGACAGCTCAAGTGTTCTTCAAGAATGTTGTCAAGCTTTGGGGACTTCCGAAGGACATAGTGAGTGATCGGGACTACCGATTCACGTGCAACTTTTGGACCGAACTCTTCAAACTCATTAGGTCGAAACTCAACATGAGTTCCGGTTTCCACCCACAATCATATAGTCAAACAGAGCGTTTCAATTCTATGCTTGAAGAGTATCGTTGGCACTTCGTTAGCGCCAATGAAAATGAATGGGTGAAGCTCCTGCATGCTGCCCAATTGTGCTTCTGATGGAGATTAAATATAGTATGAATATTATTATTATTATTATTTGTTTAATTAAATTTTTAGTTTACTTTTTTTCCAAGTAATTTAGACTATAAATATGTGGTTTCTTTATGTAATAGGAGAGTTGGATTTTGATAATAAAATTAGGGTTTGTTTTCCCTTGTCTTGTGTTCTTCCGGTATTCAATAGAGAATCAACGGAATTTCACTATATCTGCGTTCTCTTCCGGTATTTTGTTAATCTTAATCAACGGATTAAACGCTTCCCCTGCATCAGTTGGTATCCAGAGTCTTGCTACGATTCTCCTGAGTGATGGAGTATCTTTTTGCACCTTTGGACAATGATTATGCCAGGTTTGATTTGGTTACGGATTATTTCGGTCCTCCGATTTATGATGATGACTCATCCCCTATTTTGGAGGAGGATATGGTTCATGACTATCTGGGTTCTCCAATTTATGACGATCACCTAGAAGAATTTGACCATATCGAGGATAAATTTTTGCCAGTTGTTGAGCAGGCTGCAGTAGTGCAACGCGAGTCCATACGCACTATCCATGGTAAAATTTTTGATTTTGGCTTCGAATATTCAAGTTTTTATACACATATTATTGTTGCCAATATTGTGGAAAGTTCTCTTTGGTGGTAGAATATCACCCATGGCTTCCTGGCAGTTATAAAGCAGTTTGTGTTATTTGTGAAAAGATTAATGTTATATACAAAGCAACTACTAATGTTTGTTGTCGTGAGATGCACTTTGAGTTCCTGATGCCTTTTGCAAGTGACAATTTCTTGGGAGATGAAGCTGCATCCGATTCGAGGACGAATCATTTCGATGCAGAGGAGAATGATGGAGATTAAATATAGTATGGATATTATTATTATAATTATTTGTTTAATTAGATTTTTAGTTTACTTCTTTTCCAAGTAATTTAGACTATAAATATGTGGTTTCTTTATGTAATAGGAGAGTTGGATTTTGATAATAAAATTAGGGTTTGTTTTCCCTTGTCTTGTGTTCTTCCGGTCTTCAGTAGAGAATCAACAGAATTTCACTATATCTGTGTTCTCTTCCGGTATTTTGTTAATCTTAATCAACGGATTAGAGCTTCCGTGCATCAGCTTCAATGCTCAAAAGTGTTCCACCACCAACCAGAGCCCTTTTGAGATTTGTACCGGACAACAACTGATCCTACCCCACTCCATTGACACTCCGCCTGGTGCAAGATATTTAGCATGTAGTTTTTCGCTCGAATGGGAACAAAACATTGATCTTGCCAGGAGTTACTTGGAAAACGCGCAACGGCGAATGAAAAAAATATGTCGATTAGAAGCATCGCTTTGTTGAGTACCAAGTGGGTGATCAAGTGATGGTAAAGGTCCCAGACCGACACTTATCTAAGTCATCCCGAGGGTACGACCCCCAGCTGATGCAGAAATACATTGGGCCATTACCCATCCTCGCGAAGATTGGGGCGGTTGCTTATCGTATTCAACTGCCCCCTTGGAGGCGCATCCACAATATCATCCATGTCAGCCAACTAAAGCCATACCAGGCCGACCCCAGGATGCCAACCGCAACACGTCCGGCCGCCCCTAGCTCTGTCTGGTCAAAAATACAGGGAAACATGTAGCTGAGATCATCCGTGATCACCGCAACACCAGCACGAAGAAAAAGTTTATCGCGAGTATCTGGTGAAGTGGCAAGGCTGCCCTAACTCTAAAAATACGTTGGAGCATGCCACCAGCCTCAAGGCTTTTCTGCCGCTCATCAACCGTGGCACCGAGGGGCGTCGCCACCTTAGGTGGGGGAGAGCTGATACGGGTAAGCCTGGATATGCTTCCATTTTGCCCGCCTAGCTGGGAACACCTCAGTGCCCGTAACTCGTAGAAGGCTTGCCCCCGCAGGTTCAGCACCATGCCATTAGGTGCTAGGAATTTTGCCTTACCATGTATTTTAGCTTCTATTTGTATGACGGCCTTGCACGACCGTCCATGATGCATCTTAGCTTTTCAACGTCTACTGCTGGTACCAGGGATTTTATTTTTTAACTATTATAGAAGGGAGAGAAAAGTTGAAGGTTGATCAAGTAGCGAGCTTAGCAGGAGCTCCCCCTCTCCTAGCATACTTATTGTACATGCACGTTGTTGTCACAATGTATATCCTTTTGGTATTAATAAAAAGAGCTTTTCGCATCAACGTGTCTTATCCCGTTGGACCACTAAAGCACCTCCGGGTGTGATTGCGTCATCTCAGCACCATCTTTCGACGAGCCGATTGTGAGGCAGAAGTAGTCGTCGAGACGACTGCTAGCCGCACACTGCGCTTCTTTTCGAATCCGCTACAAGCGCCCCGTGACACGTCGTCAGAGAGGTTAGAAGTGAGGCCTAGTTTCTTGCCAAAGTCCCAAATTTCCTTGCCCTCTTGAACCTTGGAGGCTTTGATGATCCTCGACCCTTTCCTCCGATTGCGCATTTTCTGTTTGAAAACAGGCGAGCCTACTCATCTCTCCGTGCTCGACTTTATCTCTTTGATGAACTCATACAAATCCTTCGGGTTGTACAAATCCTTATCAATTAAACTATTTTGAATGAGTATTTCTTTTGAAGCAAGTAACAAAAGTGAATTAATTTTTTTTTTCTTTTAGTTCTGATGGTTGCAGCAAACTAAACTTTATTGTTGAACTAATCCATCCATCTCAGAATAACATGGAAATGAACTATCCTTTTCTATCATTTAAAATGGCAACATGTGTACAAAGATACTATGAAAAAATAAAACCAAACCAAAAGTAGCAAAATATTCAGTTGGAAATTACAACCCAAAACAGAATACATTATTACGGACACTGGATATTATACTTCCATTATAAATTAATTAGTGGACTTGGCATATTCTTAATATTGCACCTTATAGTATATTCTTAATTAGTGGACTTGGCATAAATCTTTTTGTAAAATATTTGACTTGTTAAAAAATATATGGCAAATGTCATATGGATTTAATTTTTTCGGATATTGATTACACACATTATATACGAATCACTGCAAGAAACACGCAAAACACTATCGATTTAAATTATTTAACGATGCTCAACGATTCGTGTCCGTTGTTGATTCGATCAGCAGTCTTCAATTTTGGATATTTAACCACGGATTTTGCCTCGTTAAAACACTGTAAGAGTTTTTCTTTTAGTTTATTTTATAAATTCAGGTGAATATTTGGATGCGAATATTCACTAGCTAACATCTGGAGTATATATTAAAACAAAAAACATTAGCAAGATGAGTTTCCCGCCCATTTTGTCCTTAATTTTTTTATTAATTAATTTTTATCTTAATTTAGTTCTAGAGATTCAAACTTCTTTTGTTGGCTTTTTTGGTTATGCAGTCATTTGCAGCATTTTTTAGGCACCATTTTCAAAATTATTATTACTATTTAAAATTTAAATTTGAATTTAGAATAATTATTGTATTTTCAATTTCAAATAAGTCATTTCCTTATATATAGATTTGTAATTTGGAAGTCGATTTCAATGAAGTGTTGAAGGAAGCAACAATCACTAAGAACGGCCTCCGTCGGAGCAACAGTTCAACAGTGTCTGATTGTAAAATTCCCTTTTTTTTTTTTTTGGCCGACGGAAGTCGTCGAGTTAGCCGCTTTCCGAGGGAATGGGATCTCCGGATTTTTACCGGTTGTTGGCTGATCGATACTGCATCCCGGGTCGACATATCGAGGCCGAACCATTCAGATGATTTGAATGCTACTTATCAAAGTTAATAACTTTTTTTTGATGTCTTCTCCAGATATGGATATCTTCTATGGTAGTGAAGATTTCATACCGCAATGAGTGGGATATCTTCAAAGTTAGTACCAGCATAGGCAACATTATACGTAATCCTCTCGACTTATGTTCAAATGTGGTGATCTATGTCATTTTCTCTCTTGAGCTCTACAATACTCAATTTATTATTATTATTATTATTATTATTTTTTTTTTGAGAATTTAGAATATTCAATTTGAGATAAAACTACAAACGTAGATTTTGAGGCGGTGGCTAAATGATTGATTTTGGAGATGATGGACAAAAATTTAAATTGAATGTGTTCAAACTGTGCAATTGAGTTTCCGGAAACAACTTTAAATTAGCATCTAAGCAATGAGTAAGTTTGTTGTTTATGTGCAGAATGATAGATTGAATATCATTTCTATATTTCTAACATGAGTTGTTGATTGAATGTATTTCTTTTCTTCTACTCAGCTAGCTTATGCTTTCAGCTCACTCTATGTATATATATATATACTCATACTACGCCCCCTCAAGATGAGGGTGAAATATAGTATGGAACCTCATCTTGCCAAGAATGCGGTTGAAAGCTGGAGAGGGCAATGCTTTAGTGAATATATCCACGAGTTACAGCGCCCCCTTAATGTGTAGAGGCTTGACAATCCCCTACAAATACTTATCCCGAACTGTATGGCACTCAATTTCGATGTGTTTGGTGTGCTCATGAAAAGTGGAGTTGGAAGTAAGATAAACTGCAGATTGATTGTCACAGAATAAAGGCACTGGTTTAGGGTGTGGAACTCCAAAATCCTTGAGCAAATTCAGCAACCAAACAATCTCACAGCAGGACTGTGCCATTGCACGACATTCAGCTTCAGCTGAGGACTTGGAAACTGTAGATTGTTTCTTGGATCGCCATGACAGAATTGAACTTCCAAGAAAGGTACAAAAACTAGTAACAGATTGTCTAGAGTCAGTACATGCAGCCCAGTCTGTATTAACAAAGGCACTAAGTTCAAGAGAAGAAGTAGAAGGGAAAAGAAGACCTTTCCCTATAGTGCATTTGATATATCTTAACACTCTGTGTGCTGCAGCCAAGTGATGATTATATGGATTTGAAAGAAACTAACTTAGTTTGTTAACAACAAACACCAAATCCGGCCTAGTAATGCACAAATAAAGCAATCTTCCAACAAGTCTTCTATACTCTTTTTGATCACACAACTTATCTCCTTCCTAAGGTAATTTAACATTTGCATTCATAGGAGTCTTGTGAGGTTTACAGCCTAGCATCCCAGTATCATGTAAAAGATCTAAACAGTATTTCTCTGACAAAGACAAATACCAGTCTTGTTTCTAGCTATTTCCAGACCCAAAAAATATTTGGGTATCCCAAGATCCTTATATTTAAAATGTTTACCCAAATATTGTTTGAAGTCCTCAATCATAGTAGGGGAATTACTAGCCAGCAACATATCATCAACATATATAATTAAACCAAAATAGACATCCTCAGTGTGTTTGAAAAATAAGGAATGATCTAAGCTAGATTGCTGTAAACCAAAACCAAACAAGGCAGAAGAAAATTTGATAAACCACTGCCTTGATGCTTGTTTAAGCCCATAGAGTGATTTATGGAGTTTACAAACTGTAGAAGAAGACTGACCTGACTGTGCTAAACCAGGGGGTAATTCCATATAAATGTCTTCCTCCAAATCTCCATAGAGAAAAACATTGTTTATGTCCAAATGACACAGAGACCAATTCTTGGCTGCTGCAAGAGTAAACATGAGCTTGACTGAGACTAACTTGGCCACAGGAGAAAAAGTATCTATATAATCTACTCCCGCCTGTTGAGTATAACCCTTGGCCACCAATCTAGCCTTATACCTTTCAACAGAGCCATTTGAAAGGAACTTGATCTTATACCCAATAGCCTTCTTGCCATGAGGCAAAAGAACCAAACTCCAAGTATTATTCTGAATGAGAGCCTCTAACTCACTCTTCATAGCAACCTGCCACTCAGGATATTGAGATGCTTGTTCATAGTTGTGGGGAACAGGGATAGCAACAATATTGTTATAGAAAGTAGTAAAGGAATGGGAAAGATGGGAAGTGGATAGTACATCATGGATAGGATAAGGTGTGGAGATCACTGCTCCACAAACATAATCCTGCAGATAATTAGGAAGTTTTGTTTGTCTGCCTAACTTAGTTCTAGATACTGGAATTGTGGATGGTAAGGTAGATGGAGAAGATGGAGTAGGAACTGGAGTGGAAAAAAAAGGTAAATCAACAGAAGAAAGTGGAAAGTCAGAAGAGGTATCTGAGGAAAAAGGAAATTCAGATTCATGAAATACCACATTTCTACTAATGAAGACATCATTAGTAGACAAGTTTAGTAGCTTATACCCCTTATACCCTGGTGGATATCCCAGAAATACACATTTTTGAGCTCTAGGACTGAATTTTGTCTTGTTCCTATCCAATGTGGAAGCATAACACAGACAACCTGAAGGAATCGAGCAGCGAAGAACGATTCATGCGCCCAAGGATTTATTTTCGGTTATGATTAATTCGATTTAATCCTATCATGCTCCTATGAAATTAATTGCTTATCATAGGGTGTTTAATCGATATTACCTTTAGAATTGATCTCGTGTGATGGAGCTCGCTTGAAGATCTTCCGATCTGTTCCCTTGCTCGAATTCGATACTGGATGGACAACACGCTACGAATTCAGCCACGAAAGATTCCGATCACCACAAACCGCCGCCGCCGTCCACTCTCCAAGAGCTGGCCGCCGTCCCCTTCTCTCTCACACTCAACCCTAGCCTCTCTTATCTCGTGGTGAATTATGAGACAATTCGTTAATGATAATGAGCTAGGTTACATGTATTTATAAGAGATAATATGGGCTTAAGCTGCATGCTTGGCCTGCAGCCCATATCATGGACGCACGGGCCTCATCATTGGCGCCCATACTGGGCTTCATGATGAGCAGCCCAGTTCTCTTTCTTTCTATGGCCTAATGAACTTTTTGGGCCAGACCAGGGATCTACTAGCAGATAAAACCGGGCCTCCCAATGTCTAAATTCTCTATACTCAGCCCAGAGTAAAATTTAGATCATAAGTATTAAAACATTCCACTAGAGTAATAATACTGAATTACCCGTTTTATCCCTGTTAAGCTCAGGCCTAGTATTAGACTTAAATCACCCCCGTATTTAAGATATCTCACACCCGTTAATTAATCTAAAGCTTCTAACTACTTTCGTTAATTAATTTCTTATTTAATTCCTGAGTAGTACCATTCATTCCTTATTCATCATACTGGAACTTAATCCACCTGGGTTTAGTATGATAATCCTTAATGAATTCCTCAGGGGATATGATCAACCTGTTCTAGCAGGATATGGTGCTCTATTGCAGATGCACTAAGGATCGTACTAGTTATAGTTGTTGCCCAAAATACGGATCATTTCGAGTTACAAGACAGAACTCTCAGTCATGGTAAATCAAAGCAACAAACTCTAACTATACACCCTTAGTCACTCAATTAGAGTTAAGGTGTGGTGTTAAATAACATTTAAGTCCCCGAGGTCTTCATTCTTCTACTTAGGTCAGAATAGAAGAATTCACCTCACCGTGATCCTATCAATACGATCAATGTACTAGCATAAACAAGTAACCAAGACAAGCTACTTATCTATTTATGCTACAGTCTAAACCGATAGTTTTATCAGAAACTATCTCAACTGTGATAACTGTTTATATCTCAAGAGACACCGGCTACTACGGTCTTCTGTGGTCTACTACACACAATATAGCCTATAATTTTGAGATAATGGATATATGTTTAATGCTTAACAAACAATTCATACATAATCAGATAGAAATTGTTAGTGAAATATGGAAACCACATGTATACAAGCTAAAAGGCCTGCTTTCTAGTATACAAATCCATCACAACCAAAGACCCTCAGTTGATTATATGTGGGAGGTTTTTGAAGTAAGGTTTCAAATGGAGTGATTGATGAAGATGGAAGAGTTAAAGTAGGAAGTCTGTTTATAAGGTAAGAAGCAGTAAGAATGCAGTCTCCCCAATAAACAATTGGAACATTAGACTGGAAAAACAGACTTCAAGCTACATTCAACAAATGCTGATGTTTCCTCTCTACTCTAGCGTTTTGTTGTGGGGTTTCTACACATGAATGTTGTACAATTGTACCATACTCATTATACAAAGTATGAAGAGAAAACTAAGGACCATTGTCACATCTCAATATTTTGATATGTGCATTAAACTGAGTAAGGACTTGCTTAAAGAAAATGGGAAGAATGGCAGACACTTCAGATTTAGATTTCATAAGGTATGTCCATAAAAATCTTGAATGATCCTCAACAATTGTCAATAAGTATTTACGACTCTGAATTGTACATGGATGGAAGGGACCCCACACATCACAATGAACCAAATCAAAACAATGATCAGCTAATGAATCAGATAAAGGAAAATATAGCTTTTTTGTTTAATAAGTGGACAGACATGACAAATTTTCTGATCTGAACTAGAAAAAGGAATTACATTGCTCATAGCTTTTAACTTGTTAAAAGAAGGATGTCCTAACTTTGAATGCCACAAGTTAATAGAAATGACTGAATTTATGACATGTGTGGAGCTCAAAACATAAAAGTTTCCTACTCTATGTCCCATCCCAATCATCTTCCCCTTTAAAGAATCCTGAAATACACATGAATGTTTGGTAAATTGAACTGTGCAATCACCATCAGAAAGCAGAGAACTTACTGACAAAAGATTATAAGAGAAGTTAGGAACAAACAAAATAGATTTAAGCAAAAGATCAGGTGAAACTCTAACTGATCCAATTCTTAGAATGGGCACTTTTTGTTTATTTGGCAGAGTAACAAAAGCTTTATGCAAGGGAGAGGTATCTATGAAGTCACTCAGTGTGCAACACACATGATGTGTTGCACCTATATCAATTAGCCAAGAAGAAGTATGAGACACAGAATTGGAAGCAAGAAAAGGAGAAGTCATGGTAAACATACCACTGAAGCTAAGGTTGGGATCAGGACCAGGTAGATGTGAAGATTGTTGATGAGTGGAAGCAGAAGGGTTGAGTGGAACAGACTGCTGTGAAGAGGATGCAGAGCCAACATTCATCTGCTGTAGAAATGTGATCAATTGAGAGCATTGATCAACTGTCAAATTAACTGCATTAGAAGTAGAATCATCATTCATATTATCACTAGTCACATTAAGCACTATTCTGGATGCTGAGCTTGTATTGTCAGGAGGCCTTCCCCTTCCTCTACCAAAAACAGAAGGACTTCATACTCTACCAAAACCTGGGGGAAATCCATGCAACTGAAAGCATTTATCTATTGTGTGGTTTGTCTTACCACAATGAGTGCAATACAATTTCTCTCTAGGCTTATTATAGCCACCTTTTACAACATTAGTTAGCATTCTAACTGGTTCACTCAAGTGAGGAAAAGAATAACCATTATCTCCATTAGTAACAAATGCGGATCTATGCCTTTCTTCCTACAGAACCAAAGAAAACACCTTCGCAAAGCTAGGAAAAGGATCTAGACTCATCAAATGTGTCTTAAGAGCAGCATATGATTCATTCAATCCCATCAAAAAATGCATATCATAGTCCTTTTGTTGATAGTCACGCCATTTAACAGCACTACGACACCTACAACCTCCACAATCACACCATGATTTTGGCTGTAAATCAGTATACTCATCCCAGACTATTCTCAGATTTGTGTAATAGGTTTTGACATCAAGTGAGCCTTGTTTCAGATTAAACAACTTCTGCTTAAGATGATAAACCCTAGCATCATCACCTTGTGAGAATCTAGTTTTTAAATCATTCCAAATCTGCGCAGCATTATTCAAATACATCAAACTGGACCTAATCTAAGAAGTTGTGAAATTTCTCAACCATGAAACAACCATACTATTGCACCTAATCCACATGCTTAACATAGCATCATTTGCATCAGGTATTGGTACTGTACCATCAATTAATCCAATTTTGTTCTTAGCAAGTAATGTTGTATTCATTGATAGACTCCAATCGAGATAATTGTTTCCATTTAGCGGTTCAGAGACTAATATCGAACCTGGATTGTCACTAGGGTGTAGATACAGAGGATGTGTGGGATCATCGGGTGGGAAACCGCAGGGAGCTTCTCTTCCGTTCGGACGCACCATTTTAGCAGCTCAAAAACTCACAATCAACCTCCGAACAATAACGAATACAGATCTATGAATCTAGCGAGAATATGCAGCGGAGAACCCGCGCTCTAGATGCCATAATCGAAAAACAATTCCGAAGAGAAAAGACGAAGAATTTTATTGTTTCTCCAAAAATGAAGTAATGGAAGTTCTGCATACAAAGAGGGGAAAAATAGCTTCTTATACCAACTACCACAGTGACGTGGCTAAAACAAACCGAACAAAAGAAAAAACGCTAACAATCAAAAGCACGACTTCTTCTACTCAGCTAGCTTCTGCTTTCAGCTCACTCTATGTATCTATATATATACTCATATTATAATATTTTGTTTTCCTACTTCCAGCACAATGTAAAATTGCCGAAAAGTTCTACGAAGTTATATATATACTTCTCGACTAGGTTTGATTCCTCCATTTGTTGCGCTGATACAAATACTGAGTCGGAGACTTTTCCTTCTCTTTTTTTTTTTTTTTTTTTTTTTTTTAGAGAGAGAGTCGGAGACTTTTATTTACGAGAATTTTGTTAAATTTGATTTCATTTTTGCATCTCCGATCCGAGTATTATGTCATATAAGAAAAATAAGTGCCTTAAAATGATATATTTATCTACGTGTTCTTTTTGTGGGTAGACAACAAGATGGATCAGATGGGAAAGACGCAATGAGTATTGAGAAGATGAAGCGAGGCGGTGGGGAGATATAGCTTTCCTACCATTTTTTTGTTTCTTTTGCTTTATTTTGCTCAAAATTAGATTGATTTTGATCTACTTTTTCTTTTCTTTTCTTTTTTTTCTTTTTTCCCTCTTCTTCTTTTGTTTCTTTTGGGCTGTTGGCCTGTTGCATTATGTGTTCAGAATTACTCATCATCATATATATTTTTTTAATTTAAATTTTTGATTTTGGATTATAGAAAAGGTAATTATGAGGTAAAATTTCAGACCATAAGACACATTTAATTTTAAAAAAATGTGGAGTAAGATATTTTGTAAGCTTAAAATGTTTGTAAATATTTATAATTTTTAACATATTTTTCTATCTTAGAAATGGATAACAAAAAGAAAGAAGTCACATAACTATAAAAAAAATAAGGAAATTAATGTGCCCACAGATGACGTGGCATTAACATATATAAGGAAATTAATAAAAACTCTACCAAAAATAATTAAACCCTACTATAAAAAACTAAACCCTAACATAAAAAGCCAAACCCTAAAAAAAAATTACAGACGTTGCACTGCCACATCACCGGTGGGCACATTAAGTGTGCCCACCGTGGGTAGGGGATCATTTCTATATTACTATATCAAACTTATGTTTTAAAGAGATCTTGAACTGAACTCATACTATAAAAATATTGCTCCTATAAGTCCTATTAAACAGATCTAGAACTTATAGTACTTTATGCTTATTATTTCTTATTTTGTTAAAATTTAAATATTAGAAACGTACTTTCCCGTGCATCACACAGGGCACAAACTAGTTGAATTAAAATCCGCTAACATAAAATCCGATTCTAAAGTTGACAAACTAGCTGAAGTATAATTTTGCCAAAATTGACAATAAATTAAGATGATTAAATCTCCACCCCTACATGCCCAATTTTTGTGTACTTTATAGGAGGGGAATAGTATTATTTTAATGAGCACAAACAGTAGAAAAGAAATTCAGAAGAAAAGAATTGAATTCAAGTATTTGACTTGTGAATAGGACATTTTTGCTCTTGGATTATTTACTTTATATAGAAGAATCAAAGCTAAAAATGTATAAAAATATATACTACTGTGTTAAATTAATACTATATGACGTTAGATCCATCTCTCATATGGTGAAACCCTAGTTCATAAGGAAAATTTGAGGAAAGGAGGAGGAGATCGTTTTCTATATAGTTTGATTTTATCATTTTGTTGAAGAAGAAAACTCTCAAGAGTGGCATTCGAACCGATGACATCCTACCAAAACAAACACTCAAGTGTGGCCTTCTCCTCAGCCGCAGGCAATCAATATCATGGTGATATAAAAAGCACTCTCCCAAATACCTAAGAACAACTCAATACTAGAAGTGGCAATCATTGATAGCCAGCTGGGTTCAGTTACATTCACTATTACTAGATAGTTTCAAAGTTAATTCATCTTTTTCTATGATTCTAAAAGATTCATCAAATGCAGTAGGAATAAGTGTTGCCTAGAAAGCTTGCGGTATAAATCCTGATCAGTTTCAATTCTGAATTTTGTGTTGCATGTAGGTAGCAAAGAGTAATATGATTCAACAAAGCACTTGCATAATCCTTGTAACAAATCGAATAAAGCATATCATCGAGCTAAACAGCTGAAAACCAAAAACTGAACTAAGATTCTAAGCATTATAAAACAATGGAGAGCGGAATCCCTTAGGCCACAGCATAATATTAGCAATAAATTCACAAAATAACTGACATTCTGTTCCTAAATAGCATAGAAAGTTAAAGATCAAATGGTTGAGGTGCAAAGAGATTACTCAGAGTCAGAGCTGCAACAAGAATATAAAACGCAAAAAACCAAGCAAAGGAAATCAACAGGTTGGACAACTGGGTGGAAGAAAATCAGAAAATCTTCTCTTTTCAATTTGAAAGTAGAAGGGGAAGAAACTGATGAAAGCCAAAACAAAACCAAATAAAATTCACAAAGAGTGGCCTTCAATATCCTGAAGATATAAAAAAAACATTCTCCCAATACCTAGGAACAACTCAATACTAGAAGTTTTTTCGACCCAAGGCAGAATCATCTAAATCCTGATCGGTTTCAGTTCAGAATTTTCTGCAGAATGCAAGTCAATATGCAGCAAAGAGTAATATGATTCAACAAAGCACTTACATAATCCTAAAACTACCCATCTTTATAACAAATCAAATAAAGCATATCGTCGAGCTAAACAGCTGACGAGCAAAGGCCAAACTAAGATTCTAAGCATTATAAAACAATGGAGAGCAGAATCCCTTACGCCACCAACATAATATTAGCAATAAATTTATAAATAACTGACGTTATATTCCTAAAAGTCTCAAATTACTCTTAATCAGCATGAAACTAATAGCAGAATCCCTTACGCCACACAACAATCTACTAAGTAGTTAGATATGAAACAGACTAGTCTGAAGCAACATAAACATGTTTTCTTGATCCAAAATCCACCGACACAGAACTGAAAAAAGATGTTCGGAAACCAAAGTCAACAACCTCCTAAATTGCACAAACTCCCTCCAGCTACGCAGCCACAAACTCACTTCTCCTGATCACTTGTTGGTTTCGGATCCACCACTTCCTCGTCACTACACATTAAATGACAAAATTAAACTTGAAACATAATTAAATCAATACTCACTTCTCGTATTCGTACTTACTCCATGTAGTCATACTTTTCGCCCTCCTCGAAATCGTCCTCCTCCAGGAACTGATCTGGATCTTCATTTTCTTCGTGCCAGATCATCCGGCCCGCACAAGGAATGCCAGCAGCTCTGAGTTCCGCCTTGAGCTTCTTCCAAGGCTCTTTTGAGATTTTGTTCTACACGAGAAAGAGAGACGTTAGATACATAGATAATAATACCAAATTAGTTTAAATTACTTACTCTGATTTGGCAGTATGTCATTCCTTTAGTCTCTGCCGTGTTGTGAGTGGCAATGATGGGGGGAGTTGTGACGATCAGCTTCCACTCGTCTTCGTCGTACTTGATGAATGTCTTGTTAACTAATAAAAGTTGAAATTATTATTACCATCAAAATCACAAAGTACCAGCCACATAACAAACATAATTATAACAAACATAATTATAGTATTGTGAATCAGACGCCAATCCATAAATAATTTGAATATGTAGTGTTCGATCTTGATTTTCTTGGGGAAATTAAAAAGCGTAACGAGAATGTAAAAGAACACCAAAAAAATTACGTGGTTCGATCTTTTGTGAGATCTACATCCACGGAGCAAGAGTATGAATTTTATTCGAATACTTTCCGTCCCCTTTTTACAAGGTTTCTTTCCTCTATTTATAGAGGATTTAAATAACCCTAACCCTAATTTCTCTTGGGCTTGATATTGGGCTTGATATTGGGCTTCACTTCTATTTCTTCTGGGCCACATCCTATCACATCCCTCCCCAAAAAGACATAGAAGTGAAGGTGTGATTTGAGGTCGAACTTGAATTGCCTTGCCCCATCGAAATTGGAATTTCGATGAAGTCGAAATGCTAGCTCGTACTCGTCTTAGACGAGTTTAGGCTTTTAAATAGCTCTACTCCGTTGTAAGGCGAAGTTTTGGCTTAAAGTTAACCACTTCGTTCGAAGACGAAGTTTCGATTTTGAAATAGCCACTTCGTTTGATGACGAAGTTTTGGCTTTAAGTTAACCACTTCGTTCGAAGACGAAGTTTCGGTTTTGAAATAGCCACTTCGTTTGATGACGAAGTTTTGGCTTTAAGTTAACCACTTCGTTCGAAGACGAAGTTTCGATTTTCAAATAGCCACTTCGTCTAAAGATGAAGTTTTGGCTTTAAAATAGCCACCTCATCTAAAGACGAGGTTTTGGCTTTCGATTAGCCACTTCATCTAAAGACGAAGTTTCGGCTTTCGATTAGCCACTTCATCTAGAGAAGAAGTTTTCGGCTTTCATTTAGCCACTTCATCTAAAGATGAAGTTTTGGCTTTCGATTAGCCACTTCGTCTAGAGATGAAGTTTCGGCTTTCGATTAGCCACTTCATCTAGAGATGAAGTTTCGGCTTTTGATTAGCCACTTCGTCTAGAGACGAAGTTCAGGCTTTCGATTAGCCATTTCATCTAAAGATGAAGTTTCGGCTTTCGATTAGCCACTTCGTCTAGAGATGAAGTTTCGGCTTTCGATTAGCCACTTCATCTAGAGATGAAGTTTCGGCTTTTGATTAGCCACTTCGTCTAGAGACGAAGTTCAGGCTTTCGATTAGCCATTTCATCTAGAGATGAAGTTTCGGCTTTCGATTAGCCACTTCATCTAGAGATGAAGTTTCGGCTTTCGATTAGCCACTTCATCTAGAGATGAAGTTTCGGCTTTCGATTAGCCACTTCGTCTAGAGACGAAGTTTTGGCTTTTGATTAGCCACTTCGTCTAGAGACGAAGTTCCGGCTTTCGATTAGCCACTTCATCTAGAGATGAAGTTTCGGCTTTCGATTAGCCACTTCGTCTAGAGACGAAGTTTTGGCCTTCGTAGCCACTTCGTCTAAAGAAGAAGTTTTGGCTTACGTGTTCCTTGTTTGTCGAATTTATCGATAGGAGTGGTCTCCCTACGCGCGTTTAAATTTTAGGTAGCTCTTTCTCGTTGTGAGACGAGGATTGGCTTTAGTATATATATATATATACATATATATATATATATATATAAAACTAATAAAAGAAATTAGAATTAAGAATTGACCTTTCGCGAGAAGACATTCTCGGGGCTTTTCTTGATGAGTCGGCGTTGAGAGGTCGGCGTCATGCTTCGATGTAGAAGCTTCGTGGCAATGTTGGCTCGGTGCTCGGTGGTGCCTCAGCGACGACGTCGGCATGGCTGGGGTTCGGGGGCAGCGCCCCCGATAGCGGGGTCCAAGGGACGGCAGCCCCTGGCGGGGTCCAAGGGGCAGAGCCCCTGGCTGGGGTCGAGCTGTGTAGAAAATTCATCGAAAATTTAATTTCCGGAATTTCGAAAGGTTGCAAAGCGCAGATTGGCGATGCTTCGGCGACGTCGGCTTGCAGCTCGATGGGGAGTTCGGCGGTGCTTCGGCGACGTCGGCTTGCAGGTCGTCGTGAGACGAGGATTGGCTTTTGAGAGCACTTGGCTGCGGCTCGTCGAGTGCAGCTCGGCACTTATACGACGGAGTCGGTCGAAGCACGAGCTCGACATCGGTGCAGCTCGGCTGCCCTTCATCACGACAGCTCGGCGTTCATGACGTCGTCGCCTTCGACTTCGTGAGTGAAGCTCGGCATGAAGGTGTTGCTTCTCGGCTACAGCCCGGCGTTCATGATGTCGTCGCCTTCGACTTCGTGAGTGAAGCTCGGCATGGAGGTGCTGCTTCCCGGCTACAGCCTGGCGCGGCGTAGCGACGTCGGCTCGCAGCCAGGCCTGGAGGTGGCTGTAGCTCGTTGAGTGCAGATCGGTGGTGCTGCTGACTCGGCGTACTCGGCAGCTCGGAGTCGGCAACTCGGCATGGGCGAGCTCTGCATGCAGCTGCGGGTGTGGCGTCGCGCATGGCGCGGGTGAGTTCGGCCTGCTGCTTAGCGGAGGTGCTCGTCGGAGGTGTCGCGGTGCAGCTCATCAGGGGAGTTCGATGGGGAGCTCGGCAGTGCCGCTGCGACGTCGGCTTGCAGCTCGGCGGTGCTGCGGCGACATCAGCTCGCAGCTCAGCCTGGAGCTCGGCGGGGCTGCTGCGATGTCGGTTCGCAGCTCGGCCTGGAGGTGACGCAGCTCGGCAGCTCGGAGGCTCGGAGGAGAGCTTCAGTTCGGCCGGATGCTGCTGCGGCGACGTCGGGGCTGCAGGTGCGACGTCGGTCTGCTGCTTGGCGGAGGTGCAGCGTCGCGCTCGTCGAGTGCAACTCGGCAAGGAGGTGCTGCAGCTCGCCGGTGGGGGCTCGGCGGGGAGCTTGGCGGAGGAGCTCAGCTCGGAGCTCGTCTTGCAGCTCGGCGGTGCTGCGGCGACATCAGCTCGCAGCTCAGCCTGGAGCTCGGCGTCGAGCTCGGCGGGGCTGCTGCGATGTCGGTTCGCAGCTCGGCCTGGAGGTGACGCAGCTCGGCAGCTCGGAGGCTCGGAGGAGAGCTTCAGTTCGGCCGGATGCTGCTGCGGCGACGTCGGGGCTGCAGGTGCGACGTCGGTCTACGCAGGTGCAGCTTGGTGGTGCTGCGCCGAAGATCAACGTTGGTGCTGCAGCTCGGCAGCTCGGCGGCTCGGAGGAGAGCTGCAGGTGCGGTTCGACGGGGGTGGGTGTCCACGGCCTGCTGCTTGGCGGAGAGCTGCAGGTGCTGCAGCTCGTCAGAGCAGCTCGGCATCGGGGCTGCGGCAACGTCGGCGGGAGCTCGGTCTGCTGCTTGGCGGAGAGCTTGGCTGCAGCTTGTCGAGTGAAGCTCGGCAAGGAGGTGCTGCTAGTGCAGCTCGGCGGGGTAGGTGCGGCAGCTCTGGGAAGTGCTGCATCTCGTTCGCCACCTGCCACAGCCTCGACGACGGCGTCCTGCACCGCCGTGCGAACTCGTGGAGGATCCGCTGCGCGCTTTGCTGCTGGTGGCTGCAGTGCGGCATAGAGGTGTTGCTGGTGCAGTTTCATCGAGTGCAGCTCAGCAAGGAGCCCGACGGAGGAGCTCGGCGGGGTGGGTGCTGCTGGGCTGCGTACAACAACTCCGTCCGCCACTGCTGCTTCAGCGTCTGCTACTGTGTCTGCAGCGCATTGCCGGCGTATGGGGGTCGCAGATCTGGGGGTCTGCTGTGGCTTGAGTTTCCGCTAGTCCCTTCGATAGTGGTGATGCAGCTTGGCGGGTGGAGGTGCAGTTTGGCGGAGGATGGAGCGGTGGCGGCGCGGCTGGTGCTGCGGTTAGGATGTCCGTCCTTTTCGCCCCACTCCCCCATTTGCTTAATTCTTCCCAGAAAATTTTCGATCTCAAACACAAAATAATCGTTTCCACAGAGCGCCATGTTCGATCTGTTTCTTGGGGAAATTAAAAGCGAAGCGAATGTAAAGAACCCAAAAAAATACGTGGTTCGATCTTTGTAGTCTACATCCACGGACACATTTATCAAACTTCGTCCCTTTTTACAGGTTCTTCTCTATTTATAGAGGATTAATAACCTAACCCATTTCTCTTGGCTTTATGGCTTCACTTCTTTTCTCTGGATCCTATCATGTATGTTGTTGAGAAGCTGGAAAGCATCACATAAAACTGATTTTATGATTTATGCGAAACAGGGGCGGGGCTAGGATAATTGGGGCCCTGTGCAAATTCAAAAATGGGGCATTTTTGTTATTAATAAACTAAATTTTATATTTTATATTTTAATAAATTGTAAATCATAACTTTTTATATCAAAATTAGATAGTATGAAACAAAAATATACAATAAATAAGAATTGTTTTATTTGCCTGTTGTAAATAAAACAAAATCGGATGATCGATAATTTTTTAGTCATAATGAAATATATCCAATATTTAAATGAAAGAACTTCACTTTTTTTCTTAAAATTTAAAATATTAAGTAATCAACAAAATGATTTGAAAAAATGGACCCTTCTCTAAATATTTGAGCGAAAAAATAACTATACAATCAAATGGCATGGTAGCATATAAGAAAATAACAAAGACAATCAATTAAAATATGTTGATTTTCTTGCATGTCAAAAAGAAAACAAGCGATCATGATCACAATCTTTGTGTAGATAAGAGAGTAGAAATGCTCCTCTACCCACTGTGGACATATTTAATGTGTCCACCGCTTATGTGGCAGTGCCAGCTAAGTAATATTTTCCATTTAGGGTTCGATTTGTTTTAGAAGGGTTTAGTTTTTTTTTGTAGGGTTTAATTTTTATGGTATATATTTAAATTAATTTCTTTATATATAATATTGTCACGTCATCTGTGGGCACATTAAATATATACACGGTGGGCATTGGAGCATTCCTCAATAAGAGAATAAATTTTTGCTAGTTAAGATGACAAAAGTTTGAAATGCAAATGCAAAAAATTATAATTGATTCAAAAATAAAAAGTTAGATGCAAAAGAATTTTTTTTTATTTTAAAAATGGCCCCTTTATTATATTTTCAAAGTAAAAAAAACTGACTATATTAAAAGAACTAAAAATACAAACTTGAAGGGCCCTTAGTTAACTACAAAGAAAAAAACAAAAATAAAAATATATGTCAAGTAAAAAAAAACGTATAAATAAGGAAATAAAAAGTTAAAAGTTGAGGTGCACTACTATCAAGGAGTAAATATTAGAACTACCAAAAAAATGAAAAAAAAAAAAAAAAAAGGTTACAAAAATGTGCCAATGGAGTATCGAATGCTAAAAACAAAAAAAAAACAAAAAAAGTTACAAAAATGTGCGAAGGGAGTATCGAACACAGGATGCTAATGGCATGACAAATGCGCTAGCCATCTGCTCTAGATGCAAAAATTGATTGCCAGTGGTTAGTTTATTTATTTAAACATAGTATAAACCAAACTATTTTGGGGCCCCAATTTTTCGGGGGCCCTGTGCGGTCGCCCACCTTGCACACCCTCCTAAACCGCCCCTGATGCGAAAGCATAAAGCAGCAAAACATAACGAACATAAAATCAGGCACCAATCCATAAATAATCTAAATACATACTTTGTTAAGACTGTAGAAAGCATCATATAAAACTGATTCTATGATTTACGAGGGAAGCAGAAAGCAGCACAAAAATTAGGGTTACCTCCCTTGCTGGCAATCAAAACAATACCGTCGCAATCCATAAGCTTTCCGAGCATCACCATCTCAATTACATCTCCATTACGATTGAATTTGAAATCCTTGGAGGATCCCCCAAATTGCTCAACGGTTGTTGCAGGTTCCATCGGTCGGGTAGAGAGAGAGAGAGGGGGAGATAGAGAGAGAAATTAGGTTTTGCACTATGGAGACGATTGAATGGCCGCTCGACTGGGCTTTCTTTTATTATTATTATTATTATTATTATTTGGGCCGTTATTTCAAAATTCAGACTTTAATTTATAAGTATCAAACAATTATTTTAGGTATTGAGACTTGGAACATATAAATTAATAAATGTTGCACCAACATTCAATCTCAGTACTAGACGTGCTTGGGCTTCGAGGCCCGCCGGGATTGGCCCGGGCCCAGCCCGGGGTCAACGGTTTAAGCCCGGGCTCGTCGGTCAACGGGCCGGACCGAAACCGGAACCGAGGATGGAAGGGCCGGGCTAGGGCTCGTGGTGGTGAGGACCGTGAACCGACGGGCTTTGTGCAGACTGGCCCGCCGGGCCACATGCAGAACCGCTGGGCTCGAAAGAGCCGTTGGGACCGACGGGCCCGGCTCGGCCCGCCGGGCCCACGGGCAAAACAGAGCTGCAGCAGCCCAAGCAGCGACAACACCTTTGCCAACGGCTAGGAGCCGTGGCTTGCAGCACCTCTTCCCACCCCCCAAGGCTCCACAAGTACTCCGAACCTCCTTCTACACTCTTAACTATATATATTACTCGTATTCAAACTCCAATTCACCAAAAATCTATCATTTCTCTTCCTCTCAATCTCTACTCTCATTCTAACTCATTTGCAAGAGCATTTCACTCTCACATTTGCACGACACGCATTACCTCACTTCATCACTACCAATACACATACTAATGTCTTCCAAGGAACAAGGGCAGGGCAAGATCATCGGTGAAACTCAAAGCGAAGGAGGCCGACCATCTCAAACTCAAAGGCAAGAAGAAGGGAGAAGTGCGGGAAGGAAATCTCAAGGCAAGTTGCCGACGACTTCAAGCCCAAGAAGACGAGAGGTTGAGGGAGATGGTTAATACGATGGAAAGCCAAGGATTCGAAGTTTCACATGGCTAGAACGCCGAAGATGATGATGATGAGAGCATGAAGATGACCTGCTATCCAACCTCTCCCAACAAATTACCATCCAGGAACCAAGTCGATGTCTTCAAGAACACTTTAGAAAGTGTTGGCTCCGGAACGTGAAGGCGAACCTCCTCTCTCCGATGGTCGAAAGAGATACATCGCATATTGCAACTATTGCACAACGCAATACAAATGGATCGAAAGGGGAGGCTATGGCACGATGAATAGGCACATGGCGAGCACGCATCCGAGTGAGTTGGGAATGTCTACTTCTCAATCTCAAATTCGAGGTACCACTTCATCTTCGGAGACGGGTATGCCCTCTTTATTTAAATTTGATAAAGGTCGATACGAAGATGCATGTGCTAGATATTGTGCTATGGAGAAACGACCTTTTAATCATGCCGATAGAACAACATATGAATCATCCTATAAAGAAGGATTAGGTCCCCATGCTAGTAAAGTTGCTAGAACTCAAATGCTTAAGAGGATTAGGCGACAATGCATGGAAAAAAAACAAGATTTGATAAAATATTTGCTTCATTTGGGTCATAAAGTTTCTATTTGTGCCGATGTTTGGACCGATGCATATAATAAAAATAGTTATATGGGAATTACTTGTCATTGGATTGATGCAAAATGGATTTTGCAAAAACGTTTGATTGCATTTAAGGAGTTTGAAGAGCTTCACACGGCTCAAAATATTTCTTTGATTATTATCACCGTTTTAAATGAATATTATTTGATTAATAAGGTTTTTTCGGTTGGTTTTGATAATGCAACGGCGAACACCGCTAGTATTCCTTCACTCATTGAAGCATGTTCACCATCTTTTGATGGAAAATACTTTCATTCTAGATGCATTTGTCATATTGTGAATTTATGTGTTCAAGATGCGCTTGAAATTTTTCAAGAGTCCGTTGTTCCTATTAGAAATGCCGTTAAATGTTTGCATAAACTTTGGGAAAAAAATGGCAAAAATATTGTCGTACAAATGGTCTTGTTTATACGTGTTTCAAACAAGATGTATCTCGTCGTTGGAACTCTACTTATGAGATGCTTAATAGTACCATAGAGTATATGGGTCATTCGATTAAGTTTCATATTAGTTCTTAATGAGAGTCATTGGGATGCATGTATGGATTTATATGGATTATTAAAGGTTTTTCATATGGCTACTAAACAATTATCAGGTGTTTATTATTGTACTTCCGTTAAAGTGTTGGAGCATTGCATGTATATTGCCATGTCTTTTAAGACTTGTTTTAGTAGGCCAAACTTGCAAGGTGTGATTTATTTTATGGTTCAAAAGTGGCTAAAGTATTTTAGGGAGATTCTGAAAGTTTTCTTGCTTGCTAAATGTTTGGATCCTAAATGGAGATATGATGGTGTTTGTCAAATGCTTGGGATTTATTATGATGCTTTTTTGCAAATGGACTTTAGTGGTGTTGTAATTGATGGTGAACAAATATTTTTTGATCTTCCTAATGTGCAACAAATCAAGGATGATCTACATAGGACTTTGCGAGATCTTTTTGAAGAATATAGAATGAAGTATGGTACTAATGAGGATAACAACACCAATATTCCTTCTTCTATGATGTCTTCATTTGATTTTCCCTTTGCTATGAACTCATTAGATCCTTTAGTTCAACAAATGCAAGGAATGTACCAAAATAGAACCTATGAACTTCCTAGGGGCCAAGGTAATAGTGAATTGGATATGTTTTTACAAACTCGTTTTGTCTTTGGTGTTGAAGATAGTGGTCTATCGATCGATGTGTTGAAGTGGTGGTCGAAGAGAGTGGAGTACCCAATACTCTCCATCATGGCGAAGGAGTTATTTACTGTCCCGGCATCCACCGTATCCGTTGAACAAGCCTTTAGCACCGGAGGTCTTATGCTAGATCAAAGAAGATCAACTATGAAGCCGGCGAACATTGAAGCTACCATGTTGCTTGATGATTGGTGTAGGGCCGACCTTAGAGCTCAAGAACCGGAATGAGATGATCAGAATGAGAGCGAAGATGAAGCATTCACCGAGACGGATCGATCGGCACCGGGTGCGGAGTAGAAAACGTGGTGTTGTAAAAAGAACTACGTCGACTTTGATTCCTCTATAACTACGAGGATACGTAGGCAACTCAATTTTAGAAATTAAATTGAGTTCAAGTCCCTTATTATTATTATTAGTAATTTACATTTCAAATGTAAAAGTTCTTATTCAATTGTAAAAGTCCTTAAATTGAGCTTAAGTTATTGTTGTAATTTTCCTCATTATTAATGCAAAATTGTTATTCATTTTCAACAATTTAATGAGTTATTTAAATTTTTTAAAATAAAATAAAACAACATCAAAACATAAAAAATTATCATTTTCTATCCATAAAAATAATAAATATACAAGAATAAAATTTAAAAGATTAAGAAAGTTGAAAAAAAAATATATTTTTTTTCGGCCAAAATGCCGAGAGCAATTGGAGCATCCCCTGTTTTTCCCCTGTTTTGGGGTTGTAAGGGCACGCGGGCCGGCCCTTGGCCTGTCGGTTTTGGCCCAGCCCGGGACCGAAGGGTTTTGGGCCCGGCCCCTAATCGTGAGTCCCCCTCTAGGGCCGGGCTAGGGCCACCCTCCTGAGGACCGCTACCCGACAGTTCAAGGCCCGAAACCGCCGGGCCCGGCCCTTTGGCAGGTCTACTCGGTACCATAATTAAACTAATACTAGTATTGCTCCCGTACGATGCACGGGTTGTACACCGATCAAACTTATAAAAAAAATAGAATAATAAAGTATGATATATTATATTGAATGATAATAAAATTACTTTGAAATATAGAGTTTTTTTTTATAAAAAAAATAATAGCTTACTACTGCTATTAATTTACTACATGTATAGTATTTTCTAAATTTGTTAATGGGCTATATAATCTTCATTTTTAAATGCAATATGTATGTTCGATTGTAACATTTTGCAAGAAAACAAATGATTCGGAACTTTAGAATTATAAGTTTTTCTAACATTTTTTCATATTGTAAAACCTAAGAGACCCAGTTATACACATACAAACAACAATCCAACTTTTAGCTTATTTTTATTTAGAAATTTTTATCTTTTAGATAATAATTTATAGTCACTAAGTTTTAGAGCTTGAGATTAAGGCTTGACTTTTTTTTTTCAATATATATACTCGATTAAGTATTTTTTAGTAGAAGGAATAGTGTATTCAAATATATATATTTTTATGTATCTATTTTTTTATTAGTTATTCCTTTTAATAATATTAATAGGGTTAATAGCATAAAAATACACGAACTTTTTTCACTTTCCGGAAAATAACATGAACTTTGGACCGTAGCAAAAAAATATATGAACTTTAATGGTTGGTGTAATTGGAGCCCGAAGCTAATTTCCGGCGAGTTCAGGCGAGATTTGCTTCCTACGTGGCAATTAATTTATATGACGTGGCTCGGATACGCGTACGTGTTAATGACATGACAATACGGCGCCGTTTCCTCATTCCCTCCAAAAAAATTAGGGTTCGACTTGTTTTCAATCGAGAATTCTCCCGACATCCGCTCCCTTGCCCGCCACCCCGATGCCTCTACAGTCCCCTGACCCCCCTCCAAGTTGTCGCTTTGCTCCCTCTCCTCCTCCTCCCCGCCGTTGTTCATGCTCAGATCCGGTTTTATCATCGCACCGCCACTCCCCAAAGTCTCATTCAAATCTGCCCCCTCAGCGCTTCCTTGTGGTTCGAGGGGTTGTGGGCCGCCAAATTTCCTTCCGAAATCGCCGCGGTGGCATCGATTAGGGAATGTTTGGTGCTTTCAATCGGAGGAGAAGCTGAGGTAGAGAAACACGAAGAGGAAGAAGAAGAAGTTGGAGATGGAGAAATGGGTTTCTGGGTCGGGCTGATTAAATTCTAGATCGTGTCTGACCACTCGCTGTTGGTGATGGCGGAAAAGAAGAAGAAGAAGAAGTTTTTTTTTTCTTTTTCTTATTTAATTGGAGGGAGTTAATGGCTCAGCGCCGGCGCCGTTGAGTTTGACTTCAGATGCGTTTTGATTTGTGAGGAAGAGAATGATGAGATTAAGAGGAAGGAGGAGAGGAGAACGGCAACGAAGAGCTTCTTCGAAGATAGGGATGTAGCGGCGGTGGCGGTGGGCGTGGAAAAGAAGAAGTTTTTTTTATTTTTATTTTTTATTTTTTTTATTTTTTTATTTTTTTTAAAGAAGAAGGTGATTAAACATGAAACGATGTCGTATTGCTTCATTTTTGGAATGCCGTCGTTTAGATTGCCATCGTTCAACACCACATGTACAGCTCCGGCTTCCACGTAGGACTCAAATTGGCCGGAAATTAGCTTCGGGCTCCAATTACACCAACCATTAAAGTTTATGTATTTTTTTGCTACGGTCCAAAGTTCATGTTATTTTCCGGAAAGTGAAAAAAGTTCGTGTATTTTTATGCTGTTAACCCATATTAATAATTAGAATCAAATAGAGAATTAGGAGCAGTCGGTTTTTATTTTACTCAGAGACTTCCTGATCGATCGTGGAATTTTTAGAGTGATTTGTACGAAGAAAAAATAAAGAACGCAAGAGGTCTTTACGTGGTTCGATCTTTTGTTAGATCTATGTCCACAAGAAAGGAGAGAAAATTTGTATTAAAATGCTCGAGTAGCTATTACAGTCTATCCATCTGTCTATACAAATGGCACTATTTATAGAGACCTAAGAGCGGTTACGACCGAGGTCATGGGTGGTTCCTCATCCGAGATAGTGGGTGGATCGTGTGTAACCGTCTTGCCACATCCGCGATCGTGCATACCCTGATCGTGGGTTATTGGGCCGACCGAGCTTCTAGACTTGTCCTGTTGGGCTCTGTCGGGATTGGGCCGAAGTGAGTTTTGAGTGGGCCGAGCTGATCTAGGCCGAGTTGGATCAGGTCCAATTATATTGGGCCTGATGCTTGGGCCTAGTAGCTGGGCCACATCCTATCACACCCCCCCCCCCCAAAAGTCGAAGAAGCGAGGCCATTGTAGAGATGTGTAAATGGCCTTGCCCCCGTCAAAATTAGGATTTCGACGAAGTCGAAGTACGTACCGCCTCATCGAACGAGGTCGATCTGGAATTACACTTGCCCCTGTCAAAACTAAGATTTCGGCGAAGTCGAATGTGTACCGCCTTGTCGAATGAGGTCGAGCTCGAACTGCATTGCCCTCGTTGAAATTAGGATTTCGACGAAGTCAAAATACATACCGAAGTCGAACTGCATTGCCCCCGTCGAAATTAGGATTTCAAGCGAGGTCGAGCTCGAACTGCATTGCCCCCGTCGAAATTAGGATTTCAAATGAGGTCGAGCTCGAACTACATTGCCCCGTCGAAATTAGGATTTCGACGAAGTCGAAAATACAGACCGCCTTTTTTTTTTGATAAGGTCGAGCGTGAATATGTGGGATTTGAAGGGGTGTGACTGTCGACTGTTGGAGTCGAGAGTAAGTGGGACACATGTCGCTTCTTTATGCGGGCAGGTGAAGAGGTGGGATGTGAAAAGGCGGAAATTCACTTATAAAAACTTCCAGTGTACGCCTAAAAACATTTTCCCCCATTTACGTTTCCCGACTTGAGCGAGAAATCAAAAACCATAAATTGAAATTCTACAACTGTAGCCGTTCGCTCCATTTTCTAGTAAAATTCCGGTCGGAAAACCTTGACAAGTAAGTTTCTTCCTCACTAGTGTCTTCTTCTTCGTCTTCTCTTCTGATGGATGTGGATAGGGTGAATGTAGGGGTTTCACCCTCGCCGTCTAGAGTATTTCCGGCGAGGGTTCCATTAAATGTGCATACACGTGCTCTTGTTCCTCCTAGGCTTGAAGAAATCGAATTTCTTCCTTTAGTTGTGTCAGATGCCCCCCTCGAATATGCCACCACCATGAGTGAGTTGCATATGCAAAATTTGGCTCGAAAATTCCTGTTTCCGGAGTCGATGGAGCTGGTTCTGCCACGTATTGACGATAGGGGTAGTTCTCCTCCTGTAGGATTTTTTACAGTATACGAAGATTATCTTCAGTTCGGTCTTCGTTTTTCATTAAACTATATTTTTGTTGAACTCCTAGAAAAATTCCAACTGTCGTTAGGTCAGTTGGCGTCGCCCTCCACCAAGCATCTCGTCGGGTTTTGTGTCGAGGTCGGCCGTTGTGGTGGTTCGGCTTCTCTAGATTTATTGCTTAAGTTTTTTAAACTTAAGCGGGGTCCGACGGGGTGGGTTTACCTTTCCCCCATGAATAAGTTTAAGTTGGGGACGCCTTCTAAGGTGTCGAATTGGCAGAAGAAATTTTCTTCTGCCGGATTGAAGGGGTGCCCTTGTATCCTTGGTCCAAAACCAAGTTCGCGCCTCAAGTCGCTGAGAAACCAATCAGCGAACTTGAGACGAGCTTGATGAACCTCGGCCTCATTGAGAGGGATTATTCTGAGGCCGAGCTTTCGAGGTATGGGCCCTGAGCCCACATAAGGCCACTTCGTCTGCGGATTTGGGTGAGGCCCTGCTTCATATATTGTGTGATGTTTTATCTGTCCGAGGTTTAATATGTGCTTTTGTGCTGCAGTGAATCCTCAAGATCTCCAGGCCGCATTACAGAGGAAGAAGAAGAGGCCAAGGCCCTCTCCTACTGTAGAGAAGATGACGTCTGGTACGTCGTCTGATAGGACACCCGACTTGACTAAGTCGGTTTCAGTGAGCTCTCAGCTGGGCTCACCTCGTGCCAGTTTGCCTCCACCTCGAACGGTGGCATGTCAAATTCAGGGAGTTCAGTTCCCTTCGATTGACGAGGTGGGGGCATTCGGGGGTGGTAAGCTCTCTGGCCAGGATGCATTCCGGGAGATGTCATTTCCCGAGGTAAGTATTTAGTGGGTTGATTAGATAGGTTGTCAGATATGTTTCTGACGCATCTTTGCGCAAGAGGCCGACGTGGCTTTAGCCGGGTTGAGCGGCTTGGCGAACTTCATATCTGGTGGAGTCGCTAAGTTCCAAAAGTTGTCTGCCGAGCTCAAGGCAGCGAGAGCCGATCTGGCGGCGAGGGTGACGGTGGCCGCGGCAAAGGCTAAGGAAGCGGCGGAACAGGAGGCTAAGGCCTTCGCCGCTACCGAAGAGGCAAAGAAGAAGGCCGCCGACCTGGAGGCCAAAGTCGCCAGGTTAAAGACCCAGCTCGCCGAGGAGCGGGAGAAGTTTGCCCGTGCGGTTACCGGCCAGGGCGGTATGCTCCGAGCTTTTGCCGAGCGGATATTTCGGTCCCGTCACTTCAGTGGGGCCGTTACACAGCTGGTGGGTACTATGAGCAACTCAATTTCTGCCGCAGTCATTGATTTGATTGCCCAGGATCACCCGAGCCTTGACAAGGCCAAATAAGGATATGAGGCATTGTCCGAAGAGGAGATGCTGCGGGAGTATGCCGAGGTGCTTGTGGGGAGCACTTCGAAGGTACCGGTGGTGGAAAGGCTGGCCCAGCAGAAGGCCCTTCTATCGGAGGCGGCGGTTCGAAATTGCCCCATCGATAGCGACGATAAGCTGGAGGCTGTCATCGCCAGTCTTCTGAAGGACCCTTTGACCGACGCCGCTGAAAGGAGGTCGGGGGAAATCGACGCTGGTCAAGAGGTCGGCATGGGTGAAGGAAATCATGATGGGGCTTACTGACTCCTTCCATGTTGTTCCTTCTCCTCCCCCCCCTTTTTTTGTAGCTTTGTATTACGTCGTCGCTAGGACGACGCTTTTCTTTTTTCCGCCGAAGTGGCTTAATGAAATTTCAATTTTTATTGAATTCTGTCTCATTTGCCTTTCTTTGTAGCCTTATTCTCCGCAACTTTTTGATGCCTCTCCGTATGTCGATCAAATCAATGACTTATCTCGAACCCTCGAGGCAAAAGATCAGGAGATTGTGCACCTGAAGGGACTCCTCGGTCATGCACAAAATGAAGCCGAAGTGCGACACGTCACTGCTCAGGAGAGGCATGACGAGCTACATGCTCGGCTTCTTCAGCTTGAAGATAAGCTTGAAATCGCCGAAGACGAGATTAAAAAATACGAGCTGATTGCCGAGGAGCATGCAGAGTATAAGGCCATAATTCACCGAGCTGAGGGATCAACAATTTCTGAGACCTATAATAAGGTCAAGGACCTCAAGGCTCGGTGCTGAAGCTACAGGGAGCAGTATGGGGATATGTTGGGAACCCTTTGAAACTGAGTTTTGATAATGCTATTAGAAACCACACTTAGATATAGGCTTTAAGTGGAACAGGCTGGTCTCCGTGTTTGGATCAGTCAAGCTTAACTCGGACAGGTTGCTCATGTAAAGGTCAAGGTTATTAGTGCAACCTTGTACCTAATCTACTCAATCTGCCATACTGTTCCATTAGGTAATTTGTCTATGTAACATGCTCCTACCATACTCGAAGATCTCACACAAAGGTTATAAAAGACCGAAGACAGTTCGAGGTATAGGAAGGTCGACCTGTGAAGACCAACCTGAGCTGTGGTTGAGAAACCTGTTCTCACCCAACGACAAGAATTGTGTCAGTGTACGGTACTGCAAATCCTGACACACTTCCAACGGCTCTATTTCAAATGCTTCACTATAAATACCTCAACTCATTCCAGAAAGAATTTACAGGAAACTCAATACACAAGCCAAAACGCTGCAGAAATCTCAAGCCAAAATTCATTCAATCAACACTCGAAATCACTAGAGCTTTCCCAAGTGTTGATCTTTGTAGATTTCTGATCTCACTGGAAACTGTCTTACTAGAACACATAACACACTCTCACTACCATCACAGTTGATATTTAGTGTAGTTGATTGAGTTGTATTCCTAATGACGATAGCTATTCACAGCTTTCTAGTTTGGATATTAGCGCTTGTTGTTTAGCGTTGGTAAGATTGTATGAAAGATAGTATGTAAAGTAAGAAGAGACACGACTCAAGAATCATGCTAGATCCAGTCTAAAGAAAGATTTGAATTTGGATTGGACCTCCACCAGTGTTAAAAGGAGCGAATATCTCAAGTTTAGGGATTATAGATTCGACGGGATATGACATGGATGTAGTAGCTGTTTACTCCGAACCACGATAAAAACTCCTCGTGTTTCTCTCTCTTGCTATTTACTTTTACATCTTTATTTGCACAGTTAGCATGTTCACAACCTGTACTACTGTAACCTGTCTTGCATGAGCAGTTTTCTGAACTGAAGTCTTTTGAAAACTGTGTTGAAAACGGTTAGCCAACCTTTCCACCAAACTTCTGCACGCAGGTTAGTTTTGCAAGCTTAGCAGTTTACTGATTGAGCTGGAAAAACTAAGCTGCTCTGATAAACTGAAGTGACGACTCAGTAAGATCAAATTGTTTTGAAAAATTAAAACTGTCGGCTAATTGGTGTATTCCCCCTGCACCAATGACTACTTATCGGGGCCTACAAGTGGTATCAGAGAGGTGGTTCTTTTGACCACTGCTTCTGCATACTAGAAGCTTTTTGTGCTTTCGTGTCAAATTGAACTAGATCTCTAGAATTGTGTTTGTGCATACATACATAAACTGTCACTATGGAAGCTTCACTTCTCCGCGTCTGCGAAGATTTCTCTATGCAGGGATATGAAGACTAGAGCTTTCGGATAAAGATGTGTCTCCAAGCTCATCATGTGCTAATGTGGGATGTCATCGAGAATGGTCCAACACCAATCTACGAACCCTACGATACTGATGTTTCTGGAGAAAAAGTTTCCGAAGCAACGTATGTGCCAAAGATCAAAGATCCCAGAAAATACACAAACGAAGAAAGAAAGGAAGCTGGACTTGACAGCTTCGCAAAAGGGTTGATCTCTAGCACAGTTAAGGGAGTCCACCTGGCCAAGATAAGAAATCTTGGAACTGCAAAGGAAATGTGGGACACCATAAAAGCCATAAGCCTTGGATCAACAGAAATGCTGGAAAACAAGCTGTCAGTGGCATGCAGTAAATTTGAAGAATTCAAAATGCAGCCAATAGAGACCATTGATCAGCTCAAGAACAGATTCACAATGATCACTTTGGAGATCGCAGCTCTCAAGAAAGATAAATACACACAGCGCGAACTCAACCTCAAAGTTATCCAATCTCTCCAGCAAGCTGGCATGTGTACAGTGCCATGCACCGTGGCAGGTCGGATATCAACAACCTGTCAACCGAACAACTGTTTGATCTACTCATCGGGAATGAGTTTGAAATGATCAGACTTCACGGGTCAGAACAAGTGTCTTCAAGCAAGAAGACCGAGCCCGAAAAGAAAGAAAAGGATGCTGCATTCAAAGCTGCATCAATTATAGAAGAAAGAGCAATCCCAAAGGATTTATGCTCCAAAATGGAGAAACTGTTGAAAGACTATGCACTCATGGCTAGGAGAAATGAAAAGCTTGAAAAACGTTTCAACAAATTCCGTAAATATCACAAGGATTTCAAGAGAAATCAAACCACCTCTTCTTTCGACAAGAAAGGTAAAGGTATATCAAAACCCTCTAAATTCAATTCTTCTAACACTCCCGAGGGTGGCTGTTTTGAATGTGGCAGACCAGGTCACTATAAGTCAGACTACCCAGACTTATCAAAGGCTGAACGCGAAGAGCTCCATGCAAAAAGAGACCAAAAGCTTAAGGAGCAGCGCAACGCCATGATCGCAGCTGAGGAAGAGGCCAAAGCAATTGCCACATTATCAGACTCAACCTCCTCCGACGAAGATGTTGATGATGAATTGGATGAGGAGGAATGTCGCTTAGCTGACGAGGAACTTGAATATGAGGAATGCTACATGGGAAAACATCTCGATCTTGTTCAATACAAGGTTGATACTGAAACCTCATTTTCATATTCAACTAACTCCGAACATGCAGGTATTGAAATACCTGAAATGCCAACGTATGAAGAGTTTCAACAACAGCTTGATGACTACAAGAATCTCTCGGAAATATTTAAACAAGTAGTCATGGAAGGATCCAAGCTGGAGGATGAAAATATGAAACTCAAAGCTGCCATGAATGAAGACTTCACTCTCTATGATGAAGCAAAAGAAAAGGAGATAGAGACCCTAAAAGTCTAAATGGGTCAATCGGCTTTAAGGGAAGAAAACCTTAAAGAAATGCTCACTGAAAAGGATAGTGAGATCAACAACTTAAATGGCAAACTGGTAGATCTGTCAAAGGAGCATGAGAAGCTATTGCAGAAAGAGCTAAAGCTTCAACGAGTCCTGATGAAAATGAACAAAAATAGGTGAAAAGCTTGAAGCTTTGCAAGCTGCCCAGAGACCTACTAAGATAAAGTTTAGCATTGGATTCCATGGTCAAACCAGTGGACCCAAAGAAAAGGAGAAGGTCTTGTTCGAGAAATAAAAAGGATTGGCTGAAAGCAAAGCTCATCACACTCTACCAGACACGCAGCTCAAATTGAAAAATCCAGCCCGGCAACCACAAGCAATCCTGGTAAAAGAGCATGGAAAGCCTGCTATCAAGAAATAACAGCTAAGGCCGTCAGTTGAACAGCAAAAGGTTGAGCGACCTAGGAAACTATATGGTCAAACAGCTTATCAAAAGGAAAGTCAACCTGCTCCAAGAATGGTGTAAACTGCTAACAAAAGAAAAGCAGTCTCTCAACCAAGAACCATTCTAACTGCTCAACCACAACGAAACATTTACTATGGGCAGCGGCCAAATCAACAATCACTTGACAATGAAGGTTATTGGTACGACCATCATTGGTACCAATATCCTGAGCTGTCAAGTAGGCACTATCAATTTCCACATGGAAGTGGATTTGAAAATGATCGCTGCAGATGTGGATACATGGAGTAGTATTATCAAAATGATCATTATCAACCTGCTCATTACCAACAGCAGACTGCATACTCTAATGAAACCTTCTATTCAACAAATAAGCAACGGACCAAGCCACGAGTCAACAGAAGGAGTTTCCAAAAGAAGAAGCTTGGAAACCAAGCTGCTAAAACTCAACCTGCTAACAAAGCACCCAAATTCATATGGGTTGCTAAAACTGTCTAATTGCAGGATGGGAAAACTCAAAGGAGAAAGCGAGCAGCTCTCAGCACGGTCTGGATCATTGACAGTGGATGCACAACGCACATGACCTGCGACAAAAGCATGCTGACAAACTTCATTGAATGTGATGGACCTCTAGTCACTTTTGGAGGAGACTCTAAAGGGAAAACAAGAGGTTACGGTAATCTAGTTGTTGGTAAAACAACAATATCTAATGTCACATATGTTGAAGGTTTAAATCATAATCTCTTTTCAGTAAGCCAGTTCTGCTCTACTGGAAAAAGAGTAGAATTTTCTGCTAACAAATGCGCTATAAAGAACAAGGAAGGAGAAGAAATTCTTCTTACCGGTATTTTGCAGGATAACTTGTACATAGTACAATGGTCAGATGAGAAAGAAACCTGTCTGGTCACCAAATCTGCACCTGAAGTTAGCTGGCTATGGCATAAGAGACTATGTCACCTAAACTTCAAAGCCATCAACAAGCTTGCTCGCAAGAAGCTCGTAGATGACCTTCCAGATCAAGTCTACTACAAAGATCATGTTTGTGAAGCCTGTCAAGCTGGAAAGCAGACCAAATCGTCATTCCCAAGCATTGCAGCTCACAACACAAGTAGAATCTTGGAATTACTCCACCTAGATTTATTTGGTCCAGTAACTCCTAGAAGCATTAATGGTAAAAAGTATACTCTCGTTATTGTTGATGATTACTCACGATATACTTGGGTTATTTTTTCTTACATAAAAAGAAGGAGACACTAGTAGAGCTACCTGCGCTGCTCACCAGACTGTCAAACATGAAAAACAAAAGTGTGATCTCAATTAGATCCGATCGTGGAACAAAATTTCTTAATCATATGATTGAGTCCAACTGTACTAGAAATGGAATTACACATCAAACTTCAGCAGCTCGCACACCTCAACAGAATGGTATTGTTGAACGATGCAACAGATCTCTAAAGGAAGCAGCTCGCACAATGCTGAATGAAACCAATCTTCCAAAGAAGTTCTGGGCGGAAGCAATCAACACAGCTTGCTACACTCAGAACAGATCAGTCATTCATACAAGACATGGAAAGACTCCATACGAGCTGTGGAAAGATAAGAAACCTCGATTTAAATATCTTAAATCTTTTGGTTATGTGTGTTACATTCATAACAATGGGAAATCACAGTTGAAAACTTTTGATAGCAAAGCAGATCCAGGAATATTTTTAGGATATTCAGAGATCAGCAAAGCTTTCAGAGTTTTTAACAGGAAAACTCATATTGTGGAAGTAACACCACATGTTGTTTTTGATGAATCTATCTGTGAGTACAGGGAGACTCAACCTGAAGAAAGTACAGGTGCAAATCAAGATCAAGCAGGCTCCAACACGCAGTTTCGAGATGAAATACTAATATGGAGTCCAACCGACTTGGAAGAAGAAGAAAGTCAGCCTGTACAAGATTCCAATCCACAAAATCCACCCATTCAGCAAGGGGGAACAAACCAAGGGGGAACTGAAGCTCCTCCAACCAGCTCCTCTTCAACTGATCCAGAAACTCCAAAAGAACCTGCAGTCAATGCAGAACTGTCAGTGAATCAGCTTGCTGAACAATTTGAACAGCTTGACCCATTCACTCCTCAACCTCTACCTGAGTTTGAAGATCCCTCACCAGACCCTGAACCTATTCTTATAGAAGAAGAAATCTCTCGTCGAAGGAGATGGGTCGATGCTCATCCTGGAGATCTCATTGTCGGGAACCCAAATGCGGGTGTGAAGACAAGAAGACAGATAGGTGAAAGCTGTCTACTAAGCTGTTATCTCTCCTACTCTGAATCCAAAACCGTTGAGGAAGCTCTTAACGACCATGACTGGGTTACAGCCATGCAAGAGGAACTCAATGAGTTTAAAAGAAATGAAGTATGGTCACTAGTTGATCGTCCTACACATCAAGGAGTAATTGATGTAAAATGGGTGTTTAGGAATAAGAAAGATGAAAATGCTGAAGTAATCAGAAATAAGGCAAGATTAGTTGCCAAAGGTTACTGTCAACAAGAAGGGATAAACTATGATGAGACCTATGCACCAGTGGCAAGACTAGAAGCAATTAGATTGTTTCTAGCATATGCAACTCATCAGAGGTTCAAAGTCTACCAAATGGACGTAAAGAGTGCTTTCCTCAATGGAATCCTTGGAGAAGAAGTTTACGTTGAACAACCACCAGGTTTCGAGGAAGCAGGTCCAGAGAAAGTTTACAAACTGCACAAGGCAGTGTATGGTTTAAAACAAGCTCCCAAAGCTTGGTATGAAACGTTGTCTACATTCCTACGGCATTCTGGTTTCAAAAGAGGATCGGTCGACAGAACTCTATTTACTTTTAAGTACAAGGATGATATTCTTCTTGTGCAAATTTATGTTGATGACATTATCTTTGGATCTAGGTCAAAATTTCTATGTGACAGGTTTGGAGAACTCATGAAGTATGAGTACAAAATGTCCATGATGGGGGAGATGAACTTCTTCCTCGGCCTATAGGTCAAGCAATCTACGGATGGTATCTTCATTTGTCAATCCAAATATGCTAACGAGCTTGCAACCAAATTCGGTGTCCAAGATAGCAGACCACTGAAGATTCCAATGATTGCAAATGGAAAGATGAATCCAGATTCTGAAGGGAAACCTGCCCGCATAACTTTGTACAGGGGAATTATTGGTTCTTTACTTTATCTTACTGTCGACCTGATATTTCTTTTGCAGTTGGAATATGTGCTCGGTATCAAGCTAATCCAAAGGAATCTCATCTAGAAGCAGCCAAGAAGATTCTTAGATATGTCAAGGGAACTGTAAACTTCGGTTTATGGTACCCTTGTGATGATAATTTTGAACTAACTGGCTATGCAGATGCAGATTATGGAGGATGCAAACTGGATAGAAAGTCCACATCAAGGACTTGTCAGTTTCTTGGAAGCAAGTTGATCTCTTGGTTTTCAAAGAAGCAAACGTCAGTTGCTACTTCAACAACAGAAGCTGAGTATATGGCGACAGGAAGCTGTTGTGCACAGATTCTTTGGTTGAAACAACAACTCAAAGATTATGGAGTCACAGTTTGAAAAGTTCCTATTTTTTGTGACAGCACAAGCACTATAGCACTCACTGTGAATCATGTCTACCACACCAGATGCAAGCACATTGATATAAGGCATCACTTCATTAGAGATCATGTGGAAAAACAAGACATAACAGTTGAGAAAATCCATACTGACATCCAAAGAGCTGATATTATAACGAAACCTCTCATGGAAGAGAGATTCAAAATGCTGTGTGGAAAGCTTGGAATGCTCAGAATGGATACACAGCCTAAGTCAGAAAATAAAAACAGTTCGCTAGAGCAGGTCAGCCAAGAACAGACTGACTTGGAAACTGCATGCTAACAAAAGCAGTTCGCTAGAGCAGGTCAGCCAAGAGAAGACTGACTTGGAAACTGTAGCTCAAAAGAAGCAGTTCGGTGACACGCAGCGTGAGGCCACAAACTGCGTTGAAAGTCAAAATTACTGGCCAACCTTTAAGGGGGAACTGGAGATGTCTTTTTCACGAAAATCAAGGAAACTGACAAAGGACAGTACAACTAGGTGGAAACTGCGAGATCAAAAACTGTGGATAAGTCACAGTTTGCATAGGGAAGTGTCATGGACGACCTGTATCAGTCTCCATGTTTTTTAATTATGTTGTAAATACGTCAATGATATGCCCTATTATTTCTAATGTTCAAATTTCAATGAAATATTTCTTGCTTCTCTTGATAAATTTATGCCTTATCAATCATTTTCATTTATTGAAGCATGTGTTTTGTTATTTATTGAAATCATTTTTAAGGATATTCTGACACATTACATAACATCCGCACTTCACTTTCCATGTATGTCAAAAAGTGTATGCACAGTGTCAAATCCGCATTAAATGCGAGGCGATGGTTGAGTGTAAGGGTTGTGCTAGTGGGCTTCACAACCACCCCACGCACCCAATACCTCACGGACTTCTAGGGATTTAATCCTATCCGTTGAACGGTTGAAATACCTCAATCATAACCGCTTATTTTCTCTTATATATGTGCTCAACAACTGTGCATCGTCGTTCTCATTCAATTTCTGCATTCTTCCACCATTTTTCTCCGCATCTCCTCTCTTTCAAAATTCGAAATTCTATCTTCACTTATACTTTCTCGAAATGGCAGGAGAATTCACCTCTCACAACGTCAAGCATACAACCGGAACAAGAAAACAACCAGATCTTCCAACGACTGCAGAACAGAAGATCCAGTATATGCAGGAGTTTATTCTCATGGAGCCCACGGCAAATCTCTCTACATACGATTACGCTGGCCTGAACGAGATGTACTCCACCATTAAAGCAGCGGATGGTTTTTACAAAATCATCTCTCATGAGCTAAAATTTTGGCTTTCTCAACAAGTCGCTATGTTCATTCTCTCTTATTTTTCCCAAGAAGATGTAGACTCTGCCCAATTCTATCTTCCGATACCCGATGAGCCTGACACGCCCATTCCCATTCTACCGCTCATCACTCGGACCTACGGCATCGCAGATTCGGGAACCGTGGATATCTTGTATCACAAGCCCATGGGTCTTATTTTGGATGTTCCTGATGCAGATCTGGAAACTGTGTATTAGAAAGCTTTGATGCAGCCTGCAGAAAAATATGATGGAAAAAAGTTCTCGCGACCTCTGTTGCGACCTGCATACAGAGTCCTCTTCGACTTTGTCCACAAAGTCTTCCTTGGTTACTCCGGTAACCACGACTCTATCACTCCAGCGAAGTTCAGAGTAATGACTGCAATTGTGCAGGGTCTAGACGTGAACTGGGCCTGATTTCTTCTCGAACTCATCAATGAAGAAATCAAGCAGCTCTCGATCACTTATGAAGGCGACGAGTTGACTGAATTCCGTGTTGCCAGGAACCTGCGCCTAGGCACCAAGATCTGCTCTCTAATTCAATGTCTCTACCCCGACCTCAATTGGAGTGGAATGACGCCTTTCAACAAGGAAAAGGTCCCCAAGGACCAAAAACAACTTGAATTAATTATTGGAGTCGACATGACCGATTTTGCCAAGAATGACGACATGGTCAAACCATTTATGTATGAAATGGGTAGGTCCAACCCAGCCTGGGTACCCCCAGAACATCGAGACAATAGAAGGAAGAGACAGCATGCCCCCAGCAAACAGCTTGACAGACCTCCCAAGTCTGTGAGAATCAAATCTCCAACTCCCATCTCGCGCAGGTTACATACGGAGTTTGCTGACATTGAAGTGCAGCACCGACCTGCTCGTCCAACCCTCGCTCTACACGAAGACATCACTGAAAAGACAGATTCCACTGCTTTTGCAGATCCCAGCGCATAGGTTTCATTTCCTATTCCCTCTGTTCGTGATATCTTCAAGGATCCAGTTCTGGAGATAGCTGGCCAAAGTCATACTGAATCTCAACCGGAGGACGAGACAGATTTCGAGGAAGAAAATCTAGACACTTCTTTTGTTGTCCACCAGCAGTCCAGTGAAGCCTCTCATCATCTCAGCTCTCCACCAGAGATTGACATCAATCTTATCCTCTCATCCGACGATGATGATGTTCAAGAAGATCCCGTGAAAACTGCAGCTGCCATGCTGGTCAACTCAATCGAGATCAATGCTGAAAAGATAGTCTTGTAGTCTTTTCCCGATCGATCTCACACCAGAGACCAGGCAGATGGCGTACAGGCTGCGTACTTTGCTCGATGGGAAGGACAAATCATACAGTGATTTGAAGTCTATATTCCTAATTCACCCCATCGAACAGCTTGAGATTGAAGAGCTCACCCTAGGGAAGTATTTTGGCTATGCTTCAATTCCTGAAGCTCACGATTACTTCAAGAATTTTGTTCTCTCTAGAATGAAGAGAGAGGCCAGGGCTCTCAATATTGATTTGAAACCTTTTTACACTCATGATCGCAGTTTCTACAATTTCAGGTTTCCGGAGGATGATGACTTCAGTCCTATTCCCTCTCCCACCCGGAACAGCGAAAACACAGAGTCCGATCATGATCGTGCAACTATATATTCTGTTGCAGCCGCTGGAACTCCTCTCACTGCGGTGCAAGAAAATTTGAAGAACTTCATCGTTGAGGAGGTTTCCAAGGTGAAGGCAACAGAGGTTGAAGAACACAAGAAGATTGCTGACAAGATTGAAGCTATGGATAAAGCTGCATCCGCCATGCTGACCAACATAAGGGATGAAATGCCACAAGTTATTAAAGAAGTAATGGCAAGCCAGTTCGCAACCTTCATCTCTACACAACTCAAAGAAGAAACAGACAAGCTGCTTCCCATTCAGCTGTCCGAATTGAAAGTCACCTACAAATCTTCAATTGAGGGCTTGCAATACGAGTTTGAACAACTCAACAAGCTTGTAAATGACTTTTCTACAAAGCTTACTCAAACTACATCCAGCTCTCTGAAGAAAGAGGAGGAGATGCAAGGGAACATTAACTCCCTACTGCAGTTCAAGGAAAAGATCAACACAGACTTGTCCTTGATCTCTGATGAACAGGCCTCCCTCAACACCCTTGTTCAGAATTTGATTGATGATAATGCCGAAAAGGTGGAAGGGAAAGGCAAGGAAAAACGTGGTGCTTCGAAATTAGGGAAAGGCAAGGAGAAACATGTTATGCAACCGCCTCAAGGCAGAGGCAAAGGTCGCACTGACCAACCTGTGATGCAAACAGAAGCTGCTACCGTCTGTAACAATCGCCCCTCATCCTGCTATTTCCAAGCTGTCTGCTCAAGAAAAAGCACAGGGTGAATCCAACCTCATCTGACTTATGACAGAAGCTGGATATACCGCAGAAGACTGCGCAAGTGAAGGCAAGCAGAAGCTGTTTCTGGAAGATTTGAAGAAACAGAGGGCAAGGGACAAAGCTCGCGTGGCAAGCTTCAAAGGACTTGAAAGCTACAAGGAACAGGTTGATAAAAGAGAATTGTCTAATTGGTTACCAGTGGAAGATCAGCTTATATGGGACGAGTTCATCAACCAATTCATCTTGCACCACTACTGGTTGCAAATCGATGCTCGTTATACTGGTAATACCAAAACAGCCTTTCACAACTGGCTGCAGACTTTTCCAGATCGCGAATTCATCAAAAGAGTCAGGGCGAAAGCTGCAAAAGATAAGATCACGCTCAATCCGCCCAAGAAAGAGACTTTCCGACCTCCCACTGTTTGTGACACTAATACTCCAGACATCAACAAAATCAATACATTCATTAGGAGTGTCGCAGCTCTGTATGGCTGCAAGATCACAAACTGTGACGAGTACAGGTCGATTCGCAACAGCATATATGCAGCGATGGGAACTGTAAGCTTAGACAAGATTGCTGAAGAAAGGTTCAAGACATTAAGGAAGTAACCTGATCGTTTTCATTTATCTCATGTATCAACCCTCTGTAATCTGTGCATATCAATTCAGTTGATACTATAAATGAAATATGATCATCTTTTGTTCCTGATGACAATCACTCTTTGTCCAGGCCTTTGCATGTTATGCTTTAAATTTTCTAACATTTATTCTCATGCAGTTGGCTGGGCATCATCAAACCTTTGATTTTTTTTGTTCAAAGTCTAAGCCAAAATGTAAAGTGTGGGTTTCGGCATTATCAAAAAGGGAGAAATTGTTGGGAACCCTTTGAAACTGAGTTTTGATAATGCTATTAGAAAACCACACTTAGATATAGGTTTTAAGTGGAACAGGCTAGTCTCCGTGTTTGGATCAGTCAAGCTTAACTCGGACAGGTTGCTCATGTAAAGGTCAAGGTTGTTAGTGCAACCTTGTACCTAATCTACTCAATCTGCCATACTGTTCCATTAGGTAATTTGTCTATGTAACATGCTCCTACCATACTCGAAGATCTCACACGAAGGTTATAAAAGACTGAAGACAGTTCGAGGTATAGGAAGGTCGACTTGTGAAGACCAACCTGAGCTGTGGTTGAGAAACCTGTTCTCACCCAACGACAAGAATTGTGTCAGTGTACGGTACTGCAAATCCTGACACACTTCCAACGGCTCTATTTCAAATGCTTCACTATAAATACCTCAACTCATTTCAAAAAGAATTTACGGGAAACTCAATACACAAGCCAAAACGCTGCAGAAATCTCAAGCCAAAATTAATTCAATCAACACTCGAATCACTGGAGCTTTCCCAAGTGTTGATCTTTGTAGATTTCTGATCTCTCTGGAAACTGTCTTACTAGAACACATAACACACACTCTCACTACCATCACAGTTGATATTTAGTGTAGTTGATTGAGTTGTATTCCTAACGACGATAGCTATTCACAGCTTTCTAATTTGGATATTAGCGCTAGTTGTTTAGCTTTGGTAAGATTGTATGAAAGATAGTATGTAAAGTAAGAAGAGACACGACTCAAGAATCATGCTAGATTCAGTCTAAAGAAAGATTTGAATTTGGACTGGACCTCCACCAGTGTTAAAAGGAGCGAATATCTCAAGTTAAGGGATTACAGATTCGACGGGATCTGGCGTGGACGTAGGAGCTGTTTACTCCGAACCACGATAAAAACTCCTCGTGTTTCTCTCTCTTGCTATTTACTTTTACATCTTTATTTATACAGTTAGCATGTTCACAACCTGCACTACTGTAACCTGTCTTGCATGAGCAGTTTTCTGAACTGAAGTCTTTTGAAAACTGTGTTGAAAACGGTTAGCCAACCTTTCCACCAAACTTCCGCACGCAGGTTAGTTTTGCAAGCTCAGTAGTTTACTGATTGAGCTGGAAAAACTAAGTTGCTTTGATAAACTGAAGTGACGACTCAGTAAGATCAAATTGTTTTGAAAAATTAAAACTGTCGGCTAATTGGTGTATTTCCCCCCTACACCAATGACTACTTATCGGGGCCTACAGGATAACTCTTGGCAGCTTCGGAATGAATTTAAAGAACTCGTGCGAGTAGCGAGCATCTACGAGACAGTCCTGGATCGCTGCCCGAAGTTGAAGCGACGTATTTTGTCAGAGGCTGAGCTTTGGACTTCGGCTACCCCCAGTTTGAACTTGAGACTGCTTGACCGCACTTCTAGGGAATTCCTGGAAGGTGACTCTTCAAGCTCGGCGCCTGGACAAGGTCGAGGTCGAGTGAGCCAGGGTACCCGAGGTCGAGGAACTCAGGGTGGTCGGGGTAGAGGTCAAAGCTCAGCTCAAGGACGAAGTCGAGGCCGGCTTAGTGTTGATGATATCTTAAACTTTAACTCTGGTAGGGATTTTGCCAGAGATTGGCTTAGTTTTAGTCGGCCTCCTGGCTCCTCGTCTTCATAATGTAATACTTGTATATTTTCCATTTCATAAAATAAAACAGAAATTTTGCCAATTTTATTTAAGCTTTTTATCCTCATTTTGAATGAAGACAGCATTCTTCACCATGAAATGAAGTTCGGCTTTTAGATAGCTTTCTTTATCTCAATACGAAGTTTAATCGGCTTACTTCGTAATAGGACAAAGGTCTGCCTTAAGCGGCTCGCTTTGTCATAAGACGAAGTTTGACCTTAGGTGGCTCACTTCATCATAAGACGAAGTTTGACCTTAAGTGGCTCTTTCATCATGAGATGAAGTTTGGCCTTAGGTGGCTCACTTCGTCATAAGACGAAGTTTGACCTTAAGTGGCTCACTTCGTCATAGGATGAAGTTTGGCCTTAGGTGGCTCACTTCGTCATAAGACGAAGTTTGGCCTTATATAACCCATCCTCGTGATAAGACGATGTTAAGGTTATATGGGTTCCTTATTTGTCGAATTTATCGATAGGAGTGGTCCCCTTACGCGCGTTTAGGTGTTACTTCGAAGTGGAGCTTAATTTGTGTAATCCTCATCAGGATTTTAGTTTAAGCAATTGAGACAAAACATATAAGTGGAAGTGGCACACCAAATCAATAATGCAAGACACAAATTTCAAAATATGCAAAACATGAATTTTATTGATGAAAATAAGATAAAAAGAATGGGAACAATTCAAATTAAACTAATAAAATATACACATTCTCTGCTTCCACTTATAAATAATATCTCTTCAAATGAGAAACGTGCCAAGTTCGGGGTATTGGCTCACCAGATAAATAGGCGAGCTTGTATGACCCTTTGTTGATGACTTCTTGAACTCGGTATGGTCCTTCCCAAGTAGCTTCTAACTTGCCGAGCTTCTCCGCCTTACTGACCTCATTATTCCGAAGCAAGAAGTCACCTACTTGGAATTGCTGGTGTTTCACCCGGTTGTTGTAATACCGAGCTACTTGCTGTTTATATCGAGCTTCTTGTATATAGACTTGATCCCGCTTCTCTTCCAGCAAATCCAAGTCAGTTCTGCATCCTTCTTCATTATCTTGGGTTGCGAAGTTAAGCGTTCTGGGGCTCGGCAAGCCGATCTCTACCGGGACCACCGCTTCGGTTCCGTACACCAAGCTATATGGTGTTTCACCGTGTGATGTCCGGGGGGTAGTTCGGTACGACCACAGGACTTGGGGTAAGTTCGCTGCCCAATCTCCTTTGGCCTTATCGAGTCGGGTTTTTAACCCTTTGACTATCATTCGGTTTGTAACCTCGGTTTGGCCATTCGCTTGAGGATGAGCTACCGAGGTGAACTTTGTTAGATGTGGAGTTCGTCACACCATTCTCTGAACGTCCTGTCTGTGAACTGGGTTCCATTATCTGAGACGAGGACGTGAGGTATGCCGAAGCGACAAACTATGTTCTTCCAAATGAAGTTTAGGGCATTTTTACTTGTGATCCGCGCCAGAGGTTCGGCTTCGACCCACTTCGTAAAGTAGTCGATGGCTACAATGAGGAATTGTAGTTGGCCGAGAGCTTTTTTGAACGGGCCGACGATGTTTATTCCCCACTACATGAACGGCCAAGGGCTTTGCATGCTGGCCAGTTCGGTCTATGGCAACCTTGGAACCGTCGCATGGATTTGGCATTTCAGACACTGTTTGACGAGGTCGATAGCGTCCTGAACATGGTGGGCCAATAGTATCCCCATCTTATGATCTTCTTGGATAGGGCGCGAGCTCCGATGTGACTGCCACATGACCCTTCATGGACTTCGCGCAATGCGTAGTCCGCTTGGTTGGGCCCCACACATCTTAGGAGAGGCTGGAGATAGGATTTTCTATACAACACTCCCTGCTCTAGGACGTACTTGGTGGATTAGCCAGGAGCTTCCTAGCCTCGACCTTATGGGCTGGGAGTTCGCCTTTTCCTAAGTAGTTGCGAAGTGGAGTCATCCAGTTCGGTTCGTCTTCGGTTACTACATTCGGCTTCATCAATACTTCAGAGTTGTACTTCTTTCACCGGAGAGGTCGTTGAAGACGACGCGAGTTTGCTCAGTGCGTCAGCTCGATCATTGTCTCCTCTTGGGATTTGCACTAACTCGAAGTATGAGAAGCTTTGTTATAGGGTCTTGGCCTTATGGAGGTATTTCTTCATTCGTTCACCTTTGGCCTCGTACTTGCCTAGCATATGGCTCACTACGACTTGAGAGTCGCTGTGAACTTGAATGGCTTGTACTTGGAGAGCTTGGGCTAGACGAAGTCCAGCGATTAGAGCTTTGTACTCCACTTCGTTATTTGTGGTCGGGAAGTTGAACCGGAGTGCATAGCTGGTCTCCTTCCCTTCCGGGCTGATGAGTAAGATCCTGGCTCTGCTTCCTTTGTTGCCTGATGCCCCATCCACGTAGACCTTCCAACAGTCTTGCGGCGGTTGCTTCGGTGCTTCGGCCTTTGATTTATCTTCGGCAGGTCCGGCGGACTTCTGCACCTCTGTGAACTTGGCTTCTACTAGGAAATCGGTCAAGGCTTGCCCTTTAATGGCCTGGTGAGGTGCAAAGGAATCGAGTTCTATAGCCCATTTAGCGATTCACCTGGTTGCTTCTGGTTTTGTGAGCACTTGCCGAAGTGGGAGATCAGTCAGCACTTGTATTGGATGTGCGTGGAAGTACAGTCGAAGTCTCCTTGCTGCATTTACCAATGCAAGTGCGACCTTTTCCAAAGGTTGGTACCTCATTTCCGGTCCTTTTAGGGCTCGGCTTATAAAATAGATGGGTAGTTGACTGATGTTTTTCTTCTCGTACCAGGACCGCACTGATTGCCTCGTCCGAAGCGGCGAGGTATAGGGAAAGGACCTCGCCCTCTTTTGGTACAGATAAAGTAGGGAGGTTTGCGAGGTACCTCTTTAGGTCGTCGAAAGCTTTCCTGTGCTCGTCGTTCCACTCGAAGTTCGGCGCCTTCTTTAGTATCTTGAAGAACAAGAGTTGTTTTTCGGCGGCCTTAGACAGGAAATGACTTAGCGCAGCTAGGCAGCCCGTCAGCCTGTGCACATCATGGATTGACTTCGGCACTTGCATTTCTTGAATGGCTCGGACTTTTAATGGGTTAGCTTTTAACCCTTCGCGTGAAACCCAACACCCTAGAAATTTTCCAAATCGGACCATAAAAGTACACTTTTCTAGGTTTAACTTTAGATTCACTTCACGAAGTAGGCAAAAAACAACTTTGAGGTCATTTACATAAGTGGCAATTTCCTTGCTTTTAACGACTATGTCGTCTACTATACACTTCGACAATTCTACCGATATGGGCCTCGAATATTTTGTCGACCATCCTTTGGTATGTAGCTCCAGCATTCTTCAGTCCGAAGGGCATCTTTTTATATGCATAGATACCGAAGTCCGTGACGAAGGCAGTCTTCGGCGCGTCCTCGGTGCTCATGAGGACTTGGTGATACCCCTTGTACAGGTCTAAGAAGCTGAACATCTTGTGGCCAACAAGAGCTTCAACCTTCTTGTCAATGTTGGAAAGGAGGGTAGCAGTATTTTGGGCAGTACTTGTCTATGCACATCCGCCATCCCCCTCCCTACTTTTTCACCATTACGGGGTTGGCCAGCCAGGTCGGATATTTCGCCTCGAATAAAATATTGGCCTTTTGCAGTTGGCGCACCTCGTCATAGATCACTTGATTTCTTTTAGTTGCGAAGGCTCGTTGCTTCTGCCGAACTAGTTTCACCTCGGGATCGATGTTGAGGTGATGAGTGATGACGCTTGGTGCCACCCCGGTCATGTCTAGCGGCGACCAACCGAAGATATCTCTGTATTCCCGAAGTAGCCGGATAATTTGACTTCGGAGCTCGTACTCTTCGACGAACCCTACTTTGACGACTTTGGCAGGGTCATCTTCGTACAATGCGATGTCTTTGACCAGCTCGACGGATGGAAGCGACGTCGGCTCCACCTCTTCGGGGTTTTGTAGTTGCTATGCTTGAGGGTGCTGATTCCCAGCACCTCGGAGTGCGACCTGCATGCACTCCTTGGCTTGAATCTGATTTCCCCAAAGTGTGATCACTCTGTTTTTGGACGGAATTTTGATCATCAGGTGATATGCCGAGCAGATCGCCTTTGTTGCTATTAGCCAATCTCTCCCTAAGATAATATTGTAGGGATAATTGGCTTTTACAACAAGGAAATTGATGATCTTTGTCGACGACAGCGGGCTCTTCCCAACAGTGACGGGAAGTGGAATGACGCCATCTATCGTCGTTTCTTATTGTGTAATGTTCTTCAGCGGAGTGGGCGCCGGCTTCAGCCAGGCTTCTTCGATCCCGAGCTTGTCGAAGCAGTCTTTGAAGAGCACGCTCACTGAGGCTCCGTTGTCTATGAACACCCGGTGAATCAAGCTGTTGGCCACCACGGCTTGAATTATGGTGGTGTCCTGATGGGGTGTGGTGTGCGGGACTGGATCGTCATCCGAAAAAGTGATGACTTCGTCCTTCTTGAACCTTTTTTGAGAAGGTTCTTCTCTTTGTTGGCTTTGGGCTTTAGCTCTCAGTGAGGACTTCGTTGAGCCTGGAGGCAGCCCGGTGATGGCATTGATGACTCTGTCGTGTTGAGGTTGGTCCTCGTCTTCATCTTCGTCTTCGTCATCGTACCTCGACTTTTTGTCGTGGTGGGGTGCGCAATTGTTGCCTCCCCTATTTTTCTTTCTCTTGCCCTTCCCTTGAGGTCGGGCCTCTTGCTGGTTGCGACTTTGGTACAACTTAAGGGTATCGTCGTGTACCAGGTGTTCGATGTCCGATGCGAGATCTCTGCAGTCCTCAGTTTCATGACTGTAGTCGTCATGAAACTTGCAGTATTTTTCCTTGGATCGGCGCTTTGATCCACCTCGGGACATGGGTGGCGGCTTCTTGAATAAGTTCGTGTGAAGCTCGTATATTTTGGCCCTGGACTTTGTCAGCGGTGTGTACTGACTTCGGTCTTGGCTGGGCCGAGGTCCTAGGCGAGACTCGAGGGGTCTCGTTGTAACCTTTCGAAGGCACTTCGGCGACCTTGCTCATGGTCAGTACACTCCTCTTTCTTCTTCTTATCATTGTTTTCGGGCCGATCTGCTGCCAGTTTTCTTCGATCAACCTCGTCCGCCTCCGCGAACGTATCAGCAATCCTCCATAGCTGCCTGGAGGTCGTTGGACGCGCCTTCACAAGCTCTCTGAAGAGAGTTCCGGACTGAATGGCGTTCTGAAATGCCAAAATGAGAACGTCATCGGAGAGACGATCAACTTTAAGGCTCTCATTATAGAAACGGGCCAGAAGTCGCTGATCTTTTCTCCTCACCCCTGCCTTAAGGTGAGTAGATGGGCTGTGCTGATTTTCGCCTCAGCTTTCTGGAAGAAACGACGCTCGAAGGCATCAAGTAGGTCAGCGTACGACCCTATGCTGCAGCGAGGCAGGTTATCGAACCAGTTCTTGGCGTTGTCCACCAGCAGCGGCGAGCCCTTGGTTCAGCATGTTGTATTGATACTGCGACAAGAAGTTGCTGGGGTCACACGACCCAATGTAGGGTTTGATGGGCGGCACTCTATACGTCGGTGGGAGCGGAGTATAGAGTATTTTATTTGTGAAAAGAGTGGCGATTCGACTGTAAATAGTGAATCTCCACTGACCGTGGTTACCCTCATCATGCTGGGGTGGATCAGCATTTCGATGAGGTGACGTCGAACCACGCCGAGGTGAGGCGCGGTCGCTGTTCCCACGGCGATTGTAACCATGTCGCCTTTGGGGAAGTTTGACATTTTTGTCCCCAACGATTTGGAGACTTGGGGATCGCTGTCGTGATGGTCCGGTTCCGTCTTCTCCACCTCGACTCTGTTGTCGATGTTGATCGACGAACTTAAGAAAATCTTGTTCGTGGAGGTCCAAGTACGCCTTCAGTGCATCTCCAAGCTCGGGTTGGAGTGCGGCGTTTCTGCGTCAGTGACCGCCCTGGCCTAGCTCACCGCTACTAGCTGAGTCACCGGACTGGCCTGGTGACACATCCTCCTGGTGGCCTTCAGGAGTTTGGTGTATTATGGGCTGCTGGTCACGTCGGACTTGGGAAGCAGTTTGCTGAGCTTGGCTTACGTCGACCTCTTCCTCGTTGTAAGGTGGATTGGTGGACGGGTCAGC